>JBAMJR010000035.1:2690000-2761621 GCA_038501785.1 Myoxocephalus aenaeus | reverse complement strand
TATATATATATATATATATATATATGTATTAATACAACGTTTCCAAAAAAACACCATTTGATCAAATAATTAAATATAACAGCCTACAAATAAAACTAAATACACAAATCTCTTTAGTTTCTTTTAAAACAAGTAATCTTTTCCTGTATTTGCTAAATTAACACCCTAAAACAATTGCTATTGGCTGTCTCACCACGTTACTTTGAACATGATTGGATAATCTGACTGTCATTCAGAAAACTGGCCAATGACAACTGCGCACGCCTCGAATTTGAAATGATCTCTGTTGGAGGGAAGCTGCTGCTGTGCACCCGCGGCGCTACTCTCTGCTAGTCTCTGCTGTTACATGCATTATTACCTGGAGAATTATCTGCATTATTAGCTGGAGTATTTTACATATGCCTGCGAATTTGACTTGTGGGATGTCAACGGAGAACAAAAGACTGGAACATGAACACAGAATATATATATATATATAATTGACAGTATTCTTCACTGTTTTGAACTGTACTTGACACAGCAAAGGACCCTAAGCAGTGCATCACCTGATCATGAGAAGGCTGAAGAACCAGGATTGACAAGTGTGACCATGGAAAGGTAGGCAAACAGAGGCAAGACATACAGAGATTGGATTTGTTCTTACATAAAAACAATATAAAACAGCAAAAATGTGCATCCATGCATACATAAACATAAATACACACATACAAACATACATACTGTAAAAATATGGTGTGTTCATTTAAGAAGCCTGCTCAGAACAAATGCATACATGAGTTACTCTGAGTCAGACTGGGAAACAAAGCCTCTGATTTTTTTTGTTTGTATGTTTCTGAGTTGGAAAAAGGCAACCTTGGTGATGCTGGTGATATGATCCTTAAAACTGAGTTCACCATCCATGGTTACTTATAGGTTTTTAATCTGTTTTTAGTGATCTGAAAATGGCTGTTCACCATCCAACCTGACAGAGCTTGAGAGGATCTGCAGAGAAGAAAGGCAGAAAATCCCCAAATCCAGGTGTGTAAAGCGTGATGCGTTATACCAAAGAGACTCGAGGCGGTGCATTAACTAAGTACTGAGTAAAGGGTCTGACTACTATGCCAATGTGATATTTCAGTTTTTACTTTTTAATACAATTTCTAAAATTCAGTTTTCTGAAAAATGAATTCAAACGATTTTTGCATAAGGTTGCAACATAACAAAATGTGAAAAAAAGTTAAGAGATCTGAATACTTTCTGAATGCACTATATGTGTAGCAGCAGTTTCTTTCTGAGTAATTTTTACATTTCACTTTCCAACACTGATAACTGCTAATGATAAGAAACGTGCTTACATTTTTCAGATCAAGTATTGGAACAACGTTTACGGGGGAGACAGGCACCCAACAACACCCAAATCCCATCACTAGTAAGTATCAACTGCAGTATATAAGACAAGATATTAGTCCATTTGAACCACTGTTTCTAAACCTTACATTGTGATTAATATATGTAGTATTAAGTATGATTTCTTAACTCACTGCACACTGGAGGTCATTTTCAGTCGATTTTCTCGATTTGACATAATTTTCTTAGATTCACCTTTTAAGGCACTTGCATATAAGATATATATACCCATGTTTTACATCATAAATTGCAGAACAATCTCAGCTATCTATATAATGAGGCACCATTGTCGTAAGGCAAAAGTGTAAAGAAAAAAACTTTATAATATGACACTAAAGCTGAAAAATGGAATCTCGATTTTTGGAAATTCTTCATATCGCTTGAAAAAACCTAACTTTACTCAGGTGGTGACTCTGTTTAGGTGATGGCAATTGGTTTACCAAAGGTTTTAGGTTCACAAAAGCAGTGAAATATATGAATAAAATGTTAGATACATGTAAATAAATGTCTAAAACTAAAGTTTTTATTATCGTTTTTTGAGTAGAAATATGGTCTTTCACAGCTTTCACCAAAATGATAAAAATGGGACTGAGAAATGACTTCATAGTGCAGATAAAGCTTCAGGGAGTGTGTGCAAATGAAAAATGACCATCACAACAATTTTTTTTTTTTTTAAATAAAAATATGTATTATAAAAAAAAAAGAAAATATGTACAGAATATATATTCAGAAATATAAAACAGAACAAAGACTAGACCATTTACAATATACAAGTATATATGCTTCAATGGCATATCCTCATGCCATGGCATGCCAGTCATGGAAACAGTTTCTGTTCAGCTGCAGGCAGAGGGGAACGTTACACGCCTCGCACTTCCACGCCGTGTCTTTTCTCACTTTCTTCATGCTGCAAAGCTCGCAAACCCTGCGACCCACCGTGGACTTAGTTGGAAGAACAGTTTGAAGAGTTCAATGGGTGTTGCTGTGGCACTGACATGTGGACCTGGTGTCCGGGCTGGAACTTGATGACGGGGGGAGCAGTGTCCGGGTCTTCATCCGTCCTCCAGGACAGCGTAGGTGCAGGTGGTGCACGTGCTGCTGTCTTTCTTGATCTGGCCTGAGGTGAAAGCAGTCGCCGGGCAGCACGCGCCCTGTTTGCTGGAGATGGTGTCTTTAGTCGTCGGTCAACGCGCTGCCTCTTTGCTGGTCGTGGTAGTTGCCGTCCAACACGCTGCCTCTTTGCTGGTCGTGGTAGTTGCCGTCCAACACGCTGCCTCTTTGCTGGCCAGGCTGGTCGGGGCGGATGGTGCTCCTCTCTGTAAAATAAATCAATACTAGTCAGTTGAAAGAAAGATGACGTAACGATTGAGCAGAATGCTCCACATTGGATGTGTAAATATTATTCAGATCATGACTGTGGTAGTAATTTCAGCATAATGCTCCGCATTGGATGTATAAATATTAGTGGTAGTAACGTGAAGCAGAGTATTGTACAAAGCAGATTGTGTGTAAACATTACTCAGATCATAACTGTGGTAGTAACGTGGACAGAGTATTGTACAAAGCAGATTGTGTGTAAACATTACTCAGATCATGACGTAGTAACGTGAGAAGCAGTGTGCACCGCGTGGCTGGCTCACGTGCTCTCCTACACAGTGTACACATTACTAGTTTGTACACATTACTAGTTTGCACCATGCAGCCTTACAGACACGTAACAAAGTTTAGTAACTACACTTACCCATCTTCCTCAGAAGAACTAAAGCCTTCGAGCTCTGACGCGGTGTCGTCGTCCTCCTCGCTGGTCTCCAGAATCATGCGCTTTGCTTCCTCCGTGTTGAATCTCTTTGTCGTCATGATGTTGATTGTAAACTGTAGTGTGTACATGCTGTACAAGTGGGTAGTCCTTTTGAGATTTTCCTGAGTGTACATTGGTTGTTTAGTTCACGAAATGGCGACGGACATATGACTCAACAAATCACAGAGAAGGATTTTTTTTTCTTCTTTTTTCCAGCGTCAGATGACACACTGCTGCCCTTTCGCTTGCTTGATGATGTTAAAATTATGCTGGGCTCTGCCTGGGCAGGCACCCGGAAGCAGGAAGCCGTCTCTTTCCGCCAGACGTAAAATTATATTTTTGCGATGTATTATCGGGGTGCTGTGAATATTTTAGAAACTTAGAGAAAAGTTTCAAGTGTCACCACGCGAAACCGCGGGCTCAGTGGACGAAGGGTTAAGTACTTTAATGATCTCAGCAAAGTACATTTGTAAGATATTTTCCCCCACTGGCCATAGAAAAACTGAGGAACTCTTCCTTTTGCCTTCCTCGGAGTTGTTCGGTGGCCCTGAGAGCTCCGTGCACTGCAACTTAAGAAACTTAAGAACAACTTAAGAAAACACATGCTAATAGACAAAACACAAGCAAATTAAGAAAACAACTTCATCAAATTGACAACACGTGCAGCATTTAGAAATCACGCTGCAAATACAGACAACACAGTACAGAAAAGCGCTGCAAATACAGAAAAAGACAATGGAAGTGTTTCCAGAGGACACTAAATCAGGATGAACCCGGCTTGGACAGGCTTGTTGTTGCTACGGTTTGTGACTCATGAAGTTATTGAAGTCGGGTACGTGTATCCTCTCAGGGCCACCGTAGAGTTGGCATACTTTTCAAAGACATATCATCATCAATCCTTTATTTATTTTTCGGGAGAACATTGAGGGAAAGACCCTCAGACATGTCATACCAGGGTAAATGCAGCTGCAGTTAATACAATTAAAGGTGGTTGGTTTGATTTAGGTGTATCAATTGGCTTTCTTTTCTTTTCTTTTAGCTACAAGTGTGTTTACCTTGCTATGATACATCTGGGAACAGTGTCCATTGTTGTGAATCCACGTGATTCACATTTTTCTGACGGGAGTGCTAAGACATGCATTAGGTGCATGTTTAAATTGGTAAACATTTAATAACTAGCATTCTCAAAGCTGACTCGGTGTTCAGATTGCCAGAATGTTTCATAACGGCAAATGTCGATACAGACAATTTAAATATACTTTGTTTAAGCTTGTTTAAAGGAATGGTAAAACATGAAAGCCTACTTTCTAAGGACTTTTCAGTGAATCTTATTGTGTCCTTTTTCTCTTGTCCTTCCACCAAAGATCGGGCTGATTACTGGCAATTTGGAAGATTGTTCTTTATCTGCACCGTCACTTCTGGTAAAGATTCATTGACCTTTTGTGGTATGTTTTGATTTGACTTATACACTGCATAGTTGGGAATCTGAATTAAGAGACAGTGTAATGTTTGTCCTCATGTTATCAGAACTAAATGGAGTCCCCTGGGGTCAGGATAATATGATGGAAAACAATATAATACTGAATTGGAAAACACAAGCTAAAAAAACAGACCCCACCCCCTTAGCTCAACAGCACAATGTGTTGCTTTCTCCACCTGTTTCAATGGTGAAATCAAGACCTCATCATGATAGTAACTAACCGTCAAGATAGACACGATGAGAAATGCCATTTTTTATTTGTCAATTCCTCCTGGGGGGCTCTGAAGAACTGTTTGTGAAAATTGGTTGATTTTGTAAATTTACATCTAAATACATTAAATAAAATTGTTTTAAAATCAATAGTGGTGTGTACTTTATTTGTAACTATGTTTCCAACCCCTTTAATTGAAACATTGAAAGTCTTGTAGATGTACTATTTTATTTTGTATTTTTCCCAGTAATGTGAAAAGCTTATATTTCATGAGAATTGAGAATGTGTTAACACTTTATTGAAGGTGTTTGATTGTAATAATACAGGAAAAATCTGTAAAATAATAGTGTTTCACTGCAGAACTTTTAGGGATATCCCTTTATTGAAGGTGTTTGATTGTAATAATACAGGAAACATCTGTAAAATAAGTCTTTCTCTGCAGAATATTTGGGGATATCCCTTTATTGAAGGTGTTTGATTGTAATAATACAGGAAAAATCTGTAAAATAACGGTCTTTCTCTGCAGAATATTTAGGGTTATCCCTTTATTGAAGGTGTTTGATTGTAATAATACAGGAAAAACCTGTAAAATAACAGTCTTTCACTGCAAAACCTTTAATGAAAATCTCCGTAAATTTATGGTTTTCGCCCTTTATTTGAATTAAGATATTTTACCTTAATTTTACGGTTTTTGTTTGGCAGCCGCTGCTGCCAGTCATTTGACCTTTTTTTTTACGTTTTTTTTTTTTACAGTGTAGTGTTGTCATGTTGGGGGAGAAGAGAGCCTGAATTGAACTTTAAATTACCCTCAGGGATCCAAGCACCTAATGGGAGAAGCAGATGTGGTACTGAGGTCAAAAGCCTGTTGTCTGTTTACTCACTTGCATATCACACTGGGGCAGGGTGAGCCAAAACTGTGGGAAAGTACGCAGGTCAGAGGCCTTTTAAGATGTATATTGGGGGGGTCGTAAACGGATGGGGGTTTTACTTCTCAGGATGAAGGAAGAGGTAACTTATCTGTTTTCAAATGCATTAATGGATAACAGGTCTGGCAGACACCAAATACTCAGTGTTTTATGGTACTTCATTGGGGGGTTTGGAGGCGGAGACCTCATTGTGTTATAAAGTTGGCTGATGACTGTTGCTCCATTGAATTTTGTGTGACAACTGCGCTGAGCAGTTGCAGCAGACTTTACCTTCTTGCAAGAAATAAACGGATTAGACAACTTTGATTCAAAGACATCATTCCTTTTTAACAGATCAGCAGGAAAATCTTCCATTACACAAGCAACGGAGATAAGCCACGCCCCCTTCGCGGTGCGATTTTTCGCGTTAGGTGTGAACACCCTCGTTTCACTCGCGCAAGTAAACTGAAGCTGTAAACGGTGTGAACACAGCAATCTTCACTTTACTTCTTCAAAGCTGAATTTCCAACTTTTCAAGTGAACAGAGTGTAAAAATAGATTTTCTTAAAGAATTCATTGTTTCTTGAGTTTCTTCAAGAAAGTGTCTCAGAACACCTGCCTTACAAGTTTCATGATATTTTCATGAATACCTGATGCTTTCTTCACTTTACTTCTTCAAAACTGCATTTCCACCTTTTCAAGCTGACCAGAGTTGAAAACTAGATTTTCTTAAAGAATTCATAGTTTCTTGAGAGTTTCTTCAAGAAAGTGTCTCATAGCCTTAAAAGTTTCATGATATTTTCATGAATACCTGATGCCTTCTTCACTTTACTTCTTCAACGCTGCATTGCCAACTTTTCAAGCTGAACAGAGTTGAAAACTAGGGAAATGAAATGGCGGATAGAGCCGCAAAGAGTGGCTCAAAAGTTTAAGTCAACTTCAGTAAATCAGAGGCCAAGGGTATTATTAAAATGAGGTTAAAGGAAAGGTGGCAGAAGCAATGGGAGGAGGACAGAAAAGGGCGATGGTTTTACAGAGTCCAGAGGAAAGTGGGGGGAATGAGATGTGCAGGAGGGCGCAGGAGAGAGGAAACCGCCATTTCAAGGCTGCGAGTTCGACACACTGGGCTGAACGGCATGCTATGGAAAATAGGGAAACACGACACGGGAAGATGTGACTATTGTGGGCAGGTAGAAACAATCGAACATGTTATTCTACACTGTCAGAGGTATGTGAATGAAAGTAGACAGCTAGTTGGAGGCCTCGGCAAGGAGGGTGTACGGTTGGATATGGCGTGTGTTCTGCAAAGAAACTCCAGGGGGTGCTATAAAGCACTATTGCAGTATTTTAGGATAACAAGGATTATTGAAAGAATATGAGCCCTAGGTTTATTTATTTTGGTTGGTTTGTTTTGGTTGGTTAGTTATGATTTGGTTTGTTGAAGCTATGTATATGATTATGTATATATACATATGTTTTTTGTTTTTGTTTTGTTTGTTTGTTTGTTTTTGTTTGGTGTTGGTTGTTTTTGTCATTTGTTATTTTATTTAGTAGTGTTATTTGTCGATAGGGCAAGTGCTAGACATCCTGATCCACACTCCATACCAGTTGGTGGCGGTAATGCACCAAACAGTTGTTTGCCAACCGCCAATAAACCTCAAAGAAGAAGAAGAATTATTATTAATATTTTACGCAAACAATATTCAATAGCGTAACAGTAGTAAAGCGTAAAATGACAAAAATAATTTCCTACATCAATGCTCTACTACAGTTATCTTTGAAGAATTTTTTTAAGAATTATCATGAATTATTATTAATAGTTTATGCAAACAGTAATCAATGGCGTCACAGTTATAAAGTGTAGAATGACAACAATCATTCCTGACACATACCGGGTGCAGAGGAACACGACAGGAGGCACGTCGAGGAAAGACAATCTGGCATGGGACAAGGGAAAGCATATAAGATAAAGTTACACTTTGGAGAGGACCTCGACAGCTGCAGATGCGGGAAATGAACACACCTCTGGACAATGTTGCCAGAATATTTAAGGTTAGTAAAAAAAATTACAATCTTGCACCACAAAGTGGGTATTTAGATATTTGTATTTTAGCTTCAGTTTCAGTACCAGAAGTTCGTTTTTAGCTAACATTACTTTATGTTAGTTAACTTCTTACCTTTCTAACTAACGTTAAATATCAGTGCTTTTTTTTCGGACTAACTTAGTTATAACCTCGTAGTAAACACTGGGCGCTGCTGGTTTTTTGGGTATATTATGGCCGTTTCTCAATATGCGTTCCTGTGTATATCTTGTGAAATGTCATAAGTCACAGCCCAATTAACATTACTTATGGGGGCAAATCAATGTCAAAATTAGAGAGTGCAAATGAGCTTCCCACTGTCGCAGTATTTCATACATATTGATGAAGCAGGGTATGCTAAAGCAGCCTCTGCTCCAAGGAGATCAACTACAGTAAAAAGGGCTCACATTTGGCAGATGTAAAGCATACATGTGTATGTTTTTTTGTGTTAGTCCATTTTTATGATTTTTTTTTTAATTAACAGCTCAGGGATGTTCAAGAAGCAACCTGTTTGTGCACTTTCTGAAGATTTTTTGCACTGTCAGTTCTTTTTTTGTATAAAGGGTTGGAAATTTATGTTTTTTTTCCTTTTTTTATCCGATTCATCAAAATAATCAACCTATTAATCGATTATTAAAATAATCGTTAGTTGCAGCCCTAGACCTCAGCCTCCTGCCAGAGGGAAGGGACTCAGTGTCGACGGGGGAGTCACACAAGGTGAGAGGGGCGGGTGGGGCTGCGTTCTTCCTGTAATCCACAACCATCTCCACTGTCTTCAGAGCGTTGAGCTCCAGGTTGTTTTGGCTGCACCAGGTCACCAGGGGCCGGTATTTCAAAACTTGTAATCCAGATCAGAATGATCCGGATAACCAAATCCCCCTGTCCTCAGCCACGGATCAACCTGATCTATCCCGGTATTTCAAAACTTTGCCGGATTGGATCAGAATGATCCTGATACCGGCAGATTGGGATGTCCAAATCCGTCCCGCACCCTGGATCACAGACAGGAAACAGGAAATGGAGCGAACATTTTACCGAAAAAAGGAGAAGCTGTCGCAACTATTGTCTCTAAATGTAAGTACAATCTTGGTCAGTGTTGATGCGTCCTAAGACTAGATGAAAGAATAAATTAAACTGGCACTGCTTAAACAAGAAGAAGTTAAGTTAAGAATTCAGTTGCTGGAAAAACAGTTAAAAGATTAATGAAATGTACTTGATTGAAGAGTTATGTTTAACACTTAGTGTAGCTGTCGCAATAATGTTTTTCTTTCATAATGTTGTGTTATTTTGAGTTTGTAATGTCACTAAGTAATAGCCTATTGTTAAATCTGTGTTGCACTTCTGACGCCGATTGGTTAGAGCATTGCAGTGAACAGCGTGCATGTTGATCACGTGCTTAATTGGTAAAATGGCTCATGTGCTGCCGGATGATTATGTTAATGTATATTAATTGTTTTGGCGACGAATACGTTGTATATCATTTTTACTTCAGTTCTTCACGGTGTTTGCTGAAAAAGAAAGGAACGTTCAAAGAAAATAAACATCGATCAAACAGCAGTGAAGCGTAGCTATATCTTATCAAACAAGGAACTTTGGGAGCAGTTACACTTAGGCTGTTCAAACATTTACATGTAATCTCCCTCAAATCCACCTCTGAGGTGGGATCAGGGTAATCCTGATTTTTAGGATCAAACTGATGCAGATTTCCTACTAAAGTTTTGAAATACTCAACAGCAGTTCTTTATCCAGATCGGAGGCAGGATTGGATTCCCGAATCTGAATCTGAATCTTCAGGATCAGATTTGCTTTGAAATACCAGTTTTTGGGATCTGATCAGGATTTTATCCAATCCAGGAGGATTAATCCTGTGGGATCATTTTGAAATACCGGCCCCTGGTGGTCAGTCTCCCACCTGTATGCGGACTCGTCCCCACCAGAAATGAGTCCAATGATGGTGGTGTCATCCGCGAACTTCAGGAGCTTGACGGACTGGTGACTGGAGGTGCAACTGTTAGTGTACAGCGAGAAGAGCAGAGGGGAAAGAACGCAGCCTTGGGGGGAACCGGTGCTGATGGTCCGAGAGCCTGAGACGTGTTTCCCCAGCTTCACATGCTGCTTCCTGTCAGACAGGAAGTCTGTGATCCACCTGCAGGTGGAGTCAGGCACGTGCAGCTGGGAGAGCTTGTCCTGCAGCAGGGACGGATGATGGTGTTAAAGGCAGAGCTGAAGTCCACAAACAGGATGTAGTCCACAACCTGGCGTAGGTTCCTGGGGAGTCCAGATGCTGGAGGATGTAGTGGTGGGCCATGTTGACAGCGTTGTCTGCCGAGATCAGGCTCCTCTCGGTGGGCAGCAGAGCGTTGACGGCCCGGTGCTGGCGGGGCTCACCGGTCCCGCGAGCAGGATCTCAACTCGTCAGCGTATCTTTTTAGTAGGCTGATTCTTGACAAACCAGCCACAGATTTGATGCTTAAACAACTAATTTCTTGCCTGAAAACATCCTAAAATTACATTGTGTGACTCAACAACAGTAGTATTCAGAGAATGTCAACTTTCAGTTGTGTTTTCTCATCCGCCATTGTTCCCCGTTTGCTGGTGCGAAATGCATTCCAGCCAATCCGAAGACGAGAGATACGATGGTGACTGGGTCCGCCCACTTAGTGTCAAAAAGAAAATCGAGAGAGAGAGAGAGAGCAGGTAACAGACACGCGAGCGAGCAGGTTCAAACTTTGCGAGCGACTTTTGCTTGCGCAAGGATTTTGCTTGCGTAGTGATGTAAAAGCGCTCATCAAAGTAAATTACGCGTGCAGCTGTTTGATTTGCGCACGCACGTGGAGCTCATTTGCGCTCTCTAATTTTGAAAGGGGTTTGCCGTCATAGTTACTATTCCAATTCTAAAGTCTGCATCTATCCAAATGCCCGGAGGTGACTTGATCCGCCCATTTTACCCAGGATGCATCAGAGGTGACCAATTTGTGGTCTCAGAGTTTATCATTTATTCCCAGGTGACATTAAATCAGTTTGACTGAGGCCAAGATAAAGATTTATAACTTTATATTTTAACACACACACACACACACACACACACACACACACACACGCACAAACAATTGCACCCAGCTGATAATATATATATATAGAGAGAGAGTATTTAGACATGTAAACGTCCATATATATTCATGAAATTTAACAAGTAGATATGTCTTTGATATGTATAAATTAATTCTTTGTGTGTTGATATAAGAAAATGCTGATATTGTTTGAATGTTAGTGACATTAATTTATTCAGCACACCTTATCTTTAACTTTGCCAGCTCAAATGAAGTATAGCAGATCATTCTGTCTATTTTAGCTCTCACACACACACACACACACACACACACACACACACACACACACACACACACACACCCACACACACGTGTGTATGAGAGAGCAGTATAGTAAAAAGAACTGACATAAAGATTTAGTCATCTCTGTATTTGCAGCTGACGCCGATGAGTATCTACCTGATTGATGATACGGGTGCGGTCCTGGTGCCCAGCTCAACTGGGTACTTTGGGGATATCCACATTGGTGGACGTTATGAGATTTGTGGGGACAGGCTGAATAAGAAAAAACAACTTGCTTAATTTCTATCTTCTCTCTCAACAGGAACATATCTATTGGAAATGTAGATGGGGGTACCCTTCGGGCCGATGCAGGTACCCTTTATATCAATTTTCTGGAACAGAAGGCCAATATAAACAACATAGCGGAAAAAATACAAAATGACCTGCACTGAAAAAAGTGAAACAACTGTGTCATTCATGTAAAGTGCATTTTTTTATTTGGTCTCATCGAAAATCATGGTTTCTGGTTTAAACATGCTGTTTTCACTTTGCCTAAAAGCAAATAGAACTCCCCATAGACAAAATTAAAAGCAATACTTTCAGTAAAAGTCATATTTTCACTTTAGACCAGAGGTGTACAGGTCACGTGACCACCACGTGACCATATGACGTCGCATTTGGTCGCTTGGTGGGTTCTGATGTCCGCCATTACTTCCCTTCGCCTGAACCGTCAAGGCAACTCTTAAACAAGGTAATAATTCTAAATTGTATTTGTTTTATAAGGAACATGTGTTTTCCATGTATATTTATTGTTAGTGGCAGAATGTACAGCTGTCTATATATTTTGTGCGTGTTCGCTAGCGTAACGTAACGTTGGCTGATGTAACGTAACGTTAGCTAACTTAAACTAACGTTAGCCAACGCTTGCTCGCTCGCTAAAAAAATCATAGTTTAGAAACTGTTTGCCTGCCACTTGGCATCCACAGCCCACATGGTTACAGAGCCACAGCAATTGCTATGTTCTCCTGTGTTTTCCAAGCATATTGATTGTTAGTGGCAGAATGTACAACTGTCTATATATTTCGCACGTGTTCGCTAACGGTACCGTTAGCTAACGGCGAACACACGCTAACGGTACCTTTAGCTAACGTACCATAATACCACACATTATACACCAAAATGAAGCTTGGAGCCTGTGGTTTTTTTGTTAACAATTAAAATAACGACATGTTACCTTGTATTTAAGCCAGTAACCCTATCTTTATCCATTGGGGTGGTGGGGGTAGAAACTTGGTATATGAAAAGTACACTATGAGGATATGAAAATATGTTCCATAAATTATTATATGCCATTATTAAATTAACTGTATACTTTTAAGCCATATATTTAATTGCCAATGAATATTAGGTCACGAAATACAACATTTGCCTGATTTAAGGCAACTCCAGGTATAAACCTTGCCCACTTCTGGTCTTATATCTAGATACAAATAAAGAGACAGGATTTTGTTTGATTGAACAGATGCAGATAATTATGTCTCAGTACACCTCTATTAGTACTAGATGATGAAGAACACAATTAATATTTCATTCTTTCAGCTGTCAGTATTTTGCAGTATAGTACAATACCTTCAGTATGTCTAAAGCCTAATTAATAAATGTGTCTGTAGTGACAATTATGGATAGTTCTAACTGTCACAAAAGTCATTCTCTTTCCTTTGTGTTTCTAGGTTTGCTGCTGTCCCGTACGGTCCGAAATTGTAATCATATTGCTGAATTCGGTAAGTGCCAATATGACAACTGTAAACATTTTCATGTATTTTATATGGGAATGATAAACCCAAAATATAATTGCAGCACTTCAGAGAATACCTTGAATTTACCACAAACGTATACTTACGAATGTAGTCTGTAATTTCAAACATTTAAATTAAAATTGTAATGTAGTGGACATTACATGACATTTTAATTGCAGGTTCATTTTACATTTCTATTTTTGCAATATTTATTTATTAACATATTTGTAGAATTTTAAACACAAATAACTTGCAGTCAAAACAAATATCAAGAAGTTACCCACCCAATGTAATGTGAATAGATTTCACCAAACGATAAACAAATACATGCAATGTTAAGTCATTTACTATAGTTTTATATATCCTTAAAAAAATACTATAGTTAAAAGATATTCATTGCATGACTGAATTGTAGATAATCATGCAATACAGGAAATCACTGTTTCTTTTTGTTTCAAACTGTAGAAACCTATTTGCCTATTCCATCTTTTGAATTATTGAAGAGTATGTGAAGATGTTCAGGATGGTGTGATCAGACTAATAACAATAACTCTAGTCAAATTTACTCTATGAACTAAAAAGGACATGTATGTCTACTGGATTTAAAATCTTTCTTTCCTGCTGAAGTAACTGACAACAAACATAAACGGGTCCTTTTTCTTCTTCTTTCCTTGTCTTCAATGAATGTGGAAATGCAAAGACTGTGGTACTTCTGTTTCACGAAGATCGGAGCTTCTTAAACATTATAAGCTAGAACACCGACATTATGGCCGCCGCCATTCCTATCCGTGCATCCATTTGAACTGTCCATGTACCTGCAAGTCCTGGAATGCACTTTTGAGCCACTTGTCAAGATGTCATCAGCGATCCTCACAAACAGAACTGACCACCTTTAAATGTCTCTTATGCAATTACTGTGAACTTTCTAATTTAAAAGACTATTTTCAACATATAGCACAGCATCTAAAAAACAGTGAAACAGTTGTTTGTGTTTTTCAGGGGTGTTCCTACGAAACAAATATTTATGGTTCGTTTCGAACTCACAGAAGCAGAAATCATAATGATTGTTCAGTAAATGACTTAAAGCCAGGAATACTTGAAAAACAGGAGTCAACTTTAAGTCTTTCTGTTGAAGGTGATAATTCTGACAGTATTCAGATTGATAGTGTTGGTACTGAGCCTTCAGATGATTTAAGTACAAATGATTTAGGTGACTCTAGTTTCAATGTTCAGGATTTAAACGACTTGTCATATAATGTTGAGCTCAAAGTTGCTTCTCTCTTACTGAAGCTAGAACATAGTTATCTTGTGTCTAGAGTGGCTGTTGATGACCTTTTGCAAGAGTTTGACTATTTAATAAGGACCGCTTCTGTCCCTCTTGTCCATCAAACCATAGCTCAGCACTTAGAAAATGGTAACTGTCAAGTAGATAAAACAGTTCTGCAAGAACTAGCATTAACCCTTTGTAAGTCAAATCCTGTTGCAGCCTGTTTTACTGGTCACGGCCCACTTTCCACTGCTTGGAAGCGAAAAAATTACTACAAAAAACATTTTAATGTTGTAGAACCTATAGAATTTGTACTTGATTCCAAAAACAGAAAATCCTTTCAGTACATTTCCATACTTAAGTCATTACAGCAGATCCTAAGTTGTCAAACTGTTCTGGATAAAGCAATCAATTTGAAATCTCCCCATCAAGTTCAATCTGATGAAATTCAGTACAAATCCTTTTATGATAGTATTAATTACAAATATAATTTGCAATTGTCAAAGGAGTGTGCTATTTCACTTATTTTATATGTAGATGATTTTGAAATCTGTAATCCACCGGGCACCTCCAGAAAAAAACACAAAATCTTTGGGGTGTATTGGGTATTGGGGAACTTACCTAGTAGTTTTCACTCATCACTGTCTAATATATATTTAGCTGCACTTATTCATAGTGAGGATGTTAAGAACTATGGTTATGACAGTGTATTAAAGCCCGTATTAGATGATCTTACTATATTAGAACAACAAGGACTATTTATTGCCAAGTTGGGGAAAACTTTGAAAGGCTTTGTTCATTGTGTCGTAGCCGACAATCTTGGGGCCCACAGTATTGCCGGTTTCTTGGAAAAATGTTCAGGTCAATATGTTTGCAGATTTTGTACAGCAGAAAATGTAGACATTCAATCAAAAGAAGTCAATTCAGGAGCATTTTGTGTGAGAACTGAGGACATTCATGTTTCTCATCTGAAAGCTATTGAAGAAAAATCCTTGGTTAATCATTTCGGTGTAAAAAGGAAGTGTGTGCTGTCGGAACATCTGTCATATTTTAATGTGAAGCAGAGTTTTCCCCCTGATATAGCTCCTGATCTCTTTGAAGGCATTATCTCTGTTGAGCTCGCTCTTTGTCTTACTGTGTTAATTTCCCAAAAATATTTTACATTGGGTGATTTAAATGAAGCCATAACAACATTTGCATTCAAGTGGACTGATAAGACAAATCGTCCTCATTGTGTGCCAATCACCTATGCCACAAAAAGAACAATTGGAGGAAATGCACATGAGAATTGGAGCCTACTGAGATTTCTTCCTCTCTTGGTCAGAAGCAGAGTTCCTTCAAACGAACCAGCGTGGCAGGTCCTTTGTGAATTGAAGGACATTGTGGAACTTGTTGTTGCACCTTTTCACACTGAGGACTCTATTTCTTATCTTGACTTCAAGATTTCTGAACACAGGACAGTATTCAAAGAAGTTTTCCCCCATGAAAAAATTTGTCCCAAACATCATTACTTGGAGCATTATCCACAGTTGATACGCCAGTTTGGCCCCCTTGTTGCACTATGGACTATGAGATTTGAATCAAAACATAGCTTCTTCAAAAGGGTAATCCGTCATTCAAATTGTTACAAAAATGTACTGTACTCATTAGCGCAAAGGCACCAATTTCAGACTGCATATAATCTGTACATGTGTAGATTTGCAAAGCCATCTTTGGAGGTTACTGATGTTTCAACACTTCCCCTTGATGTCATCAATAAAGATATTGCACTTGCAGTGAAACAGAAACACCCACATCTGGACAATGTGAACCTGGCAAAAAATGTATCCTACAGCAGCTTCAACTATAGGATTGGAATGGTGGTAGCCCATGGGTCGCTGGGTGGACTTCCAGCCTTTTGGGAAATTGTTCAGATGATTGTTCTACAAGAGGAACTCATTTTCATTCTCAAAAAAGTGGATGCCTGGTACCTGGAACATTATCGAGCTTATGGCTTGGTCATATCTAGTCCTAAAGAACTATGGCTTGTTGGGGTGGATGAACTGACAGATCCTTATCCTTTGGCTCACTACATAGTTGGTGGACAGCGCCTCATCTCGCTGAAGAGATACATTCATGCATAAGGTTGTATACTAATGAATTTGTGAATATGAATTGGATGATATGGCCAATGTTATGACACTAATATTACTGTTTTTTTTTTCTTCTTGTTTTTAATAGATCCTTTAGGATGGGCTGACATGGCAGGGAAAAGGCCAGCCAAGTTGCTAGTTATCCTGAATTCTGACAACATCAGGAAGCTAATTCTGCCTGATGGCATTCCAGAGACAATTGAGCAGCTATTGCATGAAGTCAGGAAAGTGTGTGAGTTAAATGGAACTTTTAGACTGCAGTACAAAGACAGAGACTTTGGAGATGCACTCGTGAACTTGACATCTACTGCAGAACTTGAGGATTTCACAACTATCAAGGTCATCCCAATATCTGATGATTGCAGTGAAGAATTTAATATCACTGCCTCTAATGAGTCAGTGTGTACCCACACATCAGATGACACAGAGCTCCTGTCCTCACCCTCCAGCACTGTCTCTACAAGAACTCAGTTGTGGCCAAGAGTGTTTCCGATACCAACATTCTCTTACGAAACGGAATTACAGTTAGAAACAGGAAATGCAGTGCATAGGTCAAACATGACAAGATTGTCAATGAGTTTTAAATTAAAGTCAGATATCCTGGAAAAATTAGCTGAAGAGATGTTTAAGTTCAAAGCCTACCCAACAGATGCTGACTTCAGTGACGTGGCCCAAGCACTAATTAAGAAGCACCCATGCCTCTCTGAGACTGGTTCGTTCAACGGTTGCAATGGGTGGAAGCAGCGCCTGAAGACTAAAATGGGCAACTACCGTACTCAGCTGAAGGGCATCGGGTGTTCTGAACTGCTTGTAAATTCAAGTCCAAAGCCCCAGGAGATGCATTGCCAGCAAAGAATGTCAAGAAACCTAAGAGAGGAGAGGCCAACCACATTCCTGACATTCCTACTGGAGAGACCTCAGACAAATTGGAAAATGAGAGACTGTCACTTTTAAGTGAGGTGAAGAAGAGAAACAATCGTACAGTGATAAAGTCGAAAATGGACAAGACTTTTTCAGTGCGAAGACAGGACATTGCGGAAAAGGACTTGGGAGTGGAAGAGTTGAAAGAGAGATGGCCTGCATTGTTCTCAGTGGATGAGGTATGTGACTTTTTCTATAAGTCAGTGGTGTCTTGTAAAGTAAACAATATTTTCTTCTATTATAAGAAACCTACAAAAAAACTCTCAACACATCTGCAATGCAACATGTAATGTTTTATTTGCGTGTGCATTTTGTTAAATATATACTAACTCTTCATTTCAAAATAGAACACATCTTTCTCTGCACACACTAACTTTACCAAAACACTGGAAATCGGACTCAAAATGAAATTATTCTGTCAAAGAATAACTCTTGTTTTCACTTCACAAGGTCCTTGCAGTCAATCAAAGTACACCAGGTCAAAATAGGTCTTCAAAATACTGGTTATTGCTGACATTACAAAAACTGCATAGACTGTTATGTTTCAGTTTTACAGGTATTTGCATGCAAAACATGCAATCCACTGTTTTTACACTAAATTTCTTGGTTGGGAACTGTATGTCCATATGTAATGTTCACATTCAAAAGCATTCCAGTAAAAAGCAAATCAGTTTTTTTTCCCTTTACTGTTTCCTACAGGAGGTACAGTATAAATACTGTTTACAGTATGATAGAACAGAAAAAGTTTTATAGTATTGCTTACAGTGAACAAAATATCCATGAAACACACAAGAGCATTCTGAACAAAAAAACAACAGCAAAAAGCCCAGATAAAAAGGAGGGAACTAAAAAAAGTACAACATTCCTGTATCTAATCTCTGTGATCTTCAGGGTTAGGCCACACTCTCACTGCTCCTGCACCTGCTCTTCTCCCTGGGCCCCTTGCTCTTACTCTTCCTCGTCCGGACATTACAGTGTTTGTCTTTTTCTGTTTCCAAAAACAACACTCCTCAAAGTCCACCTTTTACTGTATAAGTAAAGCCACTGAGTCTAAGCCAGACTGGAATCAGCTGTGGTTTGCCTAATTTACCCAACATAAATCAGCTGTGTGTCAATTATTCAATTGTGTGTTTATTATCAGCTAAGATATATTGTTTTAGAACTGATATCATTGCAGAAGAGGTTTTTAGACTTTATCTAAGGTTTGGAATAGTGTTTTTGCCATTGTGGGATGTTGTGTGTTAACATTCGTAAATAATACAAAAACAATCCATAATTTTGTTGGGAGGTATAGCTTGTCTGTTAAGAAAATGTAAGCATTGTGGAAATGTGTTCACTGACTGCATATTGAAAACGACATGAAATGTGTGAATGGTATGGCCACAAAAGACCGATGCTGTTTTAATTGTGTTTAGAGTTTTGAAAATGTGACCACTGGTTGGACAAACGCTTGGTAGCGGCTGAAAAAAACTGTAATGAACACCAGGGCGGTTCATATCACGGTATTTTGTAAGATTCTGGCCATTTCACGGTATATCACGGTATTTTTCCGAGTAAACATATTCATTCATTGACGCCGAAAAAGGACCGCGGCCGTAGTTGTTCACCGCTCGCTGGCCAACTCGCTCGCAACTGGCCAGCAGCTGTTTGTACGTTGGTACATAGAGTGTGTTAGGAAGCTAAACATGGAGAGATTTAGGACCCAGGGGAATGTAGTTTAGAATTTTTCATATCCCTTCATACCGGTGGTGCATGCATAGCCTTAACGACTATTGTCACTCTTCGGCAGGCAGCAAAATCCACTCAGTCGCACAGGAAGAGACTTCTTCCTGCACAAGAAGAGTCTTCCTGTTTGATTAAGTGGGCGGGCTTTACCCAGCATGCAGTTTGGCAGTGTAATTTTTTTAAACCATGAGTCAAGTAGCTCTGCACCCACAGCTTCAAGCTGTGAATATTAAATGTTGTTGCCTAAAGTAATAAAGTAATAAATAACGTAATATTAAATGTTGTTGCCTAAAGAGCAGGCAACAACAGCCGATATGGCGGTATATGAAAAATTCATACCGTACGGAAATCTGAAACCGGTACCGCACAGCCCTACACCAGACATCCTGATTGTACATTTGAACTTAATACAGACATGAGATTTATTAAACAGTCTAGGCTGGTGGGCTCTTTATCAATGCAGTGTATGTGTCAGTCCTGCAGGTTAACCGTTTATTTATTTTATATATTTTATTTCTAGTGTACAAATCAAATGCTTTCAGGATTTAATTCGCACAAGGGATAGTCGGAGAGACGCTCGAATTCAAGCTCAGCAGGGGACAGGTGCGCGGCGAGCCCGCGGGACACCAGTGAAGGGTCCAGCCGCGTCTCAGACCACCAGCCAACCGCACGGGGCTCGTGCACACGTGTCACCTCTCCAGCCTCGAGCAAACAACCTCCGCGGAGGATTATGATCTGGTGCTAAACTAAGATGTCGGAAGGGGTCCACCAAGCTTAACCAACGCAACAATAACTGAATGGCAAAACAAGTCAACACACAACACAAGATCCGACCGTCACCCACGGCTCGGTTCTCGAGAGAGGGACTTGCTGAGTGTATCTGATGCGTTGCGGCTCGGCTGTTCCCACACTGTCGACAATTAATAAAGCTATGACAAGCTCTCGCGAGGGGGCTTAATATGTATTAGAACCCGCTCTCTGCCCGCGGACATCCCGCAATGTCCAGCGGACGGTCAGAAGTCAGCCAGTCACCGTACCTCTCCCTCTACTTCATTGCACCCTATATGAATCTGTTATGTAAAATGTGTCCTGTATATTTATCAGTGTGTGTAGCCGTGATGGATTAACCTCAAACTTACCTTGGGGGCTGTCGGGGCGGAAGGCGTGAAGCTCTGCCTCTGGCTCTCTGCTGGCAATTCTTGGCATCAGCCAAGAATTGAAGAAAATCAAAAATGGGCTAAGGACGCGCTGACTTAGTTTAAACTTCGATATCAATCAATATTTATTTCACCAAAGATAGAAAAGGATGTACAAGTTACATATGCAACCTTGAAAGTACTTGTAAGAAAACTGAGAAGATAGGAGAACGGAGGCTCTACTGAAAGTGCGGAGAAAAACTAATTGATTAACTACACCAGGCCTGGCCAACCCGCGGCTCCCGAGCCGCATGCTCTTTGCCTGGTTTCATGCGGCTCTTACGTTCATATTGAAGTTTTTTTTTCTTCTTTTTTTTTCTTTTTATTGATTTTGCAAAAAATACGTCGACCCATTTAATGCGGAGACGGACTGTTTGAAAGCCCCGCTAGTCACAGCTTCTCTGACGCACCTTGAAATATTTCAGCAAACTTCTCCTCAGACCTCAATGCTTATTGTGTGAATTACACCATCAGTAGCTTGTAGCTGTGGAGTGGTCCAGGCTTTCTTCTTGCAGAGTGTTTGATGCAAGAGCAGTGACGTCACATGCTGGGTGCTGATTTCCATGCAGAGGATGAATGCCAAGATAATCGCATTTTTGTAAAAATTTTCTAGCTGTGAATTCTCGTGACATTTATAAACATAAATTCAACATACTTTTGAAATTGTCTAAACGGGATTCATACAACAACACAAAGAAGATGCCTGCCTGTATATCTCTCCCTCCCTCTCTTCATTAAACATGACAAACGTCAGTAAACAGCTGGACAAGGCTTTGAAATCACGGATTTCGTGAGTTTTCTGTTTGTTTATTTTTTAGGAAACGTCGGACCAGTTGCGACATAATGTTTTCAGCGGCGCTAATGTTGTGGTTAATTTATCACCAAACAACGTCGGGGGATTGCACAAACACGTCATCACACATCACCTGTTTGTCTGATGCTGCGGGTCAGAGCAGAAGTAGCTGCACCTGTTTAGCGCTCAGCACTGCATGAGCACTACGTGGAGGAGGAGGATGAGGGAGGGGCGCGGCGGGGGCTGTCGGGGCGAAATTCTCACAAGAACTCAAATAAATGCCCCGTCAGATGTCAAAACACATTTGGGGGGAATTGATGACAGAGAGAGTCATTTTTATTCTTAAATACTGATGAATGAAGAAAACAATTGGGCTCCAGCAGAAGGGGCACTTTTCTCATCCAGGGCAAAAGGGCAGGTTGAGCACCACTAGGGGTCTATCTGTGCACGTGCCTGCCCATGTGAAAGAATTGCTTCGAGTGGCAACAACGGAATACAAGCCAGATTTGAAGAGGATTGTTCAAGGCAAGGAATGCCAGAAGTCCCACTAAGCAACATGCATAGTAAAAGAAAAACGCTATTGTAAATTATTATATTTTTGTTTGTGGACTTGGTTGAACTGAGAGTTTGTGTGTATGAGACAGTGCACACAATGTTCATTGTTGAAAAGGACTGGCCTGTGGTCTTAGTACTGTTGGAGTCAATTTCTGTCATTATCATGTTGGTGTGTGACATTTACAGTAAATGGTGTGTGACATTTACAGTAAACATTTACAGTAAATGGTGTGTGACATTTACAGTAAATGGTGTGTGACATTTACAGTAAATGGGATGGGGTGATGTTCATGTGTGCCCATGTGTATGATGTGACTCTTTGCGGTAACACAGTAAAAAATGTGGCTCTTAGTCTCTGACTGGTTGGCCACCCCTGAACTATACCAAAGTAATGCTACGTCTACTCACCTAACTCGCTCGAACGCAACTGAACTAAAACTTATTATTCTGTTCAAAATTTCAACTCGGACCCCCCTCGTTTCTGAGGGGCTGAAGCACCGGGCTTTCTTGAACCCACGCTCTTTTCCTGTGTTACTTCTCCTTTTTTCCTCTGCAGTCTTATCAGCCTCATCTCTGCTCATCCTCTCAGTCTTCACACATATACAAGGAACAAATCAACATTTTATCATCACTTTACTACAAAAGTTATTTGAAGAGACACCGCAGTTTTAATTTCTTCTAATTACCTATTTAACATTTGCCAAGCATTGATTATATGTCAAGAGTAACTTCCCAATAGCCCGTACTCTTATACACGGGGACCCACGGTCTCGAACAGACACGTTCTCGTTGACCCGGAGCATCACTAGATTATATTAAAGAAATAAAAAGAAATAAAACACACACACACATATTATTTTGTTTTTTAACCTGTTAAAGAGAATCAAACACAGAACAAACATCCCTGTGTCACGGCAGAACCCCCAGTCTAAAAGTCTACTTTATGGCCCCTTGACCCCTGAGAGAATCATGCAGGTCAGCTTCTCAGCCACCTGATTCACTAAGAGATCTAATCTGTTCTTCACATCTTAACGGCCTGCTTCCTGCGATCTGTACCTTCACACTGTTGACCGCTTAGGACTATAGGGGCCCATACCCGACTTCTGCTTTACTGTTGTCTCAGGCCGAGGCCTGCTCACCGCAGGGCCTCACAGCTCATGGCTGCGTCCGGAGTTTAGGTTCTTATACTGTGACACCATATAAGGACTCTTTGTGTTCAAGATGGCAGTGACCGGCCAAGGCTCCACGTTGATAAGAGCCTTCACACAGGATCTACAGCAGGCTTGACCTAGCTGTCCCCCGGAAACCAACGAAGGGGTGACAAAACGGTCATATGCCAACTGCAGTACCTTACCCTAAGGCAAGGCAAGGCAAGTTAAGTTTATTTGTATAGCACATTTCAACAACAAGGCGATTCAAAGTGCTTCACATAAAACCATTAAAAGCATCAAAACATAATGCAGATTTAAAAAAAAGTTAAGAAAACATTAAAACAGTTAAAAAGCAAAATAAAAAATACAAGTTGAATAAAAGTTGCAGTGCAGTTTAAGAAATAAAATGCAGTAGTGAGATGCATCAGTTGAATCTGGTTCAATTAAAGGCAACAGCAAACAGAAAAGTCTTCAATCTGGATTTAAAGGAGCTGAGGGTCTCAGCAGACCTGCAGCTTTCAGGAACCTTGTTCCAGATATGTGAAGTTCTATTTTCTAGGTGCCTGGGCCTCTCCAGATGTTTGTTACTTCTCCTTTTTCTAGGTAAAGCTTTTTTTGCTGACTAGGCTGTGAGAGATGGTGCCTCTTCCTCTGCTCAAATGCGGTCTTAAAACTTCCTCCGGCGAAGCTTACAGTGAACGACCAGGGCCCATGCGTTGATAAGAACAAAATATATATCAGATATAAGTGTAAGTTCATAAAATAAGTGTAAGTTCATAAACTGAATTGTTCTATATTAAATCAGACACTGATGGCACAGCGTTGTGTATTACATCTTTTTTCAACCAAAATTGCTTTGCACTGTTAGGGGGTACTCGTCTGAAAAAATATTTCACAAGGGGTAGATCACTGAAAAAAGGTTGAGAACCACTGCACTAGACTGTGGTTCATTTGTGTCATTCGCACCGGAAAGGGGGCGTGGCTTATCTCCGTTAAAAACAGTTACCATTTCCGCCATTCACCATGGAAATAACCACTATTTCTACTTTCTACTTTTGGAAATTCCACAGCACACTGCGAAAGTCAACATGCAGAGACCTGAGGTAAGGTATCACTGAACAGTGTTGCATGTTGTGTAATAGCAATAACACAGAAGACACACAATGAGCTAATGGACGTGATGAAGAGGATAGTTATTTATTGCTTCTTAAATGAAAGTTGGACGACAACTTTTAAGTCAAGAAACAGACTATTATATAAGTACTGATGTGTAAAGAGCTCTATAGATGTAACAAGAGTAATAGAGGAGTGAACCAGTGTGGAATAATGAGGAGGAGGTGTAAAGGAAGTAGGAGGAGGCAGGAGAGCAGGTACAACAAACTGAATAAAAGCGGTAGCCTTTAACTCTCTCCCTTCTATTTCGGACACACAGTGCTGTGTTTGGAGAGAGAGAGAGAGAGAGAGAGAGAGAGAGAGAGAGAGAGAGAGAGAGAGAGAGAGAGAGAGAGAGAGAGAGAGAGAGAGAGAGAGGAAGGACGATAGATAAGAAGTGTACGGGTTTTCCTGCTGTGCCGGGAACATGTCTCTTAATGGGAAGGTGGCTCTGGTGACCGGGGGTACTCAGGGCATTGGGAGAGCCGTGGTTCAGTCACTACTGCAGAGTTCAGCCAAGGTCAGTACAGCTCAGTCAGCCTTCATTTTACTTTGCTTCATAACTTTGAGTTTAAAATACGGCATATAACATACATTTTGTTTATACTTTATCAATTTGCAAATGTCTTTATTAAAAATGCTAAAATTAACGAAAGGTGCTTTAACGTTATTGCTTTTGCTTTACTGTTTAAGCTTCTGCCATATGTTCTCAGATCCAACTGACAAGACTGTTATCTCAAAGCACAAGCTTGACTAAACTACCCGCTGTGGTTTTCAACATTCAACTAGAATCACACTTTTACCGCTTTAAGTTCCTGATTTCTTTAATGTGATTTTTTTAACTTCATGAAAATGTATGAGAAACGTTACTGTTTTATCGTATTCTTCAGTGGCGGCTGGTAGAATGTTCTTTTGGTAGGGCCATCTAATCAATTTCAGCAAACATTCCAGTATGATTCAATGCAAACAAAAAAAGGTAGGAAAAACACGCATTACTAATTTGCTGTTAAATATTAACATGTATTCCAACACTTTGACATAATAAGGACATCTTATTCATACAATTCACTATATATATATATATATATATATATATATATATCATGTAGCATACCCCTCTGAAAGATGGTCCTGCACTTGACTGATGATTTCAAATGTATTGATAAATTCCCAAAACCAACGTAAGAGCTGTGTACAAAGGCACAAAAAAAGATAATTATGTTAGCTTACTCCTCATTTGCATTAATAGCATACACACAGAGCCAACACTTACGCTAATTTCCTTAAAACATACACAGTTATTACAATTATTACATTTATTACAACTTTAACTAACCTTGTGCCTCTTCGGGGGAGTGCTAATACCGCTACTGTTTATAATTTGTATACAAAATTTACCATATTTTCCGTAGCTTTTCAAAATTAAATCTGCGCAGAATGCGATTTCCTTTTTAACTACACGAGCCACCTTGAAAATAAAGCATCTCATCTTAAAACAGGAAACCAGCTCAATTTAGCTCCCCCCAGCGACCCCATACGTGGGGGATCAGGCATTCTGCGGTTCCCTCTACCCATTCTTCAAGTAATCGTATTATTAAACAGTTTAGCTGGTGGGCTCTTTATCAATGCAGTGTAAGTGTCAGTCCTGCAGGTTAACTGTTTATTTATTTTATATTTTTTATTTTTATTTTTAGTGTACAAATCAAATGCTTTCAGGATTTAAATCGCACGAGGGATAGAGAGAGAGACGCTCAAATCCAGGCTAGGCAGGGGACAGGTGCACGAGCACAGGTGCACTGTGTCCCGTGTCCCGCGGGACACGGGACACAGTGAAGGGGTCCAGCCGCGTCTCAGACCACCAGCCGACCGCACGGGGCTCGTGCACACGTGTCACCTCTCCGGCCGCGAGCAAAAAACCTCCGCGGAGGATTGTGATCTGGTGCTAAACTAGGAAGTCGGAATAGGTTCACCAAGCTTCACCAACACAAAAATAACTGAATGGTAAAATAAGTCACCAAGCAACCCGAGATCCGACCGTCACCCACGGCTCGGTTCTCGAGAGAGGGACTCTTTCCTGTGTTACTTCTCCTTTTTTTTTCCACTGCAGTCTTATCAGCCTCGTTTCTGCTCATCCTCTCAGTCTTCACACATATACAAGGAACAAATCAACATTTTATCATCACTTTACTACAAAGGTTATTTGAAGAGACACCACAGTTTTATTTTTTTCAAATGACCTATTTAACGCTTGCCAAGCAATAAAATAAATAAATGCAGGAATAAATACAGGAATAAATAAATAAATGCTTAAATAAATGTATAAATAAATAAATAAATAAATGCAGTAATAAATAAATAAATGCTTAAATATATCAATATAAGTTATACCTAAACAGGACATAATTAAATAAATCTTTTTCTACATTTCTGTATTTATTCATTTATTTATGCCTGTATTTCTGTGTCCACACGTATTTATACATTTATTTATGCCTTGTATTTCTGTGTCCTTGTATGCAAATGAGGTGGGGCGGTCCGAACCTCTGTCTAAAGCATGATTGGTCACAGGAGTGTGATCGCTCCTGTTATGTTGTGCTCTACTACTTCTGCCTTCACATGTTGTTGAAGTTGGCAAGCTCAGCTAACCGTTAGCAGAAGTCCGGATTTTCAATGCCCTGTGCGGCGTCCGGCGCAGCATCAAGCCGGACGCGTATTTGTCCTCCTTTTTGCAGACCTGCAAACTTGTCACCTTACGCCGAAATTCGCCGTTTTGAAATCAAAATATGTGAACTGGCCGGCCAGCGTTTCTGAGATTGGAGTGGTCGTGATCTTCATAATAGAAGATCTTTGATAAGTCTTGGCCAATCAGCGTTAAGATGTCTCCAGCAGCCGTTTCTCAATACGCGTTCTTCTCTGTACTTGATGAGGAAACTCACAACTGAACGTTGATGTTCTCTGAATACTACTGTTGTTGAGTCACAACATGTACTTTTAGGATGTTTTCAGGCGAGAAGTTAGTTGTTTAAGCATCAAATCTGTGATCGGTTATTCAAGAATCAGCCGACTTAAAAAGATACGCCGACGAGTTGAGTTCCTGCTGAAGGACCGTGAGTCCCGCAGCACCGGGCCGTCAGCGCTCTGCTGCCCGGCGAGAGCAGCCTGATCCCGGCAGGACTTTTAGAAATGATCCGCTGATCCCTAGTGGTGCTCAACCTGGCCTTTTGCCCTGGATGAGAAAAGTGCCCCTTCTGCTGGAGCCCAATGTTTTTCTTCATTCATCAGTATTTAAGGATAAAAATTCCCCCCAAATGTGTTTGATATCTGACGGGGCATTTACTTGAGTTATTGTGAGAATTTCGCCCCGACAGGAGGAGGAGGAGGAGGAGGAGGAGGAGGGGGGCTCATGCAGCGCTGAGCGCTAAACGGCTGAAGCTACTTCTGCTCTGACCCGCAGCATCAGACAAACAGGTGATGACGTGTTTGTGCAATCCCCCGACGTTGTTTGGTGATAAATGAACCACAACATTAGCGCCGCTGAAAACATTACGTCGCAACTGGTCCGACGTTTCCTAAAAAATAAACAAACTAAAAACTCACGAAATCCGTGATTTCAAAGCCTTGTCCAGCTGTTTACTGACGTTTGTCATGTTTAATGAAGAGAGAGAGAGAGAGAGAGAGAGAGAGAGAGAGAGAGAGAGAGAGAGAGAGAGAGAGAGAGAGAGAGAGATATTCATCAAATGCTCTGCAAGAAGAAAGCCTGGACCACTCCACAGCCTACAAGCTACTGATGGTGTAATTCACACAATAAGCATTGAGGTCTGAGGAGAAGTTTGCCGAAATATTTCAAGGTGCGTCAGAGAAGCTGTGACTAGTGGGGCTTTCAAACAGTCCGTCTCCGCATTAAATGGGTCGACGTAGTATTTGCAAAATCAATAAAAAGATTTAAAAATAACACAAACACAAACTTCGATATGAACGTAAGAGCCGCATGAAACCAGGCAAAGAGCCGCATGCGGCACGGGAGCCGCGGGTTGGCCAGGCCTGCTCCAAGGAGATCAATTACAGTAAAAAGGGCTCACATCTCTCTTCACACTTAATAAAATCAAACTGCACCCCTCCTGTGCAATTATTCACAGCCTCACAAAATACCGCAAAGTGTCCTCCTTTTTGGTGTTATGGATATGGTCACCCTAGCCTAGACAGCTTTTTGACTTCATCTACAGGGGCCATGTGAAGGGATCGATTGCTTCTGTCTTGCTCTCCTACTTGACCAATCCTGTTTAATCCCGCCCCAGCTCATTTGCATACAAGGACACAGAAATACAGAAATAAATAAATGAAGAAATACGTGTGGACACATAAATACAGGCATAAATAAATGAAGAAATACAGAAATGTAGAAATAGATTTATTTAATGATGTCCTGTTTAGGTATAACTTATATTTATATATTCCTGTATTTATTTATTTATTTATACATTTATTTAAGCATTTATTTATTTATTCCTGTATTTATTTATTTATGTATACATTTATTTAAGCATTTATTTATTTATTCCTGTATTTATTTATTTATTTAAGCATTTATTTATTTATTCCTGTATTTATTTATTTATTTATACATTTATTTACACATTTATTTATTTATTCTTGTATTTATTCCTGCATTTATTTATTTATTTATACATTTATTTAAGCATTTATTTATTTATTCCTGTATTTATTTATTTATTTATACATTTATTTACGCATTTATTTATTTATTCCTGTATTTATTCCTGCATTTATTTATTTATTTATAATTAAGTCATTTACGGTCCTCCATACTTAACGGCCTGCTTTTGCCAAAAATGCCTTCTCGAGCCATCCCCGAGTTGTTCCAACTCCATGGTTCAAGGCCTAAACAACAACCTGCAGAGTTGTAAGACCCCTCTTTGTAAAGATAATGACCTAAAGAATCGGGATCTGCAATGAAACCACAGTCGTGCTAATGCTGTATTTTGCTTTCCATGCTTGCTTTTTAAAATCAATGGGGACAGTCCAGCATGGACAAATACGGGAGTAAGGGACATGAAGCACTTGTTGGAAAAATTAAGAAAACATGAGAACACCAGGACACACATGGATAACTCCGTCAAGCTAGCATATCAGGCTAAGTGAACATCGCTATCCAGCTGGACGACGGACTCAGGACTCCGGTGAAGAAACACAATGAGGTGGATAAAAACAGGCACATTTTATCCAAAATAATTGATTGTGAAAGTTTTGTGGGGCCTTGCATGACGAGACTGACTCCTCTGACAACTGTGGCATTTTCAAGGGATTGGTGGATGCTGGTTGAGCGCCGTAAGATAGTCAGCACTTTTAAAGGCACGTCAAAGACGGCACAAAACAAGCTGTTTGACGGCATGCTGTCGGTTATTATATGATATGCAGCGCCGCCGCTCCCATAAGGCGCACTATGCGCTGTGCGTAGGGCACCAGGCACCAACAAATATGCAACAAAAAAATCATCATAGTTATAATAATTATAATGCCGATATTATTTTAGTATAGAAATATTAGGCACCTCTCAGGCATGTGTATATCACAAAACAGGCAGAACAAGAGATATATTTAATTGCTCAAAAAAAGTTACGATGGTGCCCCCCCCCCCCCAAAACAAATACACATTCAACTTCCCAAGCTCGCAGTGGGTGCCCTTCTCAGTGGCGAACTTTGACAGTAAGCTTAAAAAAGATGGCCTCAAAAAGACAACAGGAGTCAGGGTCAGAAAAAAGGAAAAGAAAGAAACTGCGAGATGATGCCCGTGCATCTCTTTCAGGTAAGTCCATGTTTAATCGTTGTTAAATACGGGAAATGTGCGCTGCTAATTTAATGGTTAGCCTATGCATACACCTCGAACTAGCTGACGTGACTATTCTTGTTTGTACATATTATTATTTAATGTAATGTATGTGTTTACTGAAGAAAAGTTTGCACTTTCAAATGTACAGTGTGTGTTGGCTTGGTGTTAATAAACTGTTAAACTGGCAGAAACAAACTTTCTTTTTTCCCCGGGGGTGGGGGGGGGCACCATGAAGGAGTTATGGCTTAGGGCACCAAAATGGCTAGCAGCGGCACTGATATGCAAGTAACCCAATTTGTGTTCTGGCTTTATAAACTGTTTGTCAATCAATGTTGTTGTTTTTGTTGCATGTGTTTTGCCTGCGTTAAGCTACATTTATCTGGTTTCCTGTATTAAGATGAGATGGTTTTATTTTGAAGGCTGCTCGCAAAGTTTAAAAGTAAGTCACAATGTGCGCAGCTTGAATGTCAAAAGCTACTGAAAATATGGTCAATTTTTTGGACAAATTAGAAACAGTAACGGTATAAGCACTCTGCGGAAGAGGCACAAGGTTAGTTAAAGTTGTAATAAATGTAATAACTGTGTATGTTTGAAGGAAATTGGTGTGAGTGTTGGCTCTGTGTGTTATGCTATTAATGCAAACGAGGAGTAATCAAACATAATTATCATTTTTGTGCCTTTGTACACAGCTCTTACGTTGGTTTTGGGAATTTATTAATACATTTGAAATCATCAGTCAAGTGCAGGACTATCTTTCGGAGGAGTATGTGACATGATATACACTCACCTAAAGGATTATTAGGAACACCTGTTCAATTTCTCATTAATGCAACTATCTAATCAACCAATCACATGGCAGTTGCTTCAATGCATTTAGGGGTGTGGTCCTGGTCAAGACAATCTCCTGAACTCCAAACTGAATGTCAGAATGGGAAAGAAAGGTGATTTAAGCAATTTTGAGCGTGGCATGGTTGTTGGTGCCAGACGGGCCGGTCTGAGTATTTCACAATCTGCTCAGTTATTGGGATTTTCACGCACAACCATTTCTAGGGTTTACAAAGAATGGTGTGAAAAGGGAAAAACATCCAGTATGCGGCAGTCCTGTGGGTGAAAATGCCTCGTTGATGCTAGAGGTCAGAGGAGAATGGGCCGACTGATTCAAGCTGATAGAAGAGCAACTTTGACTGAAATAACCACTCGTTACAACCGAGGTATGCAGCAAAGCATTTGTGAAGCCACAACACGCACAACCTTGAGGCGGATGGGCTACAACAGCAGAAGACCCCACCGGGTACCACTCATCTCCACTACAAATAGGAAAAAGAGGCTACAATTTGCAAGAGCTCACCAAAATTGGACAGTTGAAGACTGGAAAAATGTTGCCTGGTCTGATGAGTCTCGATTTCTGTTGAGACATTCACATGGTAGAGTCAGACTTTGGCGTAAACAGAATGAGAACATGGATCCATCATGCCTTGTTACCACTGTGCAGGCTGGTGGTGGTGGTGTAATGGTGTGGGGGATGTTTTCTTGGCACACTTTAGGCCCCTTAGTGCCAATTGGGCATCGTTTAAATGCCACGGCCTACCTGAGCATTGTTTCTGACCATGTCCATCCCTTTATGTACCCATCCTCTGATGGCTACTTCCAGCAGGTTAATGCACCATGTCACAAAGCTCGAATCATTTCAAATTGGTTTCTTGAACATGACAATGAGTTCACTGTACTAAAATGGCCCCCACAGTCACCAGATCTCAACCCAATAGAGCATCTTTGGGATGTGGTGGAACGGGAGCTTCGTGCCCTGGATGTGCATCCCACAAATCTCCATCAACTGCAAGATGCTATCCTATCAATATGGGCCAACATTTCTAAAGAATGCTTTCAGCACCTTGTTGAATCAATGCCACGTAGAATTAAGGCAGTTCTGAAGGCGAAAGGGGTCAAACACAGTATTAGTATGGTGTTCCTAATAATCCTTTAGGTGAGTGTATAATATATATATACTGAATTGTATGAATAAGATGTCCTTACTATGTCAAAGTGTTGGAATAAATGTTAAATATTTAACTGCAAAGTAGTAATGCTTGATACCTTTTTTTTTTGCATTGAATCATACGGGGATGTTTGCTGAAATTGATTAGATGGCCCTACCAAAAGAAATTGCCACCAGCTGTCACTGGTTATAACCATAATGAATGTCACATCAAAATTCTCAAAATGAACACAGCAATTCTCACATGGCGCATTGTATCCTCCTTTAACTAATTTTGAATTATGTTTAGCTATTTAACCCTGAGTTAAACATTATATGTTTCCCTTTTTTGAATCATGAACTGAGTAACAACAAAAGAATAATTTCACCTACTTCACATTCATGTTTTAAGGTAATCTCAATGTAGATATTCAGTACTCTTAAACGTACTTAATATTCATATTAACGCTGGCAGTTCATAACAGAGCAGTCACGTTTTAAACAGTTACAGTATAACACAATAAAAGTACCAAACAACCAAGAATAATTAATTTGGCAACAACCCATCTCCATTTTTTCCAGCAAACTATCAATGAAAAATATGCTGCTTTAATTAAAATTAAAATAACAGGGATGAAAGATATATACAGCACAGACAGTATTAATTTAGGAAATTAAATTAACATCTGAACCATATTTCTGTGCCGTTTTATCGTGGAGATATTAATAGAAACATTGCGGAAACATCGCACCACGCGGCGCCACGTTCGCAGACTTCGAAGAGCTAGACTCAAGTTCTTCTGAGACGGATTCAAACCGTAAAGCCTAATTTCCTCTACCTCCTGTTTTCCTGTGTGTTTATTAAAAAATTCAATTCCCTTCTTCAGGTGGCCGTAGTCGACTTGAACAAGACATGTGGGGAAGAAAGCAAGGCAGAGCTGGATGCTAGGTTTGGAGAGGGCAACTGCTACTTTATCCCATGCGATGTGTCCAATGGAGAAGCACTGAGAGGTAAAACTGTTAGTAATGCCTTTACATCCCTTGCTACTTGCTGCGTGACACAATATACACTTTAGAGATAATCATACACAAACAGTCACTCCATTGCTTACTGTAATTGTATATAATGACACCGTATGCAGCCTGCAGAAAATGCCTGTTCAAAAAAGAACAATAACCATTTTTTCCTGTAGAGCAGGGGTGTCAAACTCATTTTCACCTTGGGCCATATCAGCATTATGGTTGCCCTCAATGGGGTGGTTGTAACTGTAACACTGTATAAACTACTCCCTAACATATTGTTCAATAACTGTCTTTGCATTTGATTATTGTTTATTCGAGTGTAAAAATACATGTGTTAATTGAAGCAACTGATTGTGCTCCCAATTATTGCCGATGCATTTCAGGTGTGAGTGTGTCATGTGACTGTCTATATAAACTGATGCACCTGCGCAAACTAAAGTTTGGTGTTTTCTCAGAACTTGATCCAGTTGCTGCAGGTTGTTTTTTCTCCCAGGTTTGCATGTGTTGAGTCGGTATATCTGGCAGTCAAGCTCTGTTTAACAACATGCATTTATATAAATGTACAAATATAAGTAAAAATTCTGTTATTACAACATAAATCCATTTAATTTAGGGTTAAGAAACCCACATTACTCGTGTGCACTGCTAGGAAGCTCGGGCGATTTCTTCAGCCACAATGAAGATAGCTTTCACAGTAGCATTTTTGGCTGTAGATTTTGTAAATATAATCTGCTGCGATTGCAGTCTGCCTTTTAATTCTTGGACAATTTTGTGTTTTTCTTGGAGGCTAAATTTAGCGTACTTCGCTCTGTTTGGTGTCAAAACACTGATGTGAATTGTAATCCTTCATCACCAGCACTGCCTCATAACACAGACTTACCGTTTTTTCTTGTTGAAGCACAAACATGTATTCACTTTCCCATCTTCTATAAATTACCTTTCCTCTGCATCAATCTTTCTCTTCTTGGACATTTTGGGATTATTTGTCGACCTTTTTATGTGAGGATTTGGGCCTAACCCTGAGAGTTCTGCCCACAGCTGCGCCTCTTTCCCTGATCAGCTGATTCACAGCTGATTCTCGTTTCCTCTGATTACCTCCTGCTGTCAAATACTCCGGTCTTCCTCACCTCTGGTGTCAGTCCGTACCGTCTTCACCGTCTACCAACCTGGTCCCCCGCCCGTGAGTGGCTCAGTTGGCTCCTGTGAGTCTTTTTCCTTTTGGACATCATGCTTGGTTTTACCTTCCTGCCAGTGTCGAGCCTCGGGTTTCACCTGCATGAAGAGAGCCTCCCGCTCGTTCCACGGAGTTCCGCGTGGAGGCTTGAGGATCCTGTTGCCTGTCCGTCAGCCGGCCGTTAACAGCCACCTTCCGGCTTGGACCGGAGAGGAGTTCGCGGACGTTATCAGCCACTTTCCGGCTTGGACCGGAGAGAGGTTCGCGGACGCTTCACGGCCACCTTCCGGCCCAGAATGGAGCGCGCTCCCGCGCTCCCATCTACAGTCAGTTCGCTGCCGTCCCATCAGCGGCTTCTAGGTGCGCGTGTACGCGCCTCTGGTCAGCGTCCCACCTGCCCGCTGTTCGTGACTGTCTGCGCCCGGACCTTGTTTGTTTGTTTTGCCCGTCTGTCTGTTACTGTTTACCACCGGACTTTGTTAGTTTCTTCCTGTTCCCCTGCTGCAATAAACCTGGTTTAACAACGATCTCAGCTGTCCTGTCGCTGCATTTGGGTCCGTGAACACACCACATCACGACATTTTAAATTTGATCACTTGTCTTTGGTTAAATGCTGATATGGAAACACTTTTTTCTCGCGGTAGGATGCTGTTCATTCGCGGTTCACAAAATCGATATGCATTGTGGGAGATATAGTCTATGGTCGCTGTACACTGTAAAGTAGTATAGACTTTAATTTTAAGACTATCATTGTTAGGGTTGGTCCTAGGCTGACCCAAGTGCAGACATAGACAGTAGGGTAGGGCAAGGAATGGGTTTATTTAAAGGTAACTGGTGGTCTGACGGAGCCAGAGGTGAACACAGGTAGAAAGACATGGTGGTGTGAGCGGGCTGGGCTGGAGTACAGGCACGGGATTCCTGGCACAGCGAACCGAGGTTAGTATAAAGTTTATACGAGATAAATCACAAAATACTCTTAGGCTGCGTTGCACCAACATGGATTAAATTAATCCTGGTTTAGAGTTAATCTAGGGTTAGTAAATCTAGGTTTAAACTGGTTTATAATTAATCAGATGTGTTGCACATCTTAATTTTAACCCTGGATTAGTTAAACTAGTTTAAACAAGGGTTAAAACAGAATTAGTTTATGTTGCCGTGGAAAAATTCCGTTACTGCCTAGTCGTTGAAAAAGCTCAGAGGCCGAGAGTCGCACTGCCACTGAGTTGACGAAATAAGTTTATTTCAAATTTGGGGTCAACATGTCTGCTCACAGCTCCACTCTAGAATACTCTACATTAACTGATCTTCACTTATGGTCTCTTTTTACTTATGGTCTCTTTTTCTGCAGATGTGTCAGTACTGCTGTGCTTGTATCTGTGTGATTGTGTGAGAATGAGAAGAAGCAGAGAATGAAAGGGTTCAGAAGTGAATACGTGTCTAAGAGAGAGAGAGTAACAAGGTTTCATTGTCTGACATACAAAAAGTAAGTCCCTGCAGGCTAACAGCTGTGGAATGCTGTTTGGTGTTGCTCCTAACTGTGATAGTATACTGCTGTTGATATGACTGTGTGTGTGTGTGGTAAGAAAAGAATAATTGTGTTTATATGGATGCATGCATCTGCAAGTATGCAGTGTGTGCAATTGTAGGCAGTGCATGTTTGCATGTGTTTTTTGGGTATGTGTCTTAGTGTGTGTGACTCATTTGTAGATGTGTATGTGTACGTGTGTGTCAAGCAGATTAGTCATTGCAAGTATGCAGTGTGTGCAATTGTTAGCGGTGCATGTCTGCATGGGTGTTTTTTGTGTCTTCAATGTGTGCGACTCATTTGTGGATGTGTGTGTATCGTCCAGATGAATCAGTTAAGAGATTTGTTCATTTCTAATTGCAGGGTGTCTAAGTGTGGAATGTGGCAGGTGATGACACTTGCCAGTTCTACCACCTCAGGTTTCAGTATAGGAATCAGTTAATTAACACTTGTTCGCTAGAGGAAGATCAAGAAAACCTCAGAGCAATGTGGTCAGGAGGTGAACCTAAAATATTTTTACATGTGTCCTCTTCTTTGTTGAGAGAACAATGGATAACACTCATACAGACCTTTCAAGTGACACTCTTCTACAAAAGTATACGGTGCAATTGCTTTATTTAGTCCTCTAACGTTCTATGTCTTAAAGTCATTCACCGATGGGGTTTTGTTTCTGTGGAATAGATGCATTCCAGAGCACAGTAGACCAATTTGGTCATCTGGACATTGTTATCAACAACGCCGGCATCAACAACGAAAAGAACTGGGAGAAGACCATACAAGTCAACCTGGTAAGATGAAGACCTCACGTCACAGAACTGTTGATTCATGTACCATGTAGTATTCATCTACTCTGTACGAGGCTCTCACGACCACCTCAAGGAGTAGACATGTTGTCATGGTAGTGCGGGGCTGCAAGGACACGGAGCAGGAGTAATACACAATTATATTTATTTCAAGGCCAGAGACAGGTATGGGATCCGTGCTGGAGTCCTCTGCAGGCTGGTGGCTGGTTGGGGGGCTAAGCGGTTATCCAGGAGAGTTCCGGGGGAGCAGAGAGGCTGTAGCTGGGAAAGCACAAGGTTACTGACAAGAATATGCAAAACGCCAAGCGGCCGCAGCAGTCGTTCCGGGAATGCGATCTGGCGAGGAGTTGAGGGAGAACTGAGGCAGATATACTGTGGGGCTTGATGAGGGAATGGGTTTCATGTGTGTGGGTTGATTGGCAGCAGGAGGGGGAAAGGAAGGCCACGCCCAGGCAGACGCACACATACCCACACATACCCACACATAGGACAAACAGGGGACAATGACACATGTTTACCTGGTGCTAGTTTAAGCTGTCTTATTCTACTGAAAATAAGCATGTGCCTGCCTGCCTCCCTGCAAAATATGCAAACAAAATAACAATTATTTTCATTACCCAAAAACCTTAACTTTAATTGTATGTATTGTATGTATTTGTATTTTAATACATTTCAGTGGCAATGACCATGCTTATCTGTGTCTCAGCAATTGAGATCTGGGCTTAACCAGAACATTGTAAAGTTCTCTGATAAAATACTGTTTTGCTGAAATTCCTTACATGCAACTGCAAAGTTAGATCAGCACATTCAGATTTCTGTCATGCAGACTGCAGAGCAATGTGCTGAAATAGTGTAGTTTCAGTAATAGTGACCACAGTTGTTCTACTCTATTTTGAGTTGGAGTAAAATGTGTCCCTTCTTTATTTTAATGAAAGATTATTAAGATCAACTGTTTGTATAGAGTTGGGCATCAAATACATATGAATCAAATTTAAGATTAATTAGTGTAGTGGAGTCAAGAGGAAATAAGTGTAAAATCTTGCAAAATCTACTCAGAAACACTGAAACATAGTTTTTTTTTCATTGTTTATGATGAGATCATTCCAGTTTCAGCTTTCACATATTTCCAAAATTGTGTTGAGAAACAGCAGAGATTTCATTAGAGTGAAACAATAACTAAATACACATGCATAAGAATATGAATAGTAAAGAGTCTTCCGCTACTGGAGTATTAAATGGGGGTGTTTAGATCAGGAATATTCCCCAAAAGGTAGAATTAGGTAAATATATAAAATAATAATGAAGCTTATGGTAACAGAATTTCTTAGATGAGGTGACGTTTGACCAGAGCAAAGAGAGGGTCACTTTAGCCAGGAGAAAGGATAGTGGCGTCACGTTAGACCCCAGATAAGGACTGTGGGGTTATGTTGCACCACTGAAAAGGATAGTGGGGTCATGTTAGAGAAAGGATAGAGATTTTACATTAGACCAGTGAATTGAGAAAAACTGTCACATTGAACTAGATAAATGAGAAACAGTCAGGTTAGACCAGCTAACTGAAAATGTTAGTTACATGCATCTTAGGCAATGCAAGTGACATGAAATATGACATAAAATGGAGGCCAGTGGCTGTGACAAAGGCTGTAATTTCCCCCGTAAAACCCACAATAGAAGCATTCCCTCTTTGAATTAGAGGACATGCCACTCACATAGAATAATTCATGCAGTTATGCTTGCTAGGCACGGTTGTAGAGATTTATGTTGTTGTGATGAGGTTGCAATGACAGGGAACTGCGAAAAGAGATCAGCTTGATCAAACATTACCAGAGAGTGACATGTGGCTGTTTGGCCTAAAACCTGTAACACGGTATAATTTGAAGTGTGGACAGCAATTCAATATATCACAGTATATTTGTTTTTCCCAAAAAATATCAATGTAAATGCTTATAAATGGGGTTGAGCACTGGTATGGCAACTGCTTGATATAATATACCAAGGTCAAGTTAACTTAAAAAAACGATCATCTATAGTGATTATTGGCAGAAAACACACAATTTGAATAAATAGGAAATACATTGTTATTATTATTGAAACATATGCTCTGGTTAAAAAAAATCTTGGCATTAGAGTGATTTGTTTTTGTGTATTGCCAAAAGCTACATTTCACGAGATTACATTTGAACACATCATGATAGCGTTATAATTTATAAACCTTTAGTAAAATAATTTAATAAGCAAAATGTGTTATACAATAATGCAACATGGCCAGAACCACACATGCAACTTGATTGCATGTTCGAGGCGTATTTGGCTCTCAATGTTTGCCTGGTGGTTACTGCCTGGTGAGCTGTGGTGAAAACCTGATTGTTAAAACTCTGTGTACATCATGTATTACACATGCTAATTGGCATGTACTCCACTGAATAATCATATTAAACAATATCATTTATATTACGTAATACAACTTAATTTGTGTTGTATTTGTGTAAAGTCCGAGTCAACTGTACTTTGTACTAACAAGTGCCAGATAGAGACAGCTGAAGATTCTGTATGAAAACCGTCCAGTCATTTTACGCCTTCTGCAAGTTCCACAGTATAAGCCTGTAGAAGACTTTAGGAGGATGATGCAGCAAGTATAGTGTTTATAAAGAACAATGATGATACAACATATCTCTAATATGCCTGCTTAAAGCAAACACTTCTTCTATCGACACTTGATTAGCTCATTAGTTGGTATTACTCAGTGGCGGGCCGTCAGGGCGTGCTAAGCCTTCTCTGCTGGCCTAAACAGAATCACAAAGTTTAAATTTAAATTTTTTATTGTTTTTCTATGCAATCGAGAGCTGGTTAAACTATATGGAGAGGCCTGCTAGCATTATGAAACGTGTGTTTGGACACAGGACCCGCGTGAGGACTAATCAAAGTCAAAGTCAAAGTCAAAGTCAGTTTTATTTGTCACTTCTTCCATATTGTGCAAACATACAGAAGACCTGAAATTTTGTTTCTCTACTGTCTGAAAATAAACTGAATAGTGCAACATTTAGAAAAAAGAAAAGAAAAAAAAAGTAAAAAATAGACAACATATAACATATAAACATATAAACTAGACAACATATAACATTAAACATATAAACATATAAACTAGACAACATATAACATATAACCAACATATAAACATATAAACTAGACAACATAGCATAAACAGCATATAAACATAGTGCAGAAACATAAAGTGAATAGTGCACCAGTTAAGAAAAAGTAAAAATAGACAACATATAACATAAACAACGTATAAACAGTGCAGAAACGTATAAACATAGTGCAAAGACATATAAACATAGTGCAAAAACAAATTAGACATATAACATATAGTGCAAAAACAAATTTGGAAACTATTTAAGTGTGCGTTAATAGCAGCGGTCAGACAGTTTAGCAGCAGAGTCTAGATGTGGGAGTGGTGAGGTAGAGAGTTCAGAGAGTTCAGCTTCCTGACAGCTTGGTGGATGAAGCTGGTTGACAGCCTAGTGGTGCGAGCCCGGAGGCTCCGGTATCTCCTCCCAGAGGGCAGGAGGCTGAAGAGACCGTGTGAGGGGTGGCAGGGGTCGCTCACAATCGAGGTCGCTTTGCGGGTGAGGCGGGTGTTGTATATGTCCTGCAGGGAGGGGAGGGGGGGGGGAGTGAGGCACCAATGATTCTTCCAGCTGCATTTACTATGCGCTGCAGGGCTTTCCTGCTGTAGTCTGTGCAGCTTCCGCCCCACACAGTGATGCAGTTGGTCAGGATGCTCTCGATGGTGCCACGGTAGAAGGTGCACATGATGGATGGAGGGCTTCCTGCTTTCCTCAGTTTCCGGAGGAAGTAGAGGCGCCTCTGTGCTTTCTTTGCCAGGGTTTTCGTGTTGACTGTCCACGAGAGGTCCTCACTGATGTCCACTCCCAGGAACTTGGTGCTGCTGACTTGTTCAATGTCAGCACCGTTGATGGTCAGTGGTGAGTGTTGGGTGTGGCCTTTCCGGAAGTCAACAACAATCTCCTTGGTCTTGCTGTTGTTCAGAAGGAGGTTGTTGTCTCTGCACCACGTGGTCAGAAGGTTGACCTCCTTCCTGTAGTGGGTCTCGTCATCCTTGGTGATGAGACCTATCAGAGTGGTGTCATCTGTGAATTTGACCATGTGATTGGTGCTGTAGGTGGTTTTGCAGTTGTGTGTCAGCAAGGTGAAGAGCAGTGGACTGAGCACACAGCCCTGAGGGGCCCCTGTGCTCAGAGTGATGCTGCTCGAGGTGTTGTTGCCGACGCGTACTGCTTGTGGCCTCTCACTGAGAAAGTCCAGCAGCCAGTTACACAGCGAGGTGTTGAGCCCCAGCTGGTCAAGTTTGCAGATGAGTTGTTGTGGGATGATGGTGTTGAACGCTGAACTAAAGTCTATGAACAGCATTCTCACATACGAGTCTTTTTTGTCCAGGTGGGTGAGGGCTGGGTGGAGAGCAGAGCAGATTGCATCCTCCGTGGACCGTTTGGCACGGTATGCAAACTGGAAAGGGTCCAGTGCGGGGGGGAGAATGGATTTTATGTGTGACATGACTAGCCGTTCAAAGCACTTCATTATTATGGGGGTAAGTGCCACTGGACGATAGTCATTAAAGCAGGACGGAGTGGATTTCTTTGGCACAGGTATGATGGTGGTGGCCTTGAAGCATGATGGAACAACAGCTTGTCTCAGAGAAGTATTAAAAACATCCGTGAAGACATCCTTAAGCTCCTCTGCGCAGTCCCTCAACACACGACCAGGGATGTTGTCTGGACCTGTTGCCTTGCGGGTGTTGATAGTGGAGGGTGTCCTCTTCACGCTGGCAGCAGACAGGCACAGAACCTGGTCATGGGGAGGAGGCGGAGTCTTGTGTGGACGAGTGCTGTTCTGTGCTTCAAACCGTGCAAAGAAGCTGTTGAGGTCGTTTAGCAGAGAGATGTTGCTGTCGCAGGTCTGTGGCGCGGGTTTGTAGTCTGTGATGGTCTGAATGCCCTGCCACAGGCTCCGTGTGTCCCTGCTGTCTTGAAAGTGACAGGTTATCTTGTTTGTGTAATCCTGTTTAGCTTTCCTGATGCCGTGGGACAGGTTGGCTCTCGCTGTTCTCAGGTCCGTTTCGTCCCCAGCTCTGAAGGCCTTGTTTCTGGCCCTCAGCAGCCGATGGACTTCTCCTGTCAGCCACGGCTTCTGGTTAGCCCGAGTGGTGATGGTCTTTACGTGGGTCACATCATCCATACACTTACTGATGTAAGAAGTAACAGTGTCTGTGTACTCCTCAATGTCTGTGTGGTTGTTGTATGTGGCTGCCTGCTTAAACATTCCCCAGTCTGTTGTGTCAAAGCAGTCTTGGAGAGCGGAGGAAGCCCCCTCTGGCCACACCCGGACCCGCTTCAGAACCGGTCTGGAGACTTTTACTCTGGGTCTGTATGCTGGCATTAGCATGACGGTGATGTGGTCAGAGAGTCCTATGTGGGGGAGGGGGGAGGCCTTGTACGCTCCTTTGTGTGTGGTGTAGACCAGATCCAAAATGTTGTCCCCCCTTGTTGGGAAATCAACATGCTGGTGAAGTTTCGGAAGAACAGTCTTGAGATTTGCATGATTAAAATCTCCAGCAAAGATGGTGAAGCCGTCTGGGTGAGCGGTCTGTTGTTCACTGATGGCCTGGTACAGTTCACAAAGTGCCGCATTTCTGTCGCTGTTGTTAGGGGTGGGAGGGATGTAAACGGCGACTAGCAGAATCGCCGTAAATTCCCTCGGCAGATAAAAAGGACGGCACCTTATGATCATGAACTCCGCCAGTGGTGAGCAGTGTTTACGTACCACGACCGCGTCCCGACACCATGCATCCCGGATGTAAACACATACTCCGCCACTTATAAGACATGCATGGTAACCATTGAGCCACAGACACATTTGAGCACAGAATTGACTTTACTGATCATATTGCCCAACTGCGAGGGAATCTGCAGAGGAGAGCCCAGGCAGGTAAACAGTGGGCTGATGTCTGTTTCTAGTTTATTGAAGAAAGACCTTAAAATAGGGTTTATCATCCAAAAACCTTCACCAATGATTTAAACAGAGAGAAATATTGTCATTATGTATGCGTTAATATGCTGTGATTTTACTGGTCCGGCCCACTTGAGGTCAAAATGAGCAGCATGCGGCCCCTTAACTAAAATGAGTTTGACACCCCTGGTCTAGAGTCTTTGCACTTCCTGAGCTCGTCCCTACACCTGAACTGTGTTCTTCTTATCATGAAGAACATTCAGGTCACTGGTGATCCATGGCTTGTTGTTGGGGAAGCAGTGTACAGTCCGGGATGGTCTGGTGGTGTGTTCACAGAATGTAATGTATTCAGTGATTCAGTCCATCATGCTCATGGTCCACACAGCATCCCAGTCCGTCGACTCAAAGCAGTCCTGCAGGCCGTCTTTAGCCTCCTGTGTCCACCTCCTCACAGTCCTGATGGTCACAGGCTGTCTCTACACAAGAGGAGGATACTTTGAGGCAACTCAGATTAGTTGGCTGTAGAGAAGAAGCTTTCTGGAAAAAGTTTTTATTCAAGGAGATATCTTTATCTCCTGTAATTAGACTGTGTGGGGATCTCCTATATGACCTTTTCATCCAGTTCGAGCAATATTGTGGGCAGATTGATCTGCTGATAATGTGTAATGCTTCCGCTGTCATTCTGGAAGCTAAATTGTCCCTAAAGATCTCATGCCAGGCTGGTTCGACACAATAACATCAGCGGGCCTCCCCCTCAGCCATTCAGACGCCATACTAAGGGCCCAAGGCCCTACAACTACTATACGGCAGCTAAACCTCCAGCATCGGAAAAACAAGGTCAGCCTCCTTGTGCTCTCATAACCTAATGACTTTAAAGGCAATTATATCAATACAGATCTAAAGGTTGTTAGATTAAAACGTGAATACAGTATCTGTATTCTGTATGTGTATTGGCCCTGGCTACACCACTTCAATGTTATGGCTTTGATAACGTTTAGATGAAGAAATACCTCCTCATCAAAAAACGTTATCAGCTCCCAGAGGGGTTTATCTTACATTCTTCATCTTCTTTTTTCTTGTGCATACCTCTTGGTCATATCCTGCATATAGTTGTCCTCATTCTGATACTCAGATATGGAGTGTGTTTATATGGACATGAGTAAACCCGTTCATGATTTCAGAATTTTGAAGTATCTTGTTTATGATCAAGTTTTTGAAGATTCCTTTTTATGTGTTAAACATGTCAACACCATATCCCAAAACCTAGATAAGTCCATATCCCAATTATGAGAAACTTGAATATGGTAGCTAGAATAGTTTCTAAAGAAACTGGGGTACTATTACTTGTATACCTCATTACAGTTATTGAATGCTGCCGACTACCTACACAGGCACAGACAATGTTGTCAGCGAAAGCATCTCATTTGTGGAGCGTAAAGAAAAGTTTGGTCTTTGGGTAATGGAAGAGGCTGCATATCTCAATCTACTAACCTACGGGGTGGTAATACTATGTAAAAGGTTCTCACCATGTCAAAGTGGAGGACAGTTATTAGAGTACAGCTCGGTGCATAGCAAAAGTGATAATACATGTAACACTATAGCATACCTCAGGACTTATGCTTGGACTGACCTTTGTGTTTAATATTTTGCTTTCTTGTCAGTATTGTCAGTATTATTGGAAAGAAACATGCAAAAGCGCATTCCATTATGACACATCAAGTAGTTAATGGAGCTGTATTAAAAGCATCCTTATGTCAATATACAGTATTTCTCAGTTGGGTTTTCACATAATTAGGCTTATAGAGAACTGACGGAACAGATGACGTTGATGAAAACCACAAGTATAAATATCTTTGCGTATCAGTAGGTTCACATGTTACGGTTGGTTATACTGGACCCAAGAGCTAACAGAGAGACGGCAGAGTAGGTGAAGAAATGTCTTTTAATAGGTAATGGTTGTGCTGTGTAATGTATGTGCTGCATTTGCTTGTTGTGAAGATAACCACTGTACCCATGTTGTCCTTTATCTTTATAGACCTCTGTGATTAAAGGGACCTACTTGGCACTTGAACACATGAGTAAAGAGTACAGCAAGGAAGGAGGCACCATTATCAATGTTTCCTCAATGGCAGGTAACACAAGCACACACTAATACACACACACACACGTGCATGCACAGATTTATTCAACTGCTAAAGACAATATTTACCAGTGACTTTGACTTGACTTTCAGTTCCCTTTACAAAATATTTGGAAGGTATTATTGATAAATGTGTGAACATTTTAAGCAAACATTTTGACATTTCATGTATATTCATTGATTAGGCACTATTACATGATGGGAACATTGTGTCAGTTTAGCTAGCGGTGTTAATTTTAAGGTGTCAGATTTAAGGGGAATGGAAAAACTCCCCCAAATAAAGATAGTAAAAACCCTTTCATAGGGAAAAAAAGGGAAGAAACCTGAGAGAGAGCAACAGAGGAGGATCCCTCTCCCCAGATGGACAGAAGCAATAGATTTCATGTGACCAGAATGAATAACGTAACAGAGAGAGAGCACATTCAATGAATATGTACAATACAGAAATACAGAAATTATTCATATAATGAGTAGAGGCACGGTCCACGATCCAGATAACCACGATCCATGAAGCAGAAGGAGGTAGAGAGGAGGGCCATCAGCAGGGCCATGGCAGGAGGCAGGACTGGCTCCAGACACAGCCATGATTCATGTGTACAAATGATCAGTTATGTAAGATTAAAAAAAAAAAAAAATGTTTTAATGAATCATATTACATCATCATAGTACTCATCACCAAATCTGTAGCATTGTTACAAATCATAACATGTATTAGCCTTATTGAACAAATTATTTTTCACATTTGTGTTAATGTTGTCATGGTGTGTCATGAAAACCTATTATCTTTTTCTTTGTCTGGAAATGTCTGTTAGTGGGAAACCTGGCTGGCATTGCATACTGTTGACCAATGTACTGTAATCTGGAGTATAATTTGACACTGCAACTCTGAGTGAGTCTTGTAGGTGTGCAAGGCGTGTTCTGTGTTTGTTCTTGATGAAGTTTATGTGAGAAAAGGCTGATTCACAGAGATAGGTTGAACCAAAAAGGCAGGCAACTTTTATAGCTGCTGTGCATACACCTTTGTACTTGTCTGTGTCCACAGACAAACAAGGTTTCGTGCAGACTGATGGGTTTTGAGGTGGAGGTCATTTAGCAACGTTACGATTTCCATTTCCACCTGTCCAGCATCCAAGTTGAACACAGCACTTGCTCAGCAATGCATGTCATGTCCACTTGCAAGAAAGGATTTAAAACGAGTAACACACATGGCTCAAGTTGATCAGTCACCAAACCTGTTCTCAAACTCTTGCCCTAGTCTGTTTATGACTTGAGATTACATTTCTACAGCTTTGTCTAAAGCCCCAGATGCAGAAGCGTTGTCATTCAACACTGACTGGAGGGAAAGTGCATTTATTTTCTCTTTAAATGCACAGAGTTCATTTTAGCTCTAAATAGGTTGACTGTAAGGGTTCGGTTTTGGTTGGACCCAAGCACAGACACGGGGACGGCAAGGTTGGGTGAAGGTAATGGGTTTTATTAACTGAACACTGATGAGATGATAGTGCAGGAGGGGAGTGCAGGTGAAGCGGTGAGGTGGCGTGAGCGGCGGCGGCTGGGCTGGAGTGCAGGTACGGGAATCCTGGGCACAGGGAACAGGGGTTAGGAAGTCAAAACACAATACAAAAACATACCACTGGAGATGGTGAAATAATCTGGCAACTGGAGGGATGCCAGGGTGTTTTAACAGGGAGGATGAGATGATTGGTACTGTAGATGAAGTGCAGGTGTGGAGATGAGGTGCAGGTGTGGAGATGAGGCCAGTTGCCCGAAGCCACACCCACGGCACACACACACACATGTAACAGGGAACGAACAGTGGACACAAGAGACACAGGGAAAAGACAAAAAAGGCTTATCATGCGCTTATCATGCGCTTATCATGTCAGCGACAGTTTTACCTTTGCCTTGCAGCTCAAATGGTTCAGTTTCCTGGTGATGTCCGTTAAAAATGCAAGGTCAAGTATCCACTCAGTGTCCTCGAGCAGCGAGGTGTCTTCACCTTTAGATTGCGTGAACTCTTTGACTTCCCCCTAAAGTGACAAAAAAAGTTGCAAAAATCGCCCTCTACTGAGCCATCAGATTTCAGTGTGTAGTAACAGGCAACCATATTGAGCTGACAGCTCCTCCAATAGCACTTTGAATATCCTGTGTTGTTTGGCTTTGGATCGGATGAGATTTATGATCTTCACGACAGGAGTCATCACATGCTCAAAGCCGATTACTTTTGCACATAGCGCCTGCTGGTGAATGATGCAGTGGTAATGTAGAAACTTTGAGAAGTTTGGGTCACCTTTGCATTGCGCTACGAAGTCTGCATGCCGGGAGGCCCCGTCTGTTGTCACTGACACCAGTTTTTCAAATGGGACCTTTTTCTCCACGAAGAACCTATTCACCGCGTTGTAGATGGAAATTCCCCTCATTGTTGTCTTCAGGGGCACGTGGGGTCTCCGGCATTCTCTGAGGCGAGTTCCCTGGTTAAGAGGTCCGTCAACAAAATCGAGCCGAATCGATGGTTCCAGTTATAATACAAATAACTTATATAAAAAGTATAGCAAACACAATTCTGAACAATTCTGAACCCCAGAGCCAAAATGGGGGCTCAGCCCTTCGTCCAGCCCTTGGTCGAACCTCTTCGTCGAGGTCAAACGCTCTGTTCACCCCGCGTCAAACGCGCTATTCGCGCCGCCTCAAACGCGTATATCGCGCCGCCCGGCAGAAAAAACGCTTTTTCGCAACCTATCGCGTCTGTGCATTGACTTTGCATGTAATCTGGTCGCTCGTCAAATTCGCGCCGCACACAGCAGTAGTTTGCTCTCAGCATTAGATTGCTCTCAGTCTGGAGCACACGGCCAGAGTGAAGCGAAGGCCGTTCAGGGACCAGGGAGGGAGTGGGAACTTTCAGCATTGGCCGAGTTAGACACGATCGCTCGAAAATCCTGAACTAAAATAATTATTAGAAATGCTTAACTTCATTCAATCAAACCCAAACTGTGCATATATACTCCTAACATATATAGCTATGTTACATATTCAATTCAAAGTTACGATATAAATAAACAACTTTTAGTTTTTTTTTCTTTTTTAATATTATTTTTCTTCTTTTCTGTGTACTATCGGAAACTAACCACTAACACATATATTAACTTATCTATGTTCACAAGGGTTCTCTGTATATTATAGCTTTTTAAATTATTCAAATAGACCTTGGAGTTTAGGAGATATTCAGTATTTAGTTGAATGCAAACCATTCGCAATTTTCACCATTAAATTGGCTGGGGTTAAAAAGGTTTTAAATGCATCCAATCGTCCAAACTACCGTTGTCTATAGTCTGTTCGATAGTCCGCTAAAAAAGACGTTGATCCTCGGAATGTTCGATAGTTCGATAGTCCGCTAAAAAAGACGTTGATCCTCGGAATGTCTCAAGAGAAAGTCCTCCTCTTCCTGCTCCTCTTCAGACGGTCCTTACATGCCCACTTTCATTCTGCATACCCCTCTTTATTGTACCTCACATTCCTGAGCGAGTACTCTACTTTCTACCTCACACAATTATATCTGCTAATCTCTTTTAGATAACACTGGGTATATAATCCTGCCACCACACCACAACCACAGATCAGCATTAGATGTTGTTTGGTTTAACACGCTCTTATGTGTCATTTGCACTGTTGGTGCTATTACAATTGGTTTTGGTCATATCGCCGAATGAGTGTCCTCTACCTGAGTTTGAAACTATGCAGTCGAACTATGCAGCTTCTAAAGAGTGGTGGAGTGACTTGCAATACTGGTGGATAAGCCAATTTTCATTAATTCACAAATCTCTCTCTCTCTCTTCAGTGATCAGCTTGATCATGGGCGTTCACTTTTAAGTTAATCAACCATATTCTGCCACAATATCCCAAAGTCAATCACATTGTTGCTGTCAAATTTGTAAATTGTTCTCTTCGATGCTGCTGTCAGTTGTCATTTCAGTACTAACCAATGCGGCCCTCCTCTCCATTCACCTCCAGTCTCCATCATCTGATCTCCAGCAACTCCCTTCATGTAGACTCCAGGGGTAATATTTCTGATCTACCCACAGCATCACTTCCCTTGGAGTTCAATCGCCAAAGACTCTTCACTATTCATCTCAAAATGCATGTGTAATACATTATTGTTTCACTCTAATTTAAAGTCTCACCTGATTGAACTTCCTTAATCCCTCTCAATGAGGTAAATAATAATAATAATAATTTCAATTTATATAGCGCTTTTCTAGATACACAAAGACGCGTCAATGACAATGACAAACGGAACCGAACAAAAATGAAAAGACAAAGCAAACAAAACAAACAAACAGGACATTTTTGTGACAAAGAAAGAAAGGAAAGAAAACTGGAGAAGCTGAGGGTCATAGTGGAGGATAGGTGCAGGGTTTTAGCAGGTTAAAGCGAGTTGGAAGAGGTGTGTTTTGAGGGCTTGCTTGAATGATGGTAGGGTGAGAGCCTGACGGATGTGGATGGGGAGAGCGTTCCGGAGGGGGGGTGCAGCAGCTGAGAAGGCCCTGTCCCCCCAGGTCCGGCGCTTGGTCCTGATGGTCTTCAGAGTGTTTGTACCGGCGGACCTGAGGCAACGGGTTGGGGTGTGGAGGGGGAGGAGGTCTGAAAGGTAGGAAGGGGCCAAGTTGTTTAGGGCTTTGTAGGTGATGAGTAATAGTTTGAAGTCTATCCTGTACTTGACCGGAAGCCAGTGGAGGTTGTGTAGGACCGGGGTGATGTGATCATAACGGCTGGTGGAGGTGAGAGGTCGGGCGGCAGAGTTTTGGACATATTGAAGTTTATTGAGGATTTTATTGGGTGAGCCGTAGAGGATGCTGTTGCAGTAGTCGAGTCTGGATGTTATGAGGGCATGGATGAGGATTTCAGTGGTGGCAGAGGACAGGGAGGGCCGGAGGCGTGCAATGTTCCTGAGGTGAAAGAAGGCAGGTACTAACTCTGATTGCCTCCCACTGCACAACCACCCACTCTTGACCCTATCCCTCCTACTTTCTTTAGTCCATTGCCCCAGACTTTCATGAGACGTACCATGACAATGCATCTTTGGCAACTGGTTGTTTTCCTAGCAGCTAGAGTGAATCCTCTTTTAAAGAAACCCACAATCACCCCCTAAAGTAATTACATTTCTATTTATTTTCTTTCATTTCTTTCTAATACACTTTGCTGTCATTACTCAAAATGTTGCACAGCTTCACCAGAACAACCGTCTTGACCCATCGGTAATTTTAATAAACATTTAACAAAAAATAAAGAGAAAAAAAGGAACAGTAAGGTCTGAGATATTCTGGTATTGGCTCCACCCAGCTCTAGACTTCCCTTTATTGGCCCCAGTGGCTACTTGAACGATAGGCTTCGCTCTGCTACTGCCACCAGCTCACACTTCCTCATTACTACCGCTCAACAAACTCATGACTGTTTGCTGTCAGGTCTACACAATGGTGAAACAAGCTCCCTGATAGCAGGACAGTAGAGTTAAAAAACTCCCCTCATTGCTCTTCAGAGATCCCCTTAAAAAAGGGGATCTCTGAAAGAGCCATGAGCAAGGAAACACATGAGCAGCCTTCACAGAAGTCTTTTTATGGCTGAAACACCCCCTCATTGGATATCGGTTATTGGTTGGACGCTGCAGCTGATCTAACTGATCTGATACATCTGAACATCACTGAAGTTTCATATCAGAGTTAAGACAGATCACAGCACTCAAGTGTATCAGTCCCAAGTTTCACATTTTATTTGTTTTCTGATTCGCAATCTGGTTCAAAAGAACCACAAACAACTTTCTTCATTTATTAGAAATATTTGTGCTTTCATGATGTTATTTCCCCCATTAACTTTTACTATAGATTCAATTACAGTTAGAGAGAGAAGGACAGTCTGTCTGTCACCCAAAGCACTTTTTACATCGTCATTTCCATTAAGTCATGTGAGACTGATCATCCCTGAGCGTCAGGTTTAATGAGTTACTTAAATTCAATGTTCCCCAAAACATTTAGCCTAATAATTGATCATATTCTGGTTAATTCAATAATTACTTCAAAATCAGAATATCAATAAATACAGATGCAAATAATTAATACATAAATACATTCTTCCAGCAGAAATGGTTCCTATGTCTCAAAGCAGGACACCGTCCACAGTATAAATACAAAATGCAGGTTGCTATTCATGTGCAGGTGTTTGTTAAACAGCTAACAGGCTACAGAGAGAAAACACTGCTTCTCTAGCAGTGATGATAACTTTACGTTTATTACTATTAGCACAGTACACAATGGTGCAGACACAAACTCCATCAAAAGTCTACATCTCTTTAAAGACAGCTGACTGACTGTCATCGTAAACATACATCACTTCAAGTGAGACTTCATAAGAAAGGACGTCTCATTGCATGGTTTCCTTCCATCTCTCCATTCATCCCCTGTGCCGAGGGAACAAGATGCAATGAAAAGACGTAAGTGAGGGAAAACGTGAATGTAGTTTAAGAGACTTGGGATGCATTAGGATATGAAAACGTAATATTTACATAGCCTGCATGTTTAAGGGTAAAACGTAAATATAGTAAATAGAACGATGCTTGTAGTGAAAACACTGTATGAGTGACACCAAGTTGAATTCTCTGCTCATTTTCTCTGCTCAGCATAACATGTTTGTTCTCTTGTCTCCTCTTTAACTATATGATTCAGCCTTCCTGCATTCTCCTCATCAGCCTGTCTACACTGCTACTAAACATGGAGTCATTGGCTTCACTAGAGCGATGGCAGTAAGCAACACACACACACACAAGCACAGTAACTAAGACAGTATAAAAGGTTCTTTAGCTTTTGTAGAACAGGAAGCTCAAAGCTCAGCGGCTTATTCCACATGTTCTTGCAGGATGCGTCCACTCAGGGCAACTACAGTGTTCGCATCAACGTCCTGTGTCCGGCCTTTGTTGACACTCCTCTGCTGCACTCAGTGGAACATGAGGACAACATGGGAAAATTTGTCAAGTTCAAGGATGATTTTAAATGCAGCATGATCAAGTTTGGAGTTTTACAGTAAGTTTACTCACACATGCCCCAAGTGGTTTACTTGATTAAAATTCTCCTTTGTCAGGTACTTTCAACTGAGATCAGTTTAACACTGAATTTATTGATGAGATATGTAAAAGAAAGCTAGCTTCCTTTTTTACAGTTTTTATTCAAATTTTGCACTGAGGCAGAAAAGGTTTAAATTGTGTTGGAGTATTAAGTAACAAACAGTCTTGCCAAACTTTGTATTGATTGAACATGATTAAGTCTGGCACTGCTAACATGCACTGAAAAGCATGAGGTGTGTGTGTGTGTGTGTGTGTGTGTGTGTGTGTGTGTGTGTGTGTGTGTGTGTGTGTGTGTGTGTGTGTCTTTGTATATGTCTCACTAGCACTGGTGAAAGTAGGTGATCAACAAAGCCAAAGGTGCATCAGGATGCTCAACAAATGTGCTGACAAATTGCTCTTTCTACTAAGGACGTCAGATCTGGTGATATTATGTCTGTGAACTGTTGGCCATTTGGCTCTTTCCAAACAGTAAAAATGTGTGGTATTGAAAACATTCTTCTTTCTGACCTTTTTCAGTCTGTTCTGATAACATTCAAATTAAGGCTTTGTAGGTGAGGAGAAGGATTTTAAATGTGATTCTGGATTTCACAGGGAGCCAGTGCAGAGCAGCTAATACAGGGGTAATGTGATCTATTTTCTTAGTTTAAGTTAGTACACAAGCTGCAGCATTCTGAATCAACTGGAAATATTTAAGAGATTTATGAGAGCAGCCTGATAATAAGGAGTTACAGTAATCTAGTCTAGAAATAAAAAAACGCGTGAACCAATTTTTCTGCATCGCAAACCCACACACACAGTTGTGTTTTCATAACTTTTGGGGACATTACATTGGCCTATACATTTATTTCATGAAGACTTACTCCAACCAAAATAGTGATCGAAACTTAACTGTAGACACTTTGGCTGGTCCTCACTTTTGGACTGACCTTCAAGTGTGTGTGTGTGTGTGTGTGTGTGTGTGTGTGTGTGTGTGTGTGTGTGTGTGTGTGTGTGTGTCTTACTTTTCTATCTGTAATCCAATGCCTCATTTCCTCTCTTTATTTATCTCCAGGCCATCATTGATAGCGGAGGGCATGATGAGGTTGATTATGGACACCACTCTGAATGGAGCGGTGATGAAGATCACCTGCTCAAAAGGAATCCACTTCCACACCTATGAACCCATGTCTGCTTGAGCCTTGATGTACCGGATTTCACACTGCTGCTCAGAAGAAGAAAAAAGAAAATGCAACCCAACAGAAAACGGTTCAGGACATCTGGCTGCTGCTGGACTTAACATCAGAACTGCGTCAGAGCATCATTTAGATTCTACAAGATAACTTAAACTGATCATGTATACATAGGCATAGGTATCCAAATTAAAAACACAAATGATATCAAAATAATAGCAATGTGCTGTTAGTCTGATTTCAGTAATGATGTTAATAATATGATAATGATGATCATAGCCCTATTTTAAATGAGAAAGGCAAGTGTTTTCAGTTCTAGTCAAGATAAATCCTTTGGAACACTCAAGTTAGCTTCCTATGTGTTACAGAAAAAAATCAGTCTGTATCATCACATTTACACAAGACAATTATGCAGCTAATTTGATTAACAGCTTTAACTGTATTTAACAGCTGGTTCGTATGCTTTGTGTAAAAATATAAATAATCAAGCGGTATAGTTCAATCAGGACAGACCAGTCCGATAAAGAAAACATTTTTTATTAACAGATGATATCAGAATCAGAAACCGTTTATTCGCCGGGAATGTTTTCACACAAATGAGGAATTTTTTGAGGCGGAAGGTGCATACATACATTGGACATGGACATGGGACGTAAGATGAGACAAACAACAATCAACAATCAACAATCAACGAAAACAACAGTGCAATTGGAATTGGAATATGTGTAAGATAAGCAAGTGCTCAGTCAACGTTAATGTGAATGTACGTTAAAGTGACATGTGTATTTAAGTTAAAAGTGTATGTTAAAGTGACGAGTGTTTAAGTGTGCGGTGTGCAGAGGAGTGAATGGTAAGAGAAATAAAAATAAAGAAGAGAAAATAAAAATAAAAATTAAGAGTTCAAATTTAAAATTTAAAATTAAAAAAAAAATGTTTTAAATAGCTGGGGGTGACAGACAGACAGTGGGGTCAGTGAGGGACCCGAGCCCCATTGATGAGCCCGACTGCTGACGGGAAGAAACTGTTTGTGTGGCGTGAGGTCTTGGTCCTGATGGACCTCAGCCTCCTGCCAGAGGGGAGGGACTCGAACAGGATATGTCCAGGGTGAGAGGGGTCAGCTGCAATCTTCCTAGCTCGCCTCAGAGTCCTGGAGGCGAACAAGTCCTGGAGGGACGGCAGACTACAGCCAATCACCCTCTCAGCAGAGCGGATGATGCGCTGCAGCCTGGCCTTGTCCTTGGCAGTGGCTGCGGTGTGCCAGACGGTGATGGAGGAGCAGAGGATGGACTCAACGATGGCAGTGTAGAAGTGCACCATCATTTTCATCGGCAGGTTGAACTTCTTCAGCTGCCTCAGGAAGATTATAAAGTCTTGACAGAGTCTTTGGCTCTTGGACTCTACAGGGAGATTTGTAATTGAGGGCCGACTGCCCTGACCAAGAAGCAAGATAAAATCGCCCCTGGAGTCCAGACCTGGTGGTGGCTGATTAGACTGATGAATGATGAGTTGATAAGGATGGTGGATCTGCTAAGACTGTGTGGAGATGGGAGGTAACAGATGGATGTAACTACATGAATGAACTGAAGGTCGAGAGATAGTCATATTTAAGAGACAGCAGCAAGATGATAGGCTAACGATGTAATTGTTGTGTTGTGTTTATTGGATGGAGGAGACCCGCTGATTTAAAGACCTGCTGTCATTGACAGCCCCAAACAATGACAGCAAGTAAATAATGAGTGAACATGCGTGAGAAGTGATTGGCAGATGTATGATAAATAAATTACGGGCTTTGGCATGTAGGAGTATAGTATTCTGACAGAACTTATATAGTTTAATTTAAATATGTAGATATTGGATTTATTCATTGATATTCTAATCAGACTTTAAAACTGTTTAAAACTGCCAGGACATTAAACTGTTAATCCAGAGGTCGGCATGGAAATCTGCTAGGCTGAAAGATCCGGTTAGGGGTAAGGGGGGAGATTTTTTTCCACAACCTCAAGCATCTCATTGTTGGTGGATGCTAAGGTCCATTCTGGTGATGGCTCTGCAGTTCCAACGTCTATTCCTTCCATCACCGCTGTATCTCCTCCAACTGTGACATTTTGGATAAATACCTAGACCTACTGCTTTCACTACAGACCTCTATCAAAGGAATAGTGCTGCTGCATGTGTGGGAAGTCCGTTTTTATTTCTGGCCCCATTCCCACTCTTGGAGCTTAATATTTCACCTCAACCTCACACCTGCTCCAAAAATGTGGAATCTAAGAGATTGAATTTTATCAATAATTTGAACTTGTTTGTTTCAAAAGAGACGGGATACAGCCCAACAAGCAGGATATTCAGAATATATTCAGAATAAAATGTAATCCAGTCAAACGCCACCTCAGACTCTCTTGTCTCATCATAGCCACCTTTCTCTTGCACTGACCCCCCTACTGTCCTCTCAGCATCACCACTGTCACCGGTCCATTTCCCCATTCAAACAGATAATTCACATGCTGGATCACAGCTTCCTGTCATTATAAACTTCTGTGCAAGGGTCTTATAAATTGTTATATTCTACCGATCATATTGTGCCAACACCGACAACCTTTTCAATTTATTATCGACAAGAAATCTGCTTGTGTCTTCACCCACTTTCTTTGCCCAAGGCACATGGGAGAAGTTTGTCTTCAGAGCATTTCGCCAGAGAGGGTTTATTTGAACCCAAACTATGACCTTTTCCGAAACATAACGAAGTAAGTTTGTTGTCTAAACCTTAGGAGTTTTCTGGCAGAAAGCCCTGAAGGCAAACTTCTCCCATGTGCTAGCCCGAGACTCTTCTGTTTCTCGACTGTGCCCAGTAGTCTTTGATGAATTCAACCCTGTGTCCTTCTCCTTATTGCACGTCTGCTGCCTACAAATTAGTATTCTTGAGTATTCTTGTGTTGATAAACTCCTCTATTTGGGTGATCCAGCTGCTTTCAAACATGCAGCCTTTAAAAAAATAATCTGTTCTCTCTAATTTCAGGGCCATTTCTAAGCTATCCTTTCTTATTCAGTTGCAGACATTATTAGATAACCATGACATGTATGAAAGTTTCAGTCTAGCTTTAAACCCCCAAATAATACTTAAAGTGTTTAATTATCATCTTCTCTTAAATGTTGACTAAGAGAACTCTGTTGTGGGACCTTTGGACCTGATCTGCCTTTGACACCGATCAAATTGTCCTTTCATCATTTTAACAAAAACAAAAAAAGATATATATAATATTAATTATAAAAATCATAATATTAATAAATTATACAAATTGTCAATATTTGTGTTTTTGAGCTTTGGAATATACCCAGTAATATTTGTAAAATAGGATATCTGCGCAAAATATATGCTTTTCCTGCTTGTCCTCTCCGCCTGTGCACTCAACTATGGAGGACCGGAAATGACTTAAGTATAAATAAATAAATGCAGGAATAAATACAGGAATAAATAAATAAATGCTTAAATAAATGTATAAATAAATGCAGGAATAAATAAAAAAAATGCTTAAATAAATGTATAAATAAATACAGGAATAAATAAATAAATGCTTAAATAAATGTATGAATAAATACAGGAATATATAAATATGTATATTTATGTGTCCACACGTATTTATACATTTATTTATGCCTTGTATTTCTGTGTCCTTGTATGCAAATCCTGGGGTGGTCCGAACCTCTGTCTAAAGCATGATTGGTCACAGGAGTGTGATCGCTCCTGGTATGTTGTGCTCTACTACTTCTGCCTTGCACATTTTGTTGAAGTTGGCAAGCTCAGCTAACCGTTAGCAGAAGTCCGTATTTTCAATGCCCTGTCCGGCGTCCGGCGCAGCATCAAGCCGGACGCGTATTTGTCCTCCTTTTTGCATACCTGCAAACTTGTCACCTTACGGCGAAATTCGCCGTCTTGAAATCAAAATATGTGAACTGGCCGGCCAGCGTTTCTGAGATTGGAGTGAGACACAGAGAAAATCTGATGTTGTGATCTTCGTAATAGAAGATCTTTGATGAGTCTTGGCCAATCAGCGTTAAGATGTCTCCAGCGGCCGTTTCTCAATACGCGTTCTTCTCTGTACTTGATGAGGAAACACACAACTGAAAGTTGACGTTCTCTGAATACTACTGTTGTTGAGTCACAACATGTACTTTTAGGATGTTTTCAGGCAAGAAGTTAGTTGTTTAAGCATCAAATCTGTGATCGGTTATTCAAGAATCAGCCAACTTAAAAAGATACGCCGACGAGTTGAGGTCCTGCTCGCGTGACCGTGAGTCCCGCAGCACCGGGCCGTCAGCGCTGTGCTGCCCGCCGAGAGCAGCCTGATCCCGGCAGGACTTTTAGAAATGATCCGCTGGCTCCGGTTTCTCCGTAGCGGTTAAACATGAGATATAATTCTGTTTTGAGGGTCTAACGAGCAATCTTTATTAGTTTATTATTTATTCACAGTAACGTTACATCAGTTTAACGGACGGAAAGGTTAAGATTCATAACTTAAGATTTTAATTGAACTTTTACTTTGAACTACAGCGGTGTTTTATTACTTTTATATAAGTGTGTATATATATATATATATAGAAAAATACATATTAATTCATTGTTAATTACAATTAATAATTACATATTAATAATATATTACATATATATAAGATATATATTACATATACATATAAAAAAATTAAAATACATATTAATTAGTTGATAAAGCAGGGTATGCTCCAAGGCAGGGGTGGCCAACCAGTCAGAGACTAAGAGCCACATGTTTTACTGTGTTACCGCAAAGAGTATAGTGGGACTTCTGGCATTCCTTGCCTTGAACAATCCTCTTCAAATCTGGCTTGTATTCTGTTGTTGCCACTCGAAGCAATTCTTTCACATGGGCAGGCACGTGCACAGATAGACCCCTAGTGGTGCTCAACCTGCCCTTTTGCCCTGGATGAGAAAAGTGCCCCTTCTGCTGGAGCCCAATTGTTTTCTTCATTCATCAGTATTTAAGAATAAAAATGACTCTCTCTGTCATCAATTCCCCCCAAATGTGTTTTGATATCTGACCGGGCATTTATTTGAATTCTTGTGAGAATTTCGCCCCGACATCCCCCGCGCCCCTCGACGTATTTTTTGCAAAATCAATAAAAAGATTTTTTTTTAAAACACAAACACAAACTTCGATATGAACGTAAGAGGAAGCCAGGCAAAAGAGCCGCATGCGGCTCGGGAGCCGCGAGTTGGCCAGGCCTGCTCCAAGGAGATCAATTAAAGTAAAAAGGGCTCACATCTATCTCTCTTCACACTTAATAAAATCAAACTGCACCCCTCCTATGCAATTATTCACAGCCTCACAAAATACCACATAGTGTCCTCCTTTTTGGTGTTATGGATATGGTCACCCTAGCCTAGACAGCTTTTTGACTTCGCCTACAGGGGCCATGTGCTTAGGGATCGGTTGCTTCTGTCTTGCTCCCCTACTTGACCAATCCTGTTTAACAATGAGGTTCGGACCGCCCCAGCTCATTTGCATATAAGGACACAGAAATACAGAAATAAATAAATGAAGAAATACGTGTGGACACATAAATACAGGCATAAATAAATGAAGAAATACAGAAATGTAGAAATAGATTTATTTAATGATGTCCTGTTTAGGTATAACTTATATTTATATATTCCTGTATTTATTTATACATTTATTTAAGCATTTATTTATTTATTCCTGTATTTATTTATACATTTATTTAAGCATTTATTTATTCCTGTATTTATTCCTGCATTTATTTATTTATACTTAAGTCATTTCCGGTCCTCCATACTCAGCTGCCCCTGTGGTCAGTTTTGTATACAAATTAGAAACAGTAACGGCATTAGGCACAAGGTTAGTTAAAGTTGTAATAACTGTATATTTTAAGGAAATTGCTCTGTGTGTGTGTGTGTGTGTGTTTGTGTGTGTGTGTGTGTGTGTGTGTAAAAGGTTAAAACCCCTGATCTTAGATATTATTAATGCAAACGAGGAGTAAGCAAACATAATTATCGTTTTTGTGCCTTTGTACACTGCTCTTACGTTGGTTTTGGGAATTTATCAATACATACAGTCAAGTGCAGGACTATCGGAGGGGTATGCGACAATATATATTCAATTCAATTCAGTTTATTTTATATAGCCCAACATCACAAATACAAGTTTGCCTCGGAGGGCTTTACAATCTGTACACATAACATCCCTGGACCTCACATCGGATCAGGAAAAACTCCCCCAATAAAGATAGTAAAAACCCTTTCGCAGGGAAAAAAAAGGGGAAGAAACCTGAGGGAGAGCAACAGAGGAGGATCCCTCTCCCCGGATGGACAGAAGCAATAGATGTCCTGTGACCAGAATGAATAACGTAACGGAGTTACAGCACATTCAATGAATATGACAGAAATTATTCATATAATGAGTAGTAGGCATGGTCCATGATCCAGATAACCACGATCCATGAAGCAGAAGGAGGTAGAGAGGGGGAGGGGGGGGTCATCAGCAGGGCCAAGGCAGCTGGCAGGACCGGTTCTAGGCCGGTTCCATATATACATATATATACTGAATTGTATTAATAAGATGTCCTTATTATGTCAGTGTTGGAATAAATGTTAAATATTTAACTGCAAAGTAGTGATGCGTGATACTTTTTTTTGCATTGAATCATACAGGGATGTTTGCTGAAAGTATTGTGCACACTGACTATAATCTTGCAGGCTTAATCGATTTATTCTCCGTCTTCCGTACAAAAATTTGCCGCATATCTCCTCCCGCAGCGTTGAGCACATGCGGCCTGATCATGTGCTCTGACTTTTCTGAGAGATTCGCGGAAAACTGAAATTTTTCGCATTCACTTACATGGGAATTCGGCATGAAGAGATCAAACAATCTTTACGCAGAGTTAGGCACCAACACGTTCAAGTTGTAAAACCAATGAAACGCTTCGTGAAGCACCAGTGACATTCGAAGCTTCGGACATCTCTAGATCAGTGGTTCTCAACATCACCCCTGAATGACCAGGGTTTGAACCTGAGAATAGTACAGGATATCACAGTATGCACGAAAAAAACTAGTTTCCCTAGGGCCGCGGCCCCCCATTGAGCGCCACCTAGAGGGCTGCCAAAAAGTTCAGTTTTTCACCTGTGGGCCGTGGGGGCAGCAGAGATATTAGTTATCCACGAGACGCTCAGTTACAATACAGCTTTTCACCACTTGGTGGCGGTAATGCGTCAGTCAGTTATTTAACAAGCTCCAATAAGCAGAAGAAGACACTCAGCCAGCAGCTAGCTAGCCTGTAGCGAAAGTTATAGAGAAGTATTTAAAACTAAAGAATGAAGACTAAAGTGCTGCCAAACGTCTAAATGTTTGTGCAAGTATAATCCTGACTTCACGAAGTTAGGGCTTTGTGAACGGAGGTAACGAGGCGGAGCCCTGAGCCTGTGTTTGGAGTGTGGGCTAACGCTAGCCTCGCTAGCTAACGCAGCACTGAAGGCTTCACAGCTAAAGCGATATCTAAAGACCAAACATCCAACGCTCGTGGGATTTTTCCAGATAAAGGACGATGGGCTCCAGATGCAGGAAAGGTCTGCCTGTCACTGACTGGCAACTCCAAATGTGCTCTGAAAGCCAGCTGTCACAGATATGAAGAGCAACTTCTGGTTCTGCAAAAAATTATTTATTTAACTTTATTAAAATGTTATTTACAGTTTATTTAATTAGAAAATTGGTATTTGGAATTGTGTGCACACTTGTCTGCACACTAATAGTTGCCCAATAATTGTGAACACACAAATATACTCCTAAGAAAGTAAAAACCTCACTTTTACTGTCTTAAATATTCAGGTTTGAGGTTTATTAACATTGTGGATTAACCGAGAGCACTGTAGTAGTTCAATAATACAATTAATCCTAAAAAAACTACTTTCCTAATAATTGTGCAGCGTATTTCTTTTATTACCACATTATGTTCCCAGAGGACACCAGGGCCGGCGATTGCTATAGGCGAACTAGGCGACTGTCTAGGGCGACAAATGGGTTGGGGGCGCCCTCACAGCGCACATTTCAGCACTGTGAGCAATTCGCGACCACGGGCGCTGGCTCCCGACGCTGATTGGCCAAGACTCGACACGTCACATCAAAGATCTTCTATTGTAAAGATGACTCACTCCAAAAAAATAAATCGTTTGTGCGGTCTGAAAAATGTGCGCGATCTGAAAAATCTATTGCGCGACCACTTTGACTGGCCCCTGACATTTGCAAAAATGAAGCGGTCTAAACCATCTGGAGCACAGGGACGAAAACGAAAAAAGGAAGAAGAGGAAAAGAAAGTCAAGTATAGGTTTGTTCAATAAACATATTTGAAGAAAAAAAAGAGTGTTTTGCACAGTTTATGGAGTTAATTTAATCCTAACTTTGAGTGTGTAATAAATTATTTAAAATAATAAAAAAGAAAATGTTCTGAAACTATTCTGGTGTTTGTTGTCCATGCACCATTTATTGTTGAACAGCAATGTAGAATAGTAGAATTATAAGTGGGTGAAAAACTGCTATGCAAAGTAAAGCAGTTAAGTTAATATATGTCTCTTCAGTGATGTAAAGTATTGTGTGTCTGTGGGGGGGCTTTACAATCTGTACACATCCCTGTCCTGGGACCTTACATGGGATCAGGAACCCCCCTAAATAAAGATAGTAAAAGCCCTTTCACAGGGAAAAAGGGAAGAAACCTGAGGGAGAGCAACCGAGGAGGATCCCTCTCCCCGGATGGACAGAAGCAATAGATGTCATGTGACCAGAATGAATAATGTAACGGAGTTACAGCACATTACATGAATATGACAGAAATTATTCATATAATGAGTAGTAGGCATGGTCCACAATCCATGAAGCAGAAGGAGGTAGAGAGGACGGGCATCAGCAGGGCCGCCATTGCAGGAGGCAGGACTGGCAGGCGAACGTTCTCGGACGGACGAGCCGGTGACCCTTCGGCTTACCCCGACGTGCTGGAGCGAGGGCCCAGTCACAGCTGCGAGCAGTTTTAATTTAGAGAGAGGGATATATATCTATATATCTATATTAGTGCTGTCAAACGATTAAAATATTTAATCGCGATTAATCGCATTTATGTCATAGTTAACTCGCGATTAATCGCAAATATTTTTTTTTCATTTTAATGCTCTTATCAACATGAAAAAGTGGATTGGCTTGCCACAATGGGTTCAAAGATTTGACAGAGGGGCCAGGCCAGGAACAGATGGATGGAGTGTTTGTGTGAACTAATATAAATGACATGTAAAATACATCACATGAAAGGATTTGGCCTTTAACAGGTAGCAAAGCATTTATTTGCAAGGCAATTTAACAAATTGCACGGATTGAAACTAACAATTATTTTAATAATCGATTAATCGGTTGATTATTTTTTCGATTAATCGGATAAAAACATAAAAAAAGCATTAATTTCCAACCCTTTATTCAAAAACAGAACTGACAGTTCAGTGCAAAACATCTTGAGAACGCACAAACAGGTTGCTCCTTGAGCATCCCTGAGCTGTTAATTTAAAAAAAATAAACACTACCACTAAAAACATACACATGTATGCTTTACATTTGCCAAATTTGAGCCCCTTTTACTGTAACTGATCTCCTTGGAGCAGAGGCTGCATTACATACCTGCTTTATCAATATGTATGAAACACTGGACAGAGGGAAGCTGTACTGCTCCTCTCACGTCTGTTTTCACCTCTTCATCTCAGCTCTGCATCAAGCTGCGCTGCATAGAGCATCCTCTTCCTTAAACTATTTCATTCTGGGTCTCTTATGACCACGACGTCACGTTGTTGGCTAAGCTAGGGTGACCAGATTTGAGTTTGTGAAAAAGAGGACACTTCGTTCCGGGGGGAGGAGAGAGAGGAGGAGGAGGACACTTCGTCGCAGGGGGGAGAGGAGGAGGACACTTCCTCGCGGGGGGGTAGCAGTAGTGTGTAGCATGCCGTGAACTTACATTTACGTTGAGATCGGTCGACCAATGACAGTTCTCTCTACAGTCAGAGCTTGCGCAAGAAGGTGGAACGTGAGGGAGATACCATTTCCAAAACTTGTAAGGGGGTAATAACTATTTTCCCGGACGTACCATTTCCAAAACTTGTAAGGGGGTAATAACTATTTTCCCCGACGTAGCAAAATCCCGGACGTTTTTGGAATCCCTGCCGGACGCTTTTTTTAGGTCTTGAAAAGAGGACATGTCCGGGGAAAAGAGGACATGTCCGGGGAAAAGAGGACATGTCCGGGGAAAAGAGGACGTCTGGTCACCCTAGCTAAGCCCAACTACGTGATTTGATTCATTCTACTTTGAGTAAAAAAACAACCTGCAGCCAGATCCTCCGGTGTGCCGGTTTAACGTTAACGAGTGACTGGTGAACTGAACCAGACCGGAGGGTTACGGCATGTTTCATCACGTTACGGTTTGTTACAAGCAAGACTGAACTGTAACGGAACATAAAGTAACTTTAACGACAATACACAACCCAAACACGTTAGCTAACGTGATAGCAAGCTGACTAGCTTCCATTAAAAACAAGTTTGAGGGAAATGAAGACGGTGTAGACATCTTAACGCTGATTGGCCAAGACTCGACACAACAAAGATGTTTTATTTTGTCTCAGTGTCTCACTCCAATCTCAGAAACGCTGCCGGTCAGTTGCTCTGCTCCGCTCTTCTTTTTTCTCTCCGTGACTTATTGACTGGCGTAATAATCGCGCAACACAACGAATCGATAATGAAATTCGTTGCCAACACTTTTGATAATCGATTCGTTGTTGCAGCCCTAATAATAATATTTGGACAAGTTCGGCGGGCCGGATTAAAAAGCCCAAAGGGCCGTATACTACATCCGGCGTGGTGCTCGCGAGAACAAAATTGAAAAATTAAAATGCGTTAACACCGTTAATAAAATTGACGGCGTTAAAATTGGTTTGCGTTAACGCCGTTAATAACGCGCTAATATGACAGCACTAATATATATATATATATATATATATATATATATATATATATATATATATACACATATATATATGCACACATATATATGCACACATATAAATACATATATATGTGTGCGTCCGGTGTGAACACGGCATAACGCTACCGTTTTTGAGGAGGTAGATTTTGAGGAGAGGGGACTGACAAGGCAGAAGGTAAAGTGGTCCACCGTTCTATCAATAAGCAGACCTGCCAACCTGTACGCAATTTGCGTAGCGGATACGCATTTTGATGTCAAAGTACACTAGAAAAAATCAATATATAGGTTATATATCAAGGTTGGCAGGTCTGAATAAGGCTAAACTAGAAGTTAACACTAATACAAACATTATTTTTGCAGAATGAGTGTGTTAGGGGAGAAGGATGCAGCCATTGTTAAACAGCTGGATGCTGGATTGAAATGCAGCTGGAACTGGTCGTGGCTAAAACTGGAAGGCAAGGTCTCAATAAAAGGGCAAGAGGTGTCCTTTCATCTAGGAGATGTATTCTCCAAAATCAACAGGCAGGGATTCGCCAGATGCATTCTCTGCATCAAAGATATAAATGATGCTAACAAAGGCAGCCATGCTCTCCCTTACCACATTGTGCCTCATATACTGTAAATGTTAGACCCAGTGACAGGCTGGCATGAAATGCCTTGCATAATACTTAGTAAGGAGGCCATAATAATTTTTGACTCATGGCTGAAGTTAAGTTTCTCCAGTGAAAAAAAGCATCTCAAAATGCATCAGATTGATGCTTTAAAATATGGAATATTTAAATTTTTCTCACAGGGGAGCATGCCCCCGGACCCTCAAAAAAAAAAAAGAGATTAATTGCGATTAATCGAGAGTTAACGATATTAAATATTTTAATCGTTTGACAGCACTAATACATATATATATATATATATATATATATATATATATATATATATATATATATATATATATTAGGAGAGGAGAGGGATCCTCCTCTGTTGCTCTCCCTCAGGTTTCTTCCCTTTTTTTCCCTGTGAAAGGGTTTTTACTATCTTTCTAGGGGAGTTTTTCCTGATCCGATGTGAGGTCCCGGGACAGGGATGTTATGTGTACAGATTGTAAAGCCCTCCGAGGCAAACTTGTATTTGTGATGTTGGGCTATATAAAATAAACTGAATTGAATTGAATATTAGTGCTGTCAAGCGATTAAAATATTTAATATATATATATATATATATTAGTGCTGTCAAGCGATTAAAATATTTAATCGCGATTAATCGCATTTATGTCATAGTTAACTCGCGATTAATTGCAATTAATCGCAATTTATTTTTTTTGCATTTTAATGCTCTTATCAACATGAAAAAGTGGATTGGCTTGCTTTATTTTATTGAAAAACAACTGCCAACCAGGGCGGTACAAAATAAAATCACTGCACATTTCAGGTAAACAAGGGTTTACAAAATAAAATTCTAGAGTGCACCAGGCATGAAAACGGGTCAGGGGTGAAAAAGGTGAGAAGGATATTACCCCTCTAGGGGGGTCCGGGGGCATGCTCCCCCGTAAGAAAAATTTAAATATTCCATATTTTAAAGCATCAATCTGATGCATTTTGAGATGCATTTTTTGCCAACCTGGGGAGAGCTGGAGAAACTTAACTTCAGCCATGAGTCAACAATTATTATGGCCTCCTTACTAAGTATTATGCAAGCCATTTCATGCCAGCCTGTCACTGGATCTAACATTTACAGTATATGAGGCACAATGTGGTAAGGGAGAGCATGGCTGCCTTTGTTAGCATCATTTATATCTTTGATGCAGAGAATGCATCTGGCGAATCACTGCCTGTTGATTTTGGAGAATACATCTCCTAGATGAAAGGACACCTCTTGCCCTTTTATTGAGACCTTGCCTTCCAGTTTTAGCCACGACCAGTTTCAGCTGCATTTCAATCCAGCATCCAGCTGTTTAACAATGGCTGCATCTTTCTCCCCTAACACTCATTCTGCAAAAATAATGTTTGTATTGGTGTTAACTTCTAGTTTAGCCTTATTCAGACCTGCCAACCTTGATATATAACCTATATATTGATAAGTCATTAAATACTCGTCATGCATTATATTGCATTGCATATAATGTGTGCTGGTCAATTAGTCTAAAATAAATTTTTCAGCGTACTTTGACGTCAAAATGCGTATCCGAAAATGCGTATCCGCTACGCAAATTGCGTACAGGTTGGCAGGTCTGCTTATTGATAGAACGGTGGACCACTTTACCTTCTGCCTTGTCAGTCCCCTCTCCTCAAAATCTACCTCCTCAAAAACGGTAGCGTTATGCCATGTTCACACCGGACGCGCTGCGCCTGGTGTGAACACGGCATAAGCTAATAATTTTCCACCGGAGCTTTAGCTAGCTGGCTAACGTTGCGTTCTCTCCTGCTGTGTTCAAAGTGTTCACTAGCGCTCCCTTCTGGCACGCGCACCTGTTCGCAGTTCGCTGAATATCATTCATTTTGCCGTATCGCGTTCACCATTCATTCATTTCAAACCGTAACGTTAACCTAGCTTGCAAGCCGAAACGGCGTGCCTATTGTTTTGCTTCCGGTTGAGCTACATCCGGCGTGGTGCTCGCGGATTTTATTTATTTTTTAAATTTAAATGCGTTAACGCCGTTAATAAAAATTGACGGCGTTAAAATTGGTTTGCGTTAACGCCGTTAATAACGCGCTAACATGACAGCACTAATATATTATATATATATATATCTATATATATATATATATATAATATATATAGTATATATATATATATATATATATATATATACACACATATATATTATATATACACATATACACTCACCTAAAGGGATTACTAGGAACACCTGTTCATTCTCATTAATGCAATTATCTAATCAACCAATCATTTATTTACGAGAGCTTCTCGAGCCGCGGACACTGATCACCACAGACGCAGCCGATCGCCCGTCTCACAGACAGAGACTCGCCCTGCATGCTGTTCTTAAATTATTTAGCACTTAAGAAACTTATGGATGTGTTGAAAGCACTCAGAATTATATGACAGTGTTATTAGTACACCCATACATATCACTATTGTAGAACATGATTAAGGTGGACTCATGATAAGAAGACAGAGAATCACACACTGCTTCAATTGATTGAATTTCTGATTATGAATAATACATATATACTGATCCGACCATACACATATTCAAACTCCTAGTTATATGGTAATCTATACATACATGTACATACACATATATAGTACATGATACATACGTGCATACAGTACATATATCCTCACAAGTATATAGAAATGTGTATACTACTGGCAGCAGATACATTTAAATAAATATAATCTGATTGATTTGGGTGATGGACTTAAATTTAGCCGATACATTTTCCCAAAACTGACACATTTAACTTGTCTGATATATTTGCGACGCTTGTGTCTCGCAGCGGGGCGATGTTAAGCTACATTCACACCAAAAACGTTGCAAATGCGTTGCGAATATTCACAACGCGTTTGCTGTGAATGATTAAGGTAATAAATTCCTCATATGTCTTCATGATCATCTTCTGCTTCTCAGTGGGGAAATAAAAAGAGGTTCCTCTGAGTTTATTTGCTATTGTACTGTTAGAAGATCGTGGTGTCAGTGCTCGATTATTATCCCTTCTGAAGAAGAGCGGGCACGCGCATTTATCCAGATGACTGACGTCTGGTTAGAATTAACGAGACCGTTTCAGCGCGGATGAGCCGTGAAGAAACCCAGATAGCCTGATGTCAATCATCTCGCTAATTTAAGATGGAGATTAGGACATTTGCTTGACTTTGTTTAGCCAGGTACGAGAAACAGGGCCCAGGTCAAGACAATCTCCTGAACTCCAAACTGAATGTCAGAATGGGAAAGAAAGGTGATTTAAGCAATTTTGAGCGTGGCATGGTTGTTGGTGCTGAGTTGGTCTGAGTATTTCACAATCTGCTCAGTTACTGGGATTTTCACGCACAACCATTTCTAGGGTTTACAAAGAATGGTGTGAAAAGGGAAAAACATCCAGTATGCGGCAGTCCTGTGGGTGAAAATGCCCTGTTGATGCTAGAGGTCAGAGGAGAATGGGCCGACTGATTCAAGCTGATAGAAGAGCAACTTTGACTGAAATAACCACTCGTTACAACCGAGGTATGCAGCAAAGCATTTGTGAAGCCACAACACGCACAACCTTGAGGCGGATGGGCTACAACAGCAGAAGACCCCACCCATTACAAATAGGAAAAAGAGGCTACAATTTGCAAGAGCTCACCAAAATTGGACAGTTGAAGACTGGAAAAATGTTGCCTGGTCTGATGAGTCTCGATTTCTGTTGAGACATTCAGATGGTAGAGTCAGAATTTGGCGTAAACAGAATGAGAACATGGATCCATCAAGCCTTGTTACCACTGTGCAGGCTGGTGGTGGTGGTGTAATGGTGTGGGGGATGTTTTCTTGGCACACTTTAGGCCCCTTAGTGCCAATTGGGCATCGTTTAAATGCCACAGCCTACTGTGGCAAACCAGGAGGAAAGGAGGAGCAGAGAGAGCGCAGGAGGCGGATCCCCAAGCTCAGGTTGGGGGAGGTGATCAAGGGAATGTACTTCCCAGTGCAGGTGCTGCAGCCAATCGGCACCTGGCATTGGACACACCTGCAGCCCAGGTGTGTCCAATGCCATCAGGTGATTAGAGGGAACATATAATCTCAGAGCTGGGAAGCAGGAGGAGAGGAAATACAGACTGGACAGGAGGCTAGGAGGATCCCCTGAACCCCAGGAGAGGAGCCGCAACAGACACGAGGTAAACCGTGTACTAAACTTCTCTCCTCTGATCTGCCCACACAGAGCAAAGGACGCTGCTCGTGAGACCGAAGAGCCCGACCGGGAGGAATCTTTTGTTGAGTTTAACCCCATTCCCCTTGACCCCAAACCTGTTTATTAAAGGACACTTTTTGTTCACGTACTAATGTCTCTGAGTCTCCTATTTTATTGTTGAATCTTGCCTCCAAGTCCCCCGGGTTGCCACACTACCTGAGCATTGTTTCTGACCATGTCCATCCCTTCATCCTCTGATGGCTACTTCCAGCAGGTTAATGCACCATGTCACAAAGCTCGAATCATTTCAAATTGGTTTCTTGAACATGACAATGAGTTCACTGTACTAAAATGGCCCCCACAGTCACCAGATCTCAACCCAATAGAGCATCTTTGGGATGTGGTGGAACGGGAGCTTCGTGCCCTGGATGTGCATCCCACAAATCTCCATCAACTGCAAGATGCTATCCTATCAATATGGGCCAACATTTCTAAAGAATGCTTTCAGCACCTTGTTGAATCAATGCCACGTAGAATTAAGGCAGTTCTGAAGGCGAAAGAGGGTCAAACACAGTATTAGTATGGTGTTCCTAATAATCCTTTAGGTGAGTGTATATATGTGTGTGTATATATATATATATATATATGCTGCAGTGGTTTTATTCCCTGAGGTCAGACTCAGGGAATAAAACCACTGCAGCGCTGAGCTGCGCCGGAGCAGCAGCGCACCTCAGAGAGAGAGCAGGTCCTGTTCAGCTTTGCTTTTAGTTAGTTCGTGCTCTGAACTCTCGTCTGAGAGGTTTTTGTGCTGTGAGCTGAGCGACCTGGTAGCTGTTATGAGACATTTTCTCGTGTTTGCGACCTGGTAGCTGTTATGAGGCATTTTCTCGTGTTTTGTTCGGACGGCAAAAATGTGATTGTTGAGCTAGCAGGCTAGCTGCTGTTTGCTTGCCTTTCTCTCCATTATAGTTTTAGAATCTGCCGCGGGCCAATAAAAAAGGGGCCGCGGGCCGTAGTTTGGACATTCCTGATATATATACATATATATATATATATATATATATGTATATATATTTGATATATATATATATATGTATATATATTTGATATATGTAAATATGTATGTAAATATATATACAGATACAAATATGTATTAAAAGTGATCAAAAGCTTGAGGTTTCATGGAACGGCGTGGAAGTGGTGTGCGACTATTTCATATGGTTCTTGATCATACAGCAAGCTGTTGTAACTCAACTATACTTTCTCACAACTGTTCCAAAGTTAACATGCTTTATGAGAGTTATGGCTTGATATTGGCATGCAGAAGCATGCCAATATCAACTCATAGTCAAAGCGCCACCTACTGGTAAACTATGGCAATTTGAACTAGAAATGAACAAAGAAAATGAAATTGGCCGACTTCCGGTGCGGTTTAGAGCATGATCCCAAGAGAGTTATTTTTAAGTGTATATGTGGTACATACGCCTATGAAATGTTGTATATCTATGTTGAACGTACTGCGAGGGCTGCTTTGTTGAATTTAGTTGAATTTTCTCCTTAGAAGTTCATTGGTCCTTTTCTTCTGAACACAATGAGACATAAACAAGCTTTTGATATATTGTGATGAAATTGAACCTTTAATGATCCACAGAGAATTTTGTAAAAATCGAGCCCTGCGATAGTTTTTCACAAAATTCAAAATGGCGGAAATTCTAAGTAGGCGGAGTTTAATGCGCCCACTTACTTTTTTGTAGAGCAGACACAACCGGACATGTGTGCCAAATTATAGGTCAATCGGTCATAGGGGATGAAAACTGTGTGCTTTCACAACTCACGGGTTGTCAAAAAGGGGGCGCTATCTGACTTCCTGTACGGTTTAGAGCATGGTCCCAAGAGACTTTCTTTTCAGTTTACATGTGTTACATATGCCGACCAAGTTTCATACATGTAGGTCAACCGTAGCGCTGGGGCTGCTTAAATGAATATTTGTAGGGGGCGCTATCGAGCCGAATTGCGATTTTGAAGCATTCAAATCATATCACGTAACTACATCTTTGCCGTTAAATGAGTGTGCCAAGTGTAGTTACGTATCGAGCATGCTTAGTCCCTCAAAAGTACCTTCGTTGTTGACCGCGAAGGATGGGTCGCCACGGCAACAGCGTTTCACGAAACCTCAAAAGCTTTGGGGGTTGGCGTCATGAAAGTCTTATGTTTGTCTAGAAGTAATTTGATGTCGATCTAATCAACCTACTGAGAGAAGCATGCCAAAGTATACAAATGGCAACTTCCATGCCAAAGTATACAAATGGCAACTTCCTGTTGCCATTAGGTGGCGCTATTACTCTAATTAAAATTAGACATCACAGGTCTTCAGGCCTGGAGTCTCATCAAACATGTGAAACCTGGAAAGGATCTTTTTATGTGGAGTCGAGTTACATCGGTTTATTCGTTCACGGCGAAGGATCAAACTTCTGCGATGCTCTGACGCGACGCCGTTCAACGGATCCTTACAATCTTCAAGGTGATGCATTATCAATGTCTTAAGTCTCTCCCGACGCATTTGGAGAGGGATCTGAATAATCTGTGAGGAGCACGGTATACAAGTAGAAAACATGTAACTTCCTGTTGCCTCTAGGTGGCGCTTTGACCAGGATAAAAAATGATCAGATGGATGTCTTCAGGGTCAGGAGGTCATGACATATGAGAAATATGGAGCAGATTACATCATGTACGGCCGAGTTACAACAACTTCCATTTTCATGGAAAATGGTGTTTTTTGGCGCTGCTTTGTGCTCACATAGTTCGATATTTTTTAAATCCTTTAATAACCTTTCCCTGCAAAGGTCTCAACATCATATTGCCCGAATATGAAATCAATCGTATTTAATCTCTAGGAGGAATTCATCTGAATACAACGCCTGGAAACAAGGAAAATGCCAACATTTTGCAATTCACTGCAGCGCCCTCTAGTGTTTGAAAATTCTGAAATAATTTGGGTACGTTAAGGGACACGATGTTGACATATGCTACAACTTTTGTGAGGATAGGCAAAGTGATT
>JBAMJR010000035.1:2482500-2685000 GCA_038501785.1 Myoxocephalus aenaeus | reverse complement strand
TAAACATAAATGTATGTTGTTAATCACTTTTTCAAGTCTTCTTCAATACAGCAGGATGCCCATTAAGTAAAATATGCTTAGAGTACAATAGACAATAAAGCAGGGCATGCTTTAGGGCGTAGCTACCTTGTACCACGGGATTGCCCGTTCTGGGAGTTGTCCGTGTTCGTCATTAATCGTAACATTTGTGGTGCCTAAAAATGTCTTTTCAGAGTTCGCTTGTACTCGGCTAAAATGCCAAACTCAAGTCTTCAAAACCATAGTCTACAAACCAATGAGTTATGTCATGGTGAGTCGGCCAAGTCTAAGGTTGGCAGTAGATATCTCCAGGCACAATACATGTGTATTTGGCATGGTTAAAACTGTATTAGGCATGGTCAAAACTGTTACTTCTTCATGTTTTAAACCAAAAGTCTTGGCAGGTCTTACATGTTGCACCTTTAATAACTGCAGGTTGTTAGTGGTGCTTTGCAGCACTTCCCTACACCTTATGGGAACCACCGTACAGTAGGCTGTACAAAATAAAAGTCCCAAAAGGTAACAGACATTTAATTATCCTTATCCATATGTTGTTCTGTCAACCACTACTTCTGCATACTTTTCAGCTACAGAAACACATAGCTCTTTATGCACATTAACGCTTGTATTTAACTTTTTTCTACCTTTTGAAGCTTTTTTTAAAACACAAAGCATTTCTTCATCTAGACTTTTTAGTCAATCAATTTCAAATTCCACCTTTGATAGTATTACAGTTTAGCTTCCAGCTTTTATAACATTGTATTTAAAAAAAAAATTGTAATGCAGTTCAGCTTTGAACTTTGCTCATATCAGCAGAGCTTTGAAATGTATTTCAGCTGTTCAAATGCAAAAACCAAATGCTCTTTACAGACATGTATGCTTGTATTCAACTTTTTCCTATGGATTACACTTTTTAAAGCACAAATAATTATTTTTTTCAGCTTTATTATCCAATTAATTTTAATTCCCACCCTTGACACTTTGCATCCTAATGTTTCACATTCAGCTTTTCTAGTAATGCATTTATTTTCTTTGCTTCTTCATCTTTCAATTCTGATTTAGTTTCAGCAGTGAACTGCAGTGCATTTTGGTTTCTTCAGGTTTGCCCTGGTCCAGCCCCTAGATATGCTGCTATAGGCCTAGACTGCTGGGGAACATTTTAGGATATTCCTCTTCTCTATTTCCTTCTGTATGAATTCATGTCCCATTAATGCACATTACTAACTTTCCTTTTTCAGAGTCTTTGTGCCTTCTTGCCTTACAGGTTTCCATGGATCGTGGTTATATCCGGACCCTGGTCCGGCCCGACACCTCCTGCGATTATCATTGTTATTGCTAGTTGCTTTGAAATTAGTATTGCCAATACCATTACTGCTTTTATTATTGTTATTATTCTACATATCCACTGTTGCTGTTATTTTTGGTAGTAGTTTTTAACTTTATTATGTTGTTCATTCTGTACACATGACATCTATTGTCCATCTGGGGAGAGGGATCCTCCTCTGTTGCTCTCCCGAAGGGTTCTTCCTTTTTTCTCCCCGTTAAATTTTTTTTGGGGGGGGAGATTTTTGGGCCTATTCAAATAAATTGAATTGAAAAATGTAATTAAATTGTTAGTGAAGCACACAAAAGATATTTTCAGCTCGGTTTGAATTTTTCTTCTTCTACCAATCTATTAACCTCTCACTTGGAATGTCCTCTGTGTGTGTGTGTGTGTGTGTGTGTGTGTGTGTGTGTGTGTGTGTGTGTGTGTGTGTGTGTGTGTGTGTGTGTGTGTGTGTGTGTGTGTGTGTGTGTGTGTGTGTGTGTGTGTGTCAGTCAGAAGGGGTTGATGCGGAGTCCTGTTCCCAGAGGAGAGAAAGGATTGACTTCTGCCCACATTAAGGCATCATTAAGAGAGATCGCTGATTTATCATCCTCCAGCAAAAACACTGGACCCTGCACATAAAAAAAGGAAAACAATGAGAACACTCACAAGTCGACAAGACACGTTAGTGTAAATACAAACAAACCAATAAATATAGAAGCACACACACCTGTATTCTGTGTCCAGTGAAACACGACAGTTGAACATCTGAGTGGCTTGGCAGATTGGAGCCTGTCACATAATCAGCACCATACAGGACTAAACCATCTAAGAGAGAAAGGAACATGTTTAACTGGTTAACCATTACACATAATCAAGTTTGACAGATTAGAAAGTCCATAATTATTATGGAGTTGAGCAAGCGTTCTACCTCCTCTTCATTAATGTAACCAGTTTTCATCCAATTTAAAGAGCTTCTTACGCACAGTAGCCAATCACTAACACGCACACTCTTTATCAGCCTAACCTGCTGTTCCTGAGACACACTGCCTCCAGCATATGCAGCCTATACCTACATCTGGGGCTTATTTTGCTGATCCCAAAATATACCTTTTATGATCAGTACTTTATTTAATAACTAACTAACTGTTTTAATTGTATTTAAAAAGGTACCATGTTTACAGTTTAAAACATACATTTCACCATGTGATGCACCATAACATATTATAGCTTGAAGATAATGTGCATCTGCAGTCCCTTGGCAGGTCAAAACAAAGAGAACACAATAACAAAGTACAGAGTAAACACATCAAACAAAGTCATACAAGAAAGAACACACAGTACCTACTTTAATAAGGAGATTAAAACAAAGGAGAAATGTGATGCCAATTTAATTGATATATTTATTGACATATATAAAACTAAGGACAACAGGAAACTTATTTCAAAATTATACTCAAGTATTCAATCCAGTAGAAAACACTCAACAGATAAGATTAGATTAAAATGGGAGAAAGAATCTGGACATGTCATTTCAGAAGAGGACTGGTCAAATATGTGCTCTGTGCAGTCCACTTCCACCGGCTCGGGTCTCTGGAGGGAATTCTGTTTGCGGAATCTGATTAGATATTTCATAACCCCCAAATTAAAATGTATACAAACAGGTGAGGTAGGAAGGGGTCTATGTTGGAGGAAATGTGGAGAACAGCTGGCAGATAATTTCCATATATTCTGGAGCTGCCCAGCCATTCAACCATACTGGCAGGTGGTAATGCAAGTAATACAAACTGTTTTTGGAGATGGATTTGACTGTTCCTTTTCCACAGTTTATTTGGGCAATATCGCAGATCACCTATTGGTGCAAGACAAATATTTGCTAAAGATATTACTAGCAGCCAGCAAAAAAGCTGTAACACAAAAATGGCTGCAGGCCGGGCCTCCAACAGAGACTGACTGGACAGATATTGTAACTGATGTCCAAAATATGGAGAGAATGACTTTCTCGCTGAATCTACGGTTTGATAAATTTTTGAAGTATTGGGAAAAATTGATTGTGTTTGTGACCTCACAGGATCATCACTGATCTGTTATTGGGTGAATCGACATTTATTTCCATCAGTGTACCATCAGCATAAATGTATAGGTGACCAACTTTTTGTTCCATGTATGTATGTTTGTCTTATTGTATCTTTGTCTCTTTAAAAAATAAAGTATAAAAAAAAAAAAAAAGAAAGAACACACAGACACAATATAAAGCTACACTCAATAATAAAAGGTCCATAAACTCCCCTGATAAAGTTTGGTTTAGCACTGTTATTTATACCAGGGTGTGTTGGTTGGATTCTCCTGTTGAGGCAGCTGAACTCCTCTCTTTGACACTCTGATGAAGGACTGTTGAAAACAGATGGACAGAGATACAATTATGAAGCTATATACCAGACATGCAATGTAGAGGTATTACAGTGATTACAACAGTCACTATTAATGGACCTCTGCTGGCAAATTTAAACATAGTCGTATAAACATAGATGTATATCTATCAGTGTGTGAGTGTGAGTGTTTTGTTTATTGTACTTCACAGTGTTATTAATAACATAATGGTTAGTAATACCATTTTCTTTGTATTTGTGTGTGTCTCTGTGTAACTTACTTGCTGTTACTTTGTGTGCAGGCCCGCCAGGCATCCAGCTCCACAGACAGCTGCTCAATCTTCAGAGGAACACACACTTCCCTCCGCTTCAACAGCTGACTGAGAAAAGAAAAACATGGCTGGACTGACTTCAATTTTGAAGGTTTAAATTCATCCAATTTAAACCTGATTATGGCAATTATCAAAGTAAAGAAATAAGGAATGAGCTGTACATCAGGACAAATTATCAATGCAAAACAGAGAGCACATTGCTGTATACCCCAGTGTAGGAGCCATTAGTTATGTATTATATGTCTGAATGTGGAGCCATCTCAGGTTGATTACGGGTGGCCATGTGTATTTGTGTGGCAGGTAGTTTATATATGGGGCACAGGTGCAACTGACAGAGGTAATGATGCATGGGCGACGGGGAGATTGCACGTTTTTTCTGATCACAGCTGGATCAGCTGTCAGTCGCTTTAACAGCTGACGGAGTTTTGTCCGGAGAGTTTTTAGCGAACATTCCAATAAAAATGCACTTAAAATATTTATAAAAATGATCGTATGTTTTCAGTTGATTTAATGGTGTTAAACTACTACTTATATTAATAAAGACAAAGTTATCATGACAGTGGAGATGTTTTCTGTCGTCTGTTACCCGTTTAATAAACTGCATTGAGTATTTTTATACTGTGATGTGTCCTGCTTATACGCGCAGGATCGATGTCTACCGGCGGAATGCGTCTTATTTATTTATTTATTATTTACGTCGGTATGTTTTAAAATTCTGATTGTGACATCATTATAAAATAACTCACAATATAAATATAGTTTCTCTTCATTATGTGTTGTAAAAAAGTGTTTCCTCTCTCCAGCTCTCTCTGATTTTAATTACATACATAATAAAGGTTATTGAGAGAAACAACAAATCAAATCAGTTGTTTGTGGTCCTTTTGTTGTTCAGACCTACAATGAACATATTTTAACCAGATGGTGAATAAGAAAACAGATCTAATATATAATTTGAGTTTAATCTGTGATCGTCTTCACTCAGGTACGAAACTCCAGAGATCAGGCCGCTCAGCTGCAGCGTCCAATCACATAACAGATGAAGCGTTAAAACACTTCCTGGAATCTCTTTGAAATCTGTCTGGAATCTCTTTGTAAAAGCGGCTAGTCACAGAAATCAGTCACTACCCAGTTCTTTTTTGAAAACTTCTCCTGTAGCAAATCATAACATACTCATTGCCTATTTTACCTTGCTACATTATGATCAATGTATAGTTAAAGATCCTGGAACAATATCTGCTACTGTAATATTTATTTTGTAAAAAATATTTTTTTGAAGGGGACAACTGCACAGTTAAGAGTTGTTCCTAATCACTTAATACTTTAAGTGATTAGAAACTACAGAATGACCATTTGTATTTTATATACATACCCTGTGTTACCTTAAATTCTTGAAAAAAAAAAGAAAGAAGAAAACTGGAGGATTTGAAAACAACCGTAAATTGAGTTCATTAATTGCAGGAAAGGAAGGCCACCTTTAACTAGAGTAAAACCATTACAAAATATCCATTTATAAACTCTCACAACTCGTGCAGTATAATCTAAGACTTATTTATTCAGTTGTATCCTCAGTGCTTCTCATACACCTGCATCTTCACCAGAATCTTACCATTTAAAACCCTTCCGCCTACCTCATGTTTGGCCAGGCACACTAAGACTGTAGTAGCAGAAGTGTTTTAAATAGTTTTGGCAAAGTTTTTATTATTATTCTTTCACTGTGGAGGTATGCAAGAAGGTATTCTTCGAGAATTAAAAGTAACGTGGGGTGTATTATTGATATAGAGGTGTGGGTGAAGAATTCCTTTGACGATATTTAAGTTGTCATGATGAGTAGTCACTACTGGCTGGGCACATATCAGATAAACAGTATAATCACAGTCATCTGATTAGTTCTCCGCCCCTTAGAATACATAACTATAAATTAGCACCAGCCTTGCTAAACCATAAATCAGACAGGAAAGATTTTTTTATTTTTTTTTTACACCACACTTTTTTGGTACATGCAAAACCCCACAGAAACAACAGTATTTCAAAGGTCAAAGCCATGTTAAACAAATAATTATTAACACATATGCACACACACACAGTTGTGTGTTTACCTGGTGTATTCGTAGAGTGCAGGCACGATGCTAGAGTATTGTCTTCTGATGGCCAGCAGACCTCCAATGTAACCACACAGGATCAACAGCTCACTGCGGGCTCTATACACACACACACACACACACACACACACACACACACACACACACACACACAGATCAAGTCTGACAATGTATAGGCAACGGCATTGGTGAACGTAATTTAAATAAATATTAATACTAAGTTATAGTTGCTCTTACCCAGTCAACTTGGCCATGATGAGGCAGTCAGTTCTGATGTAACTCATCAGGTCCAGGATTGGTTGAACAATATCCACTGTCCAATCAGGTTGATTCAGCTGTTCTGGTGAGGAGGAAATTCAAACAGTTTTTGATTGATCATTGCTTTATTAAGACAGGAATTTAGATGACTTTTTTTCAGTTTCACAATGCCTTCAATGCACAGTTAAGTATTAATAAGTTATTGTTATGATTGGATATGCCTGATTCTTTTGAAGATCTAATGAATGTTTTGATTGTAATTCCACTGTATTTTATATCAAATTAATTAGTGAGTGCAGATTTTTGGGGTTTTCATAGAGATTGGTTTGGAAAATGGTCATTCACTTGTTACTGCACCAGCATGTACAACTACAATGGAATGGCTCATTTTATCTATGTATTCAGTATAATATTGATTGCTAACAGTATTGGCAGAAAAATGACACACCAACTGATGGCATGTCAGAATCTATCTTTTACAACAAACAACATGTAAATAGTGCCAACTGTTTCATATTAAAAAGGTAATGTGTGCCATCATATTGTTATTATAGGTATGTATCCACAAACAGATACACACTGAAACTCAGTAGCCAATACCTTTAACATGATCTAGCCCTATCCAAAGGGCGTTCTCGGGTTCAGAGCTCAGCAGGTGGAATTTTACTGCTGAAAACAAATCTCCTTCACACATGGCTGCTTCTGCCAGGGCCTTACATTCCTCTAATGAAGGGAGACCGCACTTGAATGACAAACAACACATAATCGTAGTCACTATAATCATCACAATGTTTATATCCTCAACATCAAACATGGAGCATCCATTCCATTTCATCTTTTCATCTTAATGATTGCCTACTCACACTTTCATGAAATTGGTTAATTTCAGTGACATTTCCTGGGTAAAATGCACACAGCTTAGCCAATAGAATGTGGTTGTCAGGAATCATTCGCAGTAGGTCAGCTGAGAGCTCCCTAAATATAAAAACGGTAGAGATAACAGTTCTGCTTTGCATGGACTACACCTTAGAAGCATCCACTGTAGGTGTGTTGTTGTTCACTGCAGCCCAAGTGCATCAGCACAAGTGGAGCCCTCTAACTCTAGATGCCTGCTAATCTACAGTCACAGATAACACACATATAAATGCAAAGGTGAATTTTGGCTGATTTATTTAGGTTCAAGCTGAAAATAGGTTTGCCGTCACTGGGCTCCACCTGTGCTCAAAGAAATAGGGTTGCATAGCCTTTAAGACCAGGGACAAGTGTCATGATGCAAAGTCTAACATATCCTGTAAATTTATATTTTCAGTTGGCTTAACACCAAACCAAATATGGTTCAATCAGCTAACTGGTTATGAGCAACATGGGGTTTGCAACATGAAAACATCAAGATCAATTCTACTTAAAAGAGGGAAAAAACCTCAAATAAATACAACATTCTAAAGGAGCAATTAGCACTAAGTAGCTAAACCCGGACCGGTGTAATTTTGGATTACTTTCAAAGTATACAGAAGAAGAATATATGTTACACTAACTGAACATGCATGGATTGAGACGTACCATGTAGTTGTCGTCATGTATTTCCTGGCCAAGAGTTCAAGACAGTATGCAGTGCTCTGATTAGCTGCCTCTCCTAGGACAATACCCACACATGCTGCCAACTCCAGCTCATTACCTCGGATAAGACTCGACATGGCTAACTAAAAGCATAAAACACACACATATAGTACATCCACATTTCAGCCACATTTTTCAAATCAGTATATATTGTATAATCAATAAAGATATTATATGATATATATATATAAAGATATTATATTATATATATATAAAGATATTATATTATATTATATGATATATATATATATATATATATATATATATATATATATATATATATATATATATATATATATAAAAATATGCAGGTAAGACATATGCAACTGCACGATATTCTTGCACAATGTGTATACAAAGTAATGCAAATACACTGTGATATGCACAGACGTTGGTACCTTGATGTTGTCAACAGCTAGGTGGCAGCATGCTGCCCGGACAGAGCCTCCGTCCTGGAAGTACCACTCAGCTAGTTCCTTACATACCTTATGGAGGAGACTGGACAGAAAAAGAGCAAATCTCTTTGGTCACAATCCCAGGATTGTGATCAAAAACGCCTCATCTCAGATATATTCTAGGTATAATTTCAGGGAACAGTTAAATCAACCTACAATACTAGCAAGGATGCCACGGTTATTTTGTATTCTACAAGAATCTGAATGAAGAATAGTTTCTAGATATGATGCTCTTTTTGGATACTTTAATCGGGGGATCCGTTTCTCCACATGACTTTTCATTCAGATTACATACAATAAAACACACTTAATATTAACATAAATATAGGGTTAAAAATATTAATTTTGATCCACTTACAGTGGATGGGGATATAAACAGTGTATTTATCATGTGCCTACTGTGTGTGAATGTTGTATGAATGTTAGTTAGTCCTGGTGGGCAGATGGCACCTTAGCCACTGCCATCAGTGTGTGAATGGGTGAATGATGACGTAGTGTTAAAACGCTTTGAGTGGTCGGAAGACTAGAAAAGATCTATACAAGTACAGTCCATTTACCATACAGGTACATACATGAAATAAGGCCTTTGTATTAAACCCATCCTAAGCATTTAGGAACAGTTGTCTGCTGTAAAGAGAGCAACCAGGGAGCAACAAGGGGTTCAGTGTCTCGAGTAAAACCAGGCAGACAGTGGCAACCAGGGGATCTGTGTGTGTGTGTGTGTATGTGTGTGTGTGTGTGTGTGTGTGCGTGTGTTTTACCTCTGGTATTGTAGTCTGTTATCCACATCATTAGTTGTGTGGTTAACTGGGGAGCTTTGAGGTGCACGAATGTTCCCTTCACATGCTCCCTAAAAATATAGAACATTATTAATCATTATCTTTTATCATTTCTAGCCAATATTTTCACAGGCATCAAAATGACTGTTCAAGTATTTCCTCACCTCTCTGTCTTTGTCTCCCATTACTTATTTACCACATGTAAACCATTTACTCAAGAGCTACCATTTATCATCCAGCCCTAAAGAAAACTACTATTTCCTGTCATCCCCTCCCTCTGCGTACCTGTGCTATTATTAAGGCCTCTCGCAGTTGTCCACGGCAGGTGAAGAAAGTTACAAGTTGTTTTATGTCTCCTGTGGCGATGCAGTATGGGATAGCATCATCATTATCCTCAGCCATCAGCTGGTCAGCTCTCCTGTGACACAAAGCATATTAAAATTACATATATAAATAACATAAGCAAAGTGTAACACATAAAGGTTCATAACTTTGTTTGTATTTACATTAAAATGTGTCAAATTAAGATGGCAAAATTAATAATCCCAGTTCAATTTAAGGTGTAAGAATATGTGACAAAATCAACAACGGCAACTTGCTGAAAGGAAAAGTTCAGGGGTTTGGAAATAGGGTTGTATGAGGTACTTATCCAGTTTGAAGAAGCAGAAAGGAGTACCAGCACGGGAGCAAAGCAAAGTACTGAAGGGGCCAGCAGCATAACATATTTTAAACCACCTAAAAGAAAGGCTCATCTATATATAGCAATTGTTTTAATTACAGCCCTTTCTGACGGTAAATGTAAAGTGAAACTTATCTATGCTATCTTCAAAGCCACGAGACTCTATTTGTAACAACAGTTTAGATGAGTTTCATTTCTAGTTATATTCTCTAGTCTAGCGTATACTTAAACAGATATTGATTTTTTCTATTGATTTATTGACCTTTCTTTTAGGTGGCTATAATACGTGTTTCTGCTGGCCCCATGAAGTACATTGCTTAGCTTCCACGCTGGTACCCCCGGTCTGTTTCTCCAAGCTGACTATCTATAAAGTAACCCCACTTCAAGACATCCGAACTATCCATTTAACAAACACTCCTGTGACAAATAATAGTTCATGTGGACAGCGACAGCATTGGTCTCTGAAACTGTTATACATCATTTGCAATACACATATTCTCTGTTATCTTTACATTTATTTATATATGATCATTCATTATCTAAATTGTCTAAACATGCATGCATATTTTACCTTGCCACACAAGACCTCTGTTACTGTAAAAGTTATTTAGATAAACAGTGTCCTAAGGGAACTTTTTGTCCTAACAACAGATTTAGGTGGAATTTGGTTCTCACAGAATTATGACTTTTGGAAAATCGAGTAAAAACCAAAAACAACAGAATGAACAGACCTACATGAAGCATGCAGGGGGTGGACACGGTGGACCTTTATCACAGAAGACATTTTGACATGTAAAAGCAGGAAAATACAGTAGTAATGAACAACATTAATCATAGCTGCATTAGGTGTGCCAGTTTCAAGGTCCTGGGATTGAACATGCTGGTTTACTGGCTTACTGGGACACCGAGTGAAACAGAGCCATCGTTAGTGTTATTATTAACACCTGTCAAAAGTTCTACTGTTTAAAAGGTCAATAAAAGCAACAACTATAAATCTTAATTCAAGTAAAAACAACAGCTATGTAATGCATACTGAGTTTTTTCCCACCCTCTGGCAACTCGGATTGCAGACCCAGAAATCCCTATAATGTTGAATCAACATGTCTCTGACATGCAGAGTTGATGGTCGTGCAGTATGTATGCAAAATGATTGATTGTATAGCATATTGATACTGTAAAAGTGTTGCTCTTATATTGGCCACCTCTGTATACGCCATGTTACATACACTGGAACAGTACCACAACTTATTGAGCAAACATTTTTAACAATCATTCTAACAGCTCACACTGAAAAACTTGCATTGGGACATTGTTGTGTTTATTTTTTGTTGCTGTTTAGTGGAAACTCTGAAACAATACACTTCAACATGGATTACCTCTGCATGAGTTTCTTCCAATACTTCATGGAGACTCCTGGTGCCACAGATAATGCTTTCTCCCACTGGAAGAGAGATAACCCTCCATTAGCTCCAGTAATATTGCAATATTATCATTTTCTATATTCTATATAATTTTTTCACAATATAAATAGAATCATCACTGTGGCTGTGACCAAATATACTTCAAGTAAAGTCAAACTGACTGGTTTGTCAGAATATCTTGATGATGCCCAAATGTCACTCAAGCTCCTCTATCCCTGGCTTATTAAATCTCTGCAGCTGCTGCAGACCCGTTTGCCCCTGCATTAATTCTCCACGCTATCAGAAGTCCTCCATTCTTACGGTTACATGCCATCGCTTTTGAACTTCTTTCACCTACAGTTTCCACTTGCAGGTTCTTCCAAAGCATTTGATAATGGCGTAGACAAAATGCAGGGACCGATATCAGTTACAACAGCTGGAAAACTTTGCTTGGGTGAGGGTTTTTCTTTTACTCCAACACACTTGAATTTGCATTTGGCATGGAATAAAACAATGTGGAACTAATGTGGAACCAGCCAGTGATTAAAGAACATGTTGCTAAATATAAAAATGGTTGAAGTCACAAACAGGATCAGAGCAACACAATTAACTAATCAAGTCTCACTAGGTCTGGCTTTCTTGAGAGAGAAATGACTGCACAGATACTCACACCTGCATGTACACACGCTTACTGCATACCTGTCCCAGCTCCACCATTAATTCACAGTATCGTTGAATCTGTCCCAGTCTCAGATGGATGTCTGCTGCTTCCATCAGCCTCTCCTCTTTACTGGGAGCTCCAATACCTCCTCCAAATTTAGACATCTTGACTATAGTGAGCTCCTGGGCTTCAGACTGAGAAAAAAATAGAAGAATTGAAGAGAAACAAAAGTGACATAAAATACATGTTTGGGATCCAAATATCTGCTTTTTAAAACATCTTAAATGGACTGCTGTTGAATAGAACAGAAGAAAATGAAAACTATAAACCATCTTTTGATGGGATCACACCAGCCGCAACGCCAAATCGAGCCAAATATGTAAAGTGAGGGCGGACCCCACTTCCTACCCCACTACTTTTGGCGCGCAAACCCATCTGTTGATCTACACACCTGTAAAGTTGCATCTTGCACATTTGTGATGCTATCATGGTGGCAAAAATCTGTCCACAGACCAGGCAAAGTACTCAAAACCAGGTCTCCAGGACCCAGTGGCGGGCCATGCATTTTCTACCTAGGCCTTCTGTGCCGTCTGATATCGTACATAAATACGCGCATGACGGGATGGTGCGTCATTAACAGACATGTAGTCCACATCAGGAAGAACAAATTCACAAGAACCAGTCACATTTAGTTATAAAAAAACATGACAAAACAATCCAACAAAACTGCGGCACTAAAACATTGCACACTCAAGCCATCAGAAGGAACGATATTCATTATTTAATAAAAACAACAGGTGTAATCAGCCTCAACTGATGTGTGTGTGTGTCTCTCCCCGTTAAAACAGGAGTAGCGTCTTAGGAACGGGAAAATGCACTGTCGAGCAGAAAATGTCAATATTAGGATCGTCACCGTCAAACATGCCCATAACCCTCCGTGGGAAAGGCGTCCTCAGTAAATCCGCCACCAAGTCCGTTTCTCCTCCTCCTTCAGCCATTGAGTGTTAAAAAAAAAACGAACAATGTCTTAACTTCTCTGACTACTACTGAGTTCTGGTAGCAGCTAGGTAGCTTTCTGTGGACACAAATCATGCTGGCCTACTGACCAATCACAGCGCATGTTAATGGTCACGCTGGCCCACTGACCAATCCAGTCCAGTGTCCGCATGCAGGCGCTGGTACGTCAAAGAATACGCCCAGCGTGTCAAACTAGAGATCTGATTGGTTGAAATCCATGACAATCACGACAACGTCCCCATGTACTTTAATCTGCAAAGTCTACCTAGAAGGCCTCGGGCCGCTCTTCTTCCATAGAGACATAGGAGGTGAAATCTGATTGGACAAAAGCACTCCTTAAAAAAAGCTGCACTGGAAGCAGCGCTGCAGGCTGGAAGCAGAGCAACGGAGGAAGACAGGAGCTGTGCAATGAGAAAATAAACTAATAGGGAAAAAATCATTATAATACATGTAGTGTATTTATCAAAAACAATTAACTTATAAAATAGCTATAACTTTGTGATTCTGTTTAGGCCAGCAGAGAAGGCTTAGCAGGCCCTGACGGCCCACCACTGAGTGACATCATACATGAGCATATGTGTTGATGATGTGGTGATCACAAAGACAATAAAATCCTCCCCAACCAGAATGCCTGGATGAATGGAGAGGTGATGGCCCTACCCAAAACCAAAAAAAACTGCCTTTCAGTCAGGTGACAAGGAAGTATACAGCATCGCCAGAGCAAGACTGCCAGCTGGCATTATAGAGGCAAAGCGGAAACATCGAGACTGAAGATAACCCTCAACACCATAATTGGTATTGGTATTCTACTCTGCCTTCAGAGGAGAGGCCGCTGTCAGTATTCGCAGCAGAAGAACCCTGTTGAAAGTGAATGTGAATAAAGTTGCTGTGCCTGATAACATTCCTCGCCTGTACTAAGAACATGAGCCAACCATCTGATCAATGTCCTTATTGACACTTTTAAGACATCACTGTCAGAGGCGAGTGTCTTCAACTGCTTCAAGACAGTCACCATCTTCTCTGTAACTAAAAAGCAGTGGTGTATAGTAACGAAGTAGAAATACTTCGTTACTGTACTTAAGTAGTTTTTTGGGATATCTGTACTCTACTTTACTATTTATATTTCTGTTTACTTTTACTTTTACTTCACTACATTTTGCAAAGAAAACTGATACTTTTACTCCGATACATTTCCCCTGAAACCTTCGTTACTCGCTACAAAATCAAATCTATCTCTAGAAAGAAAAAGAAAAAAACACACCCGGGACTGTGGTGGAACACAGACTCCACCAAGCAGGTTTGGCGAATCACAATATTCTGCATTTTCCCTCTGCATCCTCTAGTCCAGCGCTCCCGAACCTTTATGCGCCACAGACCGGTTACGTGAAGACAATATTGTCACAGACCGGGTCCGACCACGGAGAGACGGGAGACAACGACACCCAACGTGTGTTCGTTATGTCCAGTCTACTGCTAACTAAACCTTTAGTCCAGTCTACTGCTTAATTTATAACCCGCTGCACAAAGAGGATGTTGGAATGGAAGCAGGTTGTCATGGTTTTTTGGCGATCTCAGGATACTTTGCCTTGGTTTTAATCCAGAACACCGGCAGAGTTGAAACAGACTTAAGTTTCATTTTTAGGGTAACGTAACATATTGACATGTGTCAAGAGGTTCCGTCTGAGGTTACCACAGACGGATGTATCTGGTCATTTTTCACAATAAAACATTTTTCCGGACTTGATTTTTTTAATTTAACTTACATTTTTCATTAATTCTTTCTGTTCCGGGCGGAATGAGCATACTTATAACCACACTGTTACAAGTCCTTCATAGTGTCATATTGCTTTTTGGAGAATTATGATGATACGTTCATAGTAGATGCAAAAGTATACTTAGGTACAATATATTATGTTGAACATAATATATATGGATGGATCACAGCCAACCCAGTTATTTTATCAACACAACTCCTGGTCCTTGGTCACGGTGGCCACAGCACTTCTCAAAATTCGGACCCATTGCTTTTTTATTAAAAGCATGTACTTGTACTTTTACTTTCAATACTTAAGTACATTTTATATCAGAAAAATACTTTTGATACTTAAGTACAGAAAGTATCAGATACTTTAAGACTTTTACTCAAGTAGTATTTTATTAGGTGACTTTTACTTTTACTGGAGTAATTTTCCAGTAAGGTATCTTTACTTTTACTCAAGTACGGCTTTTGGGTACTTTATACAACACTGCTAAAAAGTCTGCAGTGTCTAGTCTAAACCACTACTTTTGCTTTGAGGAACAGGTTCTCCAGCACATCAAAAACAACATCCCAGCCATCCTGGACCCTCATTAGTTTGCATACAGAGCCAAAAGATCCACAGAGGATGCCATCTCCACTGCTCTCCACTCAGCCCTCACACATCTTGAAATAACACCTATCAGAATGTTTGGTGATTTCAGCTCAATATTCAATCTCCCCCATCAAACTAATTGACAAATTTAGCACTCTGGGTTTGAGCACTATAGTCAGTTTGGATTGGCAGCCACACCGCCTCCACTCTAGTGTTGAACACTGGAGCCCCCCAGGGCTGTGTGCTCAGCCCCCTCCCGTTCTGTACACCCACGACTGCAACTCTTTTATGAAGTTTGCAGATGACACTACTGCCAGAACAATGAGACTTCATCCAGAGAGGAAATCAACAATCTTCAAAGTGGTGCTCAGAGAACAAACTACTGCTCAGCGTCAGTAAAAACAAGGCGCTGATTGTTGATTTTAGAAAAAAGGAGGCATAGAGACACCCCCTTTCTACATGAGTGGAGCTGAGGGGAAGCAAGTGAACGGTTTGAGGTTCCCCAGAATCGGCACCACAGAAAACTTGACATGGTCATCACACATTTCCATCCTGGTTAAGCTATGACATTTGGGAGAAAAAAAGACTGTGTTGTAGAATAACAATAAAGAAACCTTAAACTTGAACAGTGACTCAGGGATCAGAGCTACTCACCGTTTTAAACTTGAGCAGGTGTTTCATGTGCATCACTCCCTTGCTGTAGCTGGCTGGTAGCAGTGAGTCATCCTGGCCGTTAATGACTGACACCAAGTCCCACAGATTGCTACTGCCTCCTGGAGGCTGGCACAGGAGTATGCACAAATACGTTCAGAAACACCACAGACACACATGCAGTATCACACTCAAACAAAGGAAACTAGTAATATATATATGATAACAATAAACTATGTACTTTTTTTCTAGTAGTATTTATTGTATGTAACTATGTAACAAAATATGTGCCTGCATCTTTACGGTTCAAATTGTAACAGAAAATTCTGCTTGTCTTTAACATAAATGACAGGTCAACTTCTTCTTTAATGTTCTTTTCGTAAAGAGAAGCATTTTCATCAGTGTTTTTCAGTGATTCAGAGTAAATACTGGATAAAGAGAGAAGGGCCTGCTTTTATTGACTCACCTTCCAAATTGTATTTAAAAATGTGTCCAATTATATATAGAGTCAAACTGTTCAAATGCACCTCATGCATGGTCAACAAAGATACACCTAGGTAAAAACCTGAATGTGGGCAATGTGTTACATGAGTAATGTCAGTTAAAATGTCAGTCACCTCTGAATGTTTAATAAAGACGGTTTGTACAGCCTTAACAGCTGCTCATCACTATTACACCAAATACATGTACTGTGACCTTGTATATGCTTTCGTTACAATAACTAATATTCTATTGCTTCGCAATTAGATCACTTTATATGTGAAAGTGTTTTTTGAAGAAAAGCCTGAAATTGCACATTGAGGCCAAAAGAGGGAGACAAAACCATGGACTCAACTTTAGGCGCCAATTATGTTTCCTCATTTCCTTGCAGTCATGCAGCCTCCGGCCCATTAATCAACCAAATAATCGAACATATATAGTGTGCCAGCAACAGAAATAACCTTAACAATTCAGACTTGCAGCTAGATATTCAGATATAATTACACTCTACCTGAATTTATAAACCGATTTTTGGGGGATTTCCAGTTCACGGTAATGTAAAATAGGTAATATCAGCTGGGCTTTTGTCATGAAAACTAAGTCCCCTGTAGTGTATAAACATACAGCAGTAATCTGAGGCAAGATCAATTACTAGCTGTGTGTTGCAAGCTTTGAGACGAACTGCTGAAAATGCAGATATAGCTGAGCGTGGAGACAACTGTGAAACATTACTGTCTATAGACATTTTCAAGGTATCACACTGATGTCATCCCCATTGATAAAAAAGCATTCAGGATGTAAGTACCAAAAAGCATTCAGAGAACCATCGAAGCTTCTTGGCCATGATGTCAGAGCTCAGTTTATCCAGCTCCTGCTTGATGTCTCGAGACACTTTGCCACAGAGCAGTGGTGGAGAGCCGGGAACCATGGCTGTGTCTGCAGACACACACAACCAGCATAATTAAATGAGGTATAAGACGAAAACACAATCAAAAAGAAGTGAGCAAGAGGGTGTTCTTACCCGTATTTCCTATGATCTTTTCCCAAGGCTGGTTGGTGAGGATGTTCAGCAGCAGTGGAGCGATGAGGGGTGTGAGGGACCAAAGCCTCACTGTACTGTCTCTGCTACAGCTAGCCATGGTAAACGGACGACTCTGATGACATGTTAAACCTACAACCACAAACACAGTTTGGCAAATGTCAAAAAAGAAATAGTAGGGTAGTATTGCAGTGGTCGAGAGTTAAGGTTCAAAACTCTATGTTAGCAATCATGTAATACCAAAATTCTGCAAAGTAACTGAAGTTCTACATATCCCAATCACCATCTTGGAGGGCTTCAAGGAAGATCAGCCAGTTCCTTAGCAGGTGGTCGGACCTGCCGCGGAGCTTAACCAGCATCACCCTTTATGGGCACCTATCTGCAGCTTCCTTTAGCAGTCTGAGAGAGGGGTTCACCATCACCCAAGCCAGAAAAGTCCTGCTCTATCAAGATTCTGCTGATACCAAAATCTCATCAACAGGCATCAAGGTCAAAACAGGAAGGAAGTGACCAGTGTAGGATGCAGTTGAGCGGGTCAAGGCTGTGGCATAGCATCCTGATGGGAACTGTGGCAACTGGTTGGGCCAGACTCGGGAGAAATGCACAATCTCGCTGCAATAAAGCCTGGAGAAAGGAGAGGCCAAAGCTAATCGAAAAGGAGGTTCTAGCAGAGGTGGAGGAAGCTAACTACAGAAGAATGCCGGTAACTGCAAGCAGGGGCCCTGGACCCAGTGGGAGCGTACAACTGGCTGAGAGATGTGCTGGGAAGATCTCTGGAAGGCGAAAGCATACCAATACGTCTAAGACTCAAAGTTGCCCTGCTGCTTCCCGTTGAACCTAGCGTTGGTTAAAAAACCCAGTTGAAGAGAATTTGCTCATGCAAAGGTCCGGAACATCACAATAACGTTTAACTTGCACTATAATATATATATATATATATATATATATATATATATATATATATATATATATATATATATATTGCTGTAGCCTAGCAGTTGTATCACCGTCTGTTTGTAGTCAAACTGACTGTCAAATCAAAGTGCAATTGAATAATATCTCAACAACATGTATTGTAAGTTTTCCAATCGAGCTGGATGAATTATAAATAAGACATGAGACACTTGTTTCAGCTCTATTCCTTCTCTGTTAACGTCACTGTTGGGCAGTGAATTAATGGTTTAGGATTCTGATCATATTGGGCTCTTAGTTTGTATTTTTTTAATGTGCCTTAATTTGAGTGGGTTTGATCAAAAGAGTTGTGCTTTGTCTCATAGTGGCGCTTCACATTGCCGCTTTGAAAAATCATATGAACATATGAGACATACTTGTTTTGAACTGTCAATGGGAAGAATGAACATATGGGAGTTGGTTGCAGATATTATTGCAGCTATCACAATCAGGCCAGACATGGACCTGATGTTGGCAACCAAGCAAGAGTTTTTGCTAGAGCTAACTGTCCCCTGGGAAGATTGGATGGAGTATGGGCAAGAAAGAGAGCCAAGTATGCAGATCTGGTTGCTGAATGTTGGTGGAATGGTAGAAGGCCTGCTGTGAGCCAGTTGAATTGGGCTACAGAGGCCAATCTCTCCATAAGCCCTAGGACTATTGGGAATTTGTGGACTGCAAAGAAGATGAGCGGTCCCTAAAAAGGCTTCCCATTAGCTGTTGTAGAAGAAGGGTGACATGTGGCATAATGTGTGATCAGCCCTGGCTGGGTTGTCCGGGTGAGGGTGTCTGATGTTAAGATCCAAAGCACCTGTAGAAATCGAGTCCATCACTGACGATGTGTTCAGGTTGCAGCATAAGGTGTATAAAATAACTAACTGCAATATAACATTTCTTTCTAATACCCAGGGTAGGAAATTTACATATTTTTTAGGGGGCAATTTTTGCCCGCACCGACTGAAATCCAGGGACATTTCAATAAAAATTGGGGGCACTTTTTGAAACTTGTGAAATAATATTTAACCTTTGTTCAATATAATAAATATACTTATTTAGGCTTACAGTATATGAGCAATTGTCATCAAATGGCAACAATAAGACTATTAGGCAGTAGTCTACAGATTCAAAGTGTTTTCTTAGATTTTTTGAACAAAAGAACAAACAGAAAACATAAATCAGACAATCATATTGAATTTTATTCTTATGTATTTGTGGTAATTCATTGTTATTACATTTTTTAAACAACTATTAACAATTATAACTTTTTTCTTTCTTTTTTATAATTCAAAATTATATTTATTGATTTTTTTGTTACCTTAATCACGTTGGACCTACTAGGGGTGGGAATCACCAGAGGTCCCACAATTCTATTTTATACTGCGATATATTGAGTATTGCGATTTATTCCCAAAGGAAAACTTCGTCAACATATTGTATCTAAGAAGATCAAGTTTCATCTCACTTCAATAATTGTTGAAGATCAAGAACATCAAGTTTCATCTCACTTCAATAATTGTTATTGCAGCAAAATGTGATTGTCAAGCAGACAAATTGACCAACATGTCATCAATGTTGTCATTCGCGCTGGATGCGCCGAAGAGGGGGCGGGGCTTATCTCTGTGCAAGCAGTTTCATTTACGCCTTCCACCATGGAAATGACCACTCTTTATGCGTTATACTTGTTGTGGAAAGCCCAAAAACATCGGAACGTCAAACGCCATCGTGTCTGGGTTTATAATATTATCCGTAGCCACACAGCTAGGTGGATGTCACGCGAGAAAGTGTGTCTGAAAGACGGCCGCTTCCAGCGCTGCTAGAGGACCAGCAGCCAGTTTGATGCTTTTCGTCTTTGAGCAGCGGCGTGTCGCGCATGTTGTTGTGTGTTGCGCAACAGCTGTGCGAGCAGCGGCGCTAAGAGTGACAGGAAGTCCAGACGGTTGATTTAAACGCGGACGGCGCATTTCTAATTTCTAAGTTCATTACATTTCTAAGTTCATTAAATTATCATAATTATGGGGGCATTTTTTGCCCCTCTCCTAGTGATATCATGGGGAAAATTATATTTCTTAGGGGGCAGTTTTGCCCTTTGCCCTCGTGTATTTCCGACGCTGCTAATACCAGTACAGTGTATGCAGTTTGATTATATAGCAGTTTGTATGTAATTTGAAGGAACTTCCTTCTGAGTAACTGACAGCTTTTTATTGCATTTTAAGTGAACGACCTTCACTTCATCACATACTTGACATCATGTATCTGCCCTATTAAAAGTCTAGCAGGTTGTTCCGTTTCAGGTTGATCTTTCTTACCATAGACATCAGCTCCGTGGTCAAAGACTGCATCTAGACATGTACCATCTCTCGTGTCCCACACTCTGATTGTATAATCCCAAGAACCTACAAAACAATACAACATTTTACAATTTGAATTCAACAACCTCTGAAGCAAAATCCCATCACTATAAATACAGTCCATTGTATCACTGTATCACTGATGATAGGTATCATACACATGTCAGTAAAACTGCCACTGATCTAAATGCAACAACTATGTCATACATCAACAATAGGAAAATGCATGTTCACTACAAGCCAATTTTTATTTTTATCATAAAGATATAATTAGTAATTGGCCATAATATTAAGCTGTTGTTTTTTAGCAGGCTAGCATCGCATTTAGCCAGATTTGACAAACAAAAGACATTCTCTCATTGTGCCTTCTCCTGCCATCATTTGTCATTTTAAACAGGAAGGTAACAAATAATAGTTTCAGGACCATGTACGTTGAGTAATGTTTTACTCAGTGTAATTTTAGGATGTTTTCAGGCGAGAAGTTAGTTGTTCAAGCATCAAATCTGTGGTCGGTTGAGTTCCTGCTCTCGGGACCGGTGAGTCCCGGCACCGGGCGTTCAGCGCTCTGCTGCCCGCCGAGAGCAGCCTGATCTCTGCAGGACTTTTTGAAATGATCCGCTGGCTCCGATTTTTCCGTAGCGGTTAAACATGAGATATAATTCTGTTTTGAGGGTCTAACGAGCAATCTTTATTAGCTTATTATTTATTTACAGTAACGTTACATCAGTTTGACAGAGGGAAAGATTAAGATTCATAACTTAAGATTTTAATTGAACTTTTACTTTGAACTACAGCGGTGTCTTTTTACTTTTTACCGAATTGATTGCAATTATATAAAAATATATATATAAAAGTATATATATAAATACATAAAACAATAAATATGTAACCGAGGGTTTCTCTTGCGCCTATACTTGTACAATAATAATAAAATAACAACACGCTGCTCCGTTAGGTTAGACAAGACGGCAACCACTTTATTCTTGACTCGCTCCTCACTCCAACAAAACCTCCTCACTCCTTCCGTTTTCCCCTTCAGAATGAAAGCCCCAGAAACATACATCAGAACACTGCTTCATAGAGAACTGTTTAAATACACCATACAATAGCTTACACATATTAATTCATTGTTAATTACATATTAATAATATATTACATATATATAATATATATATATATATATATATATATATATATATATATATATATATATATATATATTACATATGTAAGCTATTATATTGTGTACGGGCTTTTATTGTGAAGGGGAAAAAGGAAGAAGAAGAGAGGAGGAGTTGTTGGAGTGAGGAGCGAGTCAAGAATAAAGTGGTTGCCGTCTGCAAGGAGATCAATTACAGTCAAAAATGGCTCATACCCCCTCTCTTCACACTTAATAAAATCAAACTGCACCCCTCCTATGCAATTATTCACAGCCTCACAAAATACCGCACAGTGTCCTCCTTTTTGGTGTTATGGATATGGTCACCCTAAACCCACCACCAGACTGTCACTTTCTCCCAACTGTACTATTTTGTGAGGCAAAAAATGGTGATGTTGTCATGTTACTAAATAATATAAAAACAAAACAGTTGATATAAATAAGGTCACTGGGAAATCAACAAAAGTACTTCTAGTAACATTACCTGAAATTAGGAGGTAAGGAACCTCTGTGTTCCACATCAAGCCTCTGACCGGAGCAGCATGACCACTCAACACATTGATACAAGCATCCTGTGTGTAGTCCCATATACGAACAGTGCTGCACACACACACACACACACACACACACACACACACACACACACACACACACACACACACACACACACACACACACACACACACACACACACACAGGGGTTACTTAAAGGCCTGTCTTCCTCATATAAAATGCAGGTATATTCACATCAATAACTGCAGAGTTTGAGTTATCTGAGATAATAATGCAAACAATGTCTGTTGTCTTGCTGTGCTAAACATAACTGATGCATCTGAAACAATGAAATAACTTTTTTGCTGTCTAAAGTCAATCGATTTAAAAAATATATAGTAATCGTGTGCTTTCAATTTTGGTGGGTGACACTTATGAATCAGAGATTGGTAAGGATATTATAGTAATACACAGTAAGAGATCTTTAAAAAAAAAACTATTGACAAATGGAAAATGAAGTGTTTTGAAACTGGTAAAAAAAAATTCTACATTTGATATTTGCCTATCAATACATACATACTGTTAAGACACAATGTCCACATTTTGCAATCCACACATTTACTCGCATGCGTTACGTATGCGTAATATTCTTATTTGATTCCTTGTTCTTGTTTTTGTACCTTACCATTTACAGGGAAACAGATTCCCAATAACTGTCCAGCTCATCTAAGAAAAGACCTATTGAATACTGTTTATTAGCACTAGCTATCTGTGTTTGCACTCACCCATCATCTGATCCAGAGCACAGTATTCCCTCTCTAAGTGGAGACCAGCGAACATGGAATACTTTAGCTAAGTGCCCAGTGAAGACTTTCAGAGGTTGATCGGAGCTGGTGGCCAGGTAGTACACACGGACATTTTTATCCTCACAGCCCGTTGCTATCATATCCCTAAAAAGAGAGACAGGAAGATGTGTGGGAAACTACCAAATGTCACAACAGTATTAATGTGCAAAAACATCAGTTTAGAAAGGGTTGGAACTGTTCTGATTTTGCATTGAAAGTAATTGTGCACTCACACCAACTGTCCCACCTGCACTCGTCTCCATCGTTTCTCACAAAGACTTTTTTTTTCTTCACCAATTTCTATTTTTTCTTCTTTTTAGCTGTTATTAGCCTACTTAAAAAAAAAAAAAGTAGTATCTTGTAATTGTGTGGCCGAAAAAAGTTTGTCTCTCAGATCCAGTTTTCTATAAACTGTTTAAATAAGTGACAGAAGTATCTGACTCTCCCATGCATATTGACCACCCCACTGAGAAAGATGGCAGATGGATTAAGGTCCTACTTGTTGTTCTGGCTCCAGTCACAACCAAACACAGCAGCAGGATGTTTGTACTTATGGAGGATTTTACCATCGATGGTCCGGATGATACTGTAGTCAAAACAAAATAAATGTGTTAGACATCTATGAAGGACAAATATTGTGCTTTTTTATTGTCAGAATAGAGTTATCAGGGAAAATGAGGACTGACCAGAATCCATCTCCACTACAGGTAGCAATCCTCTTAGAATCTTTATGGCTCCATGATATACAGAATATACCGTTCTTACCATGCTGGAGGATAACAAAGAGGTCGTCAGCAGACACATCATACTATCCATATTTTTGAATATGTTGGAGTCAGATGTTTCACTACGTAATCATTTAATACAAGCAAATTTTCACTTTTAAATTGTAGTACGAGACGGCAGCCATATTCTAACTTATTAAGCCAAGTTAAACTGGTGATTTTCATACATACATGATACACAGATTTGTTTTGCAAAGTCTTTTTTAACTGAAATTCAAAGTAACCTCATTAAAGCGAGTGATGATCTTTCCTTTCCTGACGTCCCAGATGAATGCTCCATTACGAGATGTTGCGCCTGCAATGCAGTTCAGGTCTCCTTCAAAACACACAAAGGTCACCAACTTTCACATAAGCAACAGATGATGCACTTTATTGTCTTTGGCACCACATACCTGACCTGTTCGTGAATGTACTTGTATTTTGTGGACCGGGATGTTTAGGTTGTGTTTATGTATCACCTACAGTGAATTGTAAGTCCTGCCTTAGTTCTTCACGGTTGCAAAGGTTTCATGCATAAAACCCCTTTTCAATTTTCCCTCAGAACTAGGAATCTTAAGAGGAACTCATTGCTTTTCAACTGCAGGGACCAGGGTTTATATTAAGTCATCGGGCCATTTTACCCCCCCCCCCCCCAAGTGGGTCTTGTTTCAGAAAGCAGGTTTACCATGGGTTATATGTTTCAGAAAGGTAACTGGGTCTGTTACCATAGTAACTGACTCCTGAACCTAACCTGCTCGCGGTTCTCTTTAACAAACCCTGACTGTCTCTCTGTCTCCTCGGTTGTTTCATTTCCTCATTCATTTACTCCATATCAAAGCGCTTACAATAGCGCATTAACGAATATTTCTTTCTGACTCATTTTTAAAAAGACTTAGATATCGCATGTGCAAGCAGAGCGAGTGATAGAAGGGACAGCAGAATAAGAGAAAAAAGGTTATTTCCTGATTGTTTCAGAATATTTACTGTGGACACAGACAGTTCCATTTTCCTCCTCTGCATTTCATTCATTAAATAGTAGTAAATATTATATGGCAGGGGACTAAAATTACCAGGAACTTCTAAGTGAAAACCTGGCTATAGATTTTCGTGTTGACTGTATGCATGCATGTGCTTGTGTGTGTCGAGGTGAAGCTAAAATACCTGGAGCCCAGGACAGAGAATAGACCACTCCTTCATTGCCGGGGGAAGTGTAAACAGCTGTTAGTGTGTCTGTGTCCCAGATTTTGATGGTTCCATCAAAACTAGCTGTGGCCAGCAGGTTGTGATCATCTGGCTTAAATTTACAGTCAAAAATCGTCTCTACATGACCCTGGAAACAATATTAAAACAAGTCAAAATCACAGCAAAAGGCTTCTTCATTCAGTCATGTGTAGGCTGTTGGCTTTAAAAATGATGTTATAGAATACCAAGTCCCGTAGAAAGTCCCACTTCTTGGCCCCCATGTCATAGAGTCCCACCCCTCCATCCATAAAACAGCACACAGCATGGCCAGGAGGCAGAGAGAAGGACCGGTTCTGAGACAGGGATGGGGGAGGTACCGCCTCACTGGTGGAACTGGTGTGGTGACTTTTACTGGGAGAACAGGAACTCTGAGCTGTAGAGAAAATATCTGTTTTCTTCTAGAAATCTTAGATAATACATACATTTCTTACCAGTCAACCTTATTGTATAGGGACAGAGTTCTGTTGAAGCCATACAAGAGGAAAGTACAACTGCTAAGTGTTCAAATGGCTGCTTTATTCCCACACAGTGTTTATAAAGACATTAAGAGATTTTCAATCTCATCTGTTTTGCTTTGGTAGTTGTTTGTTGAGAGCACACATCTGAACATGTGGATTTAGTGTAAAACTTGCATTTGTCAGAATGTAATACATTTTTCAGTTCATACCACCTTTTTAAGTTCAAAAGGTTTTAGTCCAAAATGTACCTACCTTTCTTGGCAAGTGGGGAGTTTAGGACATGCAAAGCATGAAATCCGGTCTTTTTCAGTTTAAAGCTGTCCAAAGGAGTGGAGCGAGACACATTCCATACCCTCAACACTCCAACCTGGGAGTCTGACAGACAGACAGAGACAATTCTATTAATTTCAAAGGTTTATCTCATAATGCAAATATATTGAATATTTGTACTGTTCTGTATACGTGCCCTCTCATATTAAATGGGTTGTATTAATATAAACTCTGTGTAATGTCTTACATTTGCATAATAATAAGTACCACTGTGGTTTTAAGAAGCTAAATGTATTCATTACATTTTGATCCAAAGCGACTTACATTTTTGCTCTATACACGGTAGACACAGGAACAGGGAGCAATTCAGGGTTAAGTGTCTTGCTCAAGGACACATTGACTTGGACTAGCGGAGCCGGGGCCCGAACCACCGATCCTCTGATTGAAAGACGGGCATGCTAACCACTGAGCCACAGTCGACCCTGCTCATTAATATGCATCCATACATTGACAGAGGAACTCAACAACAGGTCCCACATACCAGCTGGCTGAAAGGCAAGTCGAAACTGTAGCGGTAAACACATGAAGGCTGAAGGGAACCCAGATCATAGACACACCCCACACAGACATGCCTAGTCTTTACCTCCAGTGATGAACATGCCTGGTGCAGAGGGGACCCAGGCCAAACACTGAACTGATGCCGCAGCTGAGGGGAAGCAGAAGCATGTGATGCAAGCCAAGGTCTCGCTGTCCACCAGCCTGATTCCATTATGGAGGTTTGACACTGTAATAGAGAGAAGGTTTTCATCATCAAGGTTTTCATCATTTAGCATCTGTGGTAGTCACAGAGATTTGACCCGGTTACTGAATGGTCACATGAATAAACCTGGTTAAGTGTTTGTTATTTGATGCTACTAAATTGGAATTGCTCAGAAAACACAGATAAACAACTATACAATAAGTCTATTGAAAGTCCTGTTTCTTATTTAAAATCACTCCAGGTAACAAAATACTTGTGATACTGTTCATATTAATACCTATTAAATAGTCAGTTGACAAAGGGTCCCATTCTAGAGCACTGACTGGGTCCTCTTCATCTGTCCCTTCTAATGACTCTGGACGCAAAACATGCTTTTGGCTTTTTGCCCCTAAACAAGAGAGGACAGAAAGAATAATGAACTGTGTTTGTTTACAGAAACATCCCTCTGCTTATGGAACCTGAAACCAAGAGTAGCGTTAGACATTGTAGAAGATAAAATGATTGCAGGCCCAATTTGATGATGGTAATGGTGAAATGTATTTCACGGAGTAGCGGAAAGAGAGTTCACTCATGCAATCTCTTCTAACCAAATCGACATTAAGAGCAAGGGTGACTATAGACAAGACTATAGTGATCTGTACGGAAATGGAAATAGCCATCTGTCTCAAAACTCCAAGTGACCTTCAGGTCAGAAAATTTCAGAAACCTTAATTCCAATATATAAGAAAGACTTTCTTGTGGTAAATAAAACTAAATAAATTATATTTCCACATCACATGCAGTATATGGCTCAAAGTGTATGCCTCCAAGCAATGAACGTAAGTCAAAGAAATGTCCCCTAAAAAAATCCACAAATGAATGTGAATGTGTTTTAATCAAACATACCTAGCTGAAAAACAGACAGACTTCCGTCAGTGTGTCCAAACACCAGTTTGCCCTTCTTGGTGGGGTGCCATCTGAAGAGACAGATATCAGACAGGAAGGAGTGGGCTTCTTTATGCACTGTGACCCCAGGGTCTGTACCTCCATATGCCCAGATATACAGCGGGCCGCGTTGGGACACAAACGCCACTCCATCAACAAAGTTCCAGCACCAACTTACTGATGCAGGAACACCTGGCAAAGAAGAGGAGATGCAGTGATACTTTATGCAGGAGAGGACATTGCCTTACTCTAACCTCAACCCTCATCTTACCAACTGGCGTCCCTGCAGATCCCAGAACTATACATTTTGACATATCTCAGATGTGCTATATTCTATTTGACTTTGCCAATCAATTTGTTCCTAATTACTTGTTTCTGATTTAATTTGTGCTTTATATTTTTTGGGGTCCTTGACCCCAGTCAAAAGCACCCAATTGCAGCCCATGCAGTTTTATTAGATGGAATAGAATAAATAGGTAATTTAAAGTATGACACACAACCAGGGAGGAAGAGGCCCTCTGTCAGTCATTTTGACACAGACAGACATTGATGCAGCATACACATATTACCTCCTGTGCTCTGTTTATTTTCCTTTTACACAATAAGCAAATTAACTGGAACTTAACTAAAGAATATATTATATATATATATATATATATATATATATATATATATATATATATATATATATATATTCTCCAAATGACATTAATTACATAACTAATAACAATTTGAGAAGATCATGATGGTTGTTTCTTACATTAGTTTATTCTTAGGGTCCCCAGAGACCCCAGTCGGTAGTGCCTTTATATCAAATAAGTTGGTAGGCTGAGGGTGAAACACTCTAGTGTGCTAATAAAACATGGTGTGGATCATCTATCAACCTTTAGTATTGTCCAGTCTGGCTACAGTCTTCTGTTCTGCTACATTCCATACAATGAGCAGATTATCAGCAGAGGCTGACGCAAACAGATCAGGGTTGTCGGGACACCAGCTGATGGCTGTTATGGTCTTCTTGTGCTCTGACATGATGGACCTCAACTTAAATTCATTGTACTGCTGGTCCAACTACAACAAGAAGACAAAGAGAATGACAAGGAATTAAAGAGGAAGAAAGTAATGCAGTAATGTTCTTAAGGAACTTCAAACAAAAGTTTTAAAAAACATCACATGGGTAAATGGGTTGCAATGTATTGTAAAAAACAATACATTGCAACCCATTTATTCCCGATCTGATGTGAGGTTCCGGGACAGGGATGTCATATGTGTACAGATTGTAAACCCTCCGAATTTATAATTTGTGATTTTGGGCTATACAAAATAAACTGAATTGTATTGAATTTACCCATGTGAAGGACCATAAAGGCTTTAAATAGTTCTGTTTAAGATTTGAATATATTGCACTGTGTATAATTGTGGTTTACGGGTGTCGCAGCACCCAGGATGCATGTATTGTGGTTTATTGCCTATGGATATGATGTGTATCTATACACTGTATTAGGGCAACCTTATAGTAAACTCACATTCCCTCTGACAAAAGATGAAAGTTAGGTTTAAGTGGTACGCTAGCATAATATCATCTTAGATTTGAATCATTCACCACTCTCATTAACACAAATACACACAAGTACTTCACCTGGTAGATGTATATAGCCAAAGTAGCACAGTAGGCGAAGCGGTCTCCACTAGCAGCACACACATCTTTATTCCAGGGCTGACAGCCTGCTGCCAGCAAGCCCACCTGCTTCACCTTTGCCATTATCACCTAGAGTCACACAAACAGATGTAGATGCTAATTATGTTATATTTAAGTATTTTTTTACAAATCCAGAATTAACTTTTGCATATCTTTCACTTATATGTTCTGTGCATTTCTATATTCTGTTTAATGTTTTTGAGTGGCTACAACGTTTTTGACAAACAAAACAAAACTTACCAATAACTGATCAGATTCTCAGTATCTCTGGACACATTACAGCTCAAATGTATGTTAAACAGGGTCTAAAGATCAGTTGTCAGCTGGAAGACTATCATCTGTGCTATCAACATATTGCATTGTATTATTAGGTCTTGTATTGCAACACCAACCACACTACTCAGATGTAAATCAACACCTCTCTAATTATTATTTGTTATGAATTATGGATTTAATTCCATTGTACTGTTCTATTAGTACCAGAGTAACACTTACAATATACAGTCAGGGCTATAAGTATTTAGACTGTGACACACTTACTTGACTCACATACGTCTTTAACTTTACACAGATTTGAAATGACACTGTCAATATGTGGTTGAAGTGTAGACTTTCAGCTTTAATTCAATGGATATAACAAAACTATCGCATTAAACGTTTAGGAATTACAACCATTTTTACACAGTCCCCCACATTTCAAAAGTAATTGGACAATTCTTTTTTAAATGGTTTGATGGCCAGGTATGGCCTGTTCCCTCGTTATTTCATGACAAATTAAGCAGATAAGAAGGTTTAAAGATGATTCAAAATGTTGAATTTGCTGGTCCAGGGAACTCTCAGCATCAGGACCAAAGAGATGTAAATGCAAGTGAAGGAGGCCATTAAAAAGCTGGCAACCGGATTGGCCAAATCAACAGTTTGGTACATTTCTATAAATAAGGAATGCACTGGCAAGCTCACCAACAACAAAAGGCCCGGAAGACCACGGAAGACATGTAAAGTAGACTTAGCAGAATGATTTCCTTGGTGAAGAAAATCCCTTCATAACATAATTTCTGAGGTCAAGAACACTCTGGAGGAGGTAGACGTGTCTTTGTCAAAGTCTACAATCAAGAGAGGCCTTCGTGAATCTGAATACAGAAGGTTTACAACAAGGTGCAAACCACTGGAAACACAGAAGAACAGGAAGGCCAGATTAGACCCCGCCAGAAAACATCGGAATGAGCCTGATCAGTTTTAGATGGATGTTCTTTGGATAGATGAAACCAAGATTAACCTGTATAACTTGAATAATGGGAAGAGAAAAGGGTAAAGAAGGAAAGGAATGGCTCCTGATGCGAAGCAAACCACATCATGTGGTTAACATGGTGGAGGCTGTGCTATGGCTGCCAATGGAACTAGTCACTGGTGTTCACTGATGATGTCACAGCTGATATAAGTAGCAGGATGAGTTGTGAAGTGTTTAGGGCTATCTGCTCAGATTCAGCCAAACAGCGCTTCTCAGTATAGATGGATAATGACCCAAAACATACTGTGAAAATAGCCCAAGAGCTTCTCAAGGCAAATACATGAAATATTCTTCAATGACCAAGTTAGTCACCTGATCTCAACCCAAGTGAGCATTCTGTTCATGTACTTAAGATAAAACTAAAGACAGAAAAACCCACAAACAAGCAGCAAAAGAGGCTGCAGTAAAGACCTGCAAAGCATCTCAAGGGAGGAAACTCAGCGTTTGGTGATGACTATGGGTGGAAGACTTCTAAACCTTCTGAAAATGTGGGGGACTGTGTAAAAATGGCTGTAATTCCTAAACAGTTAATGCCATAGTTTTGTTAAATCCATTGAAATAAAGCTGAAAATCTACACTTCAGCCATACATTGACTGTGTCATTTCAAATCTGTGTAAAGTTGTGTAAAGAGGAAAATAAGAAAAACTGTATCCAAGTCCAAATACTTCTGGCCCTGACTGTACTGTGTAGATCCACAGGTTGAAGAGGATAAGAGGATTAAAGAGAAAGAAAGGATTTAATTAATCTCTGTTGTGATTGGCTAGGACGGCTGCTTATTGTTGCTGTGAGGACCTGACTACTGACTCAGCAACACACACTATGTCTACATGGTGGGACTGTACTCATTAGCAATTACACAGCTTCAAACCGAGTCAGAAAAAGAGTCCTGTAAAAATTTAGTTTTTGTATTAGTAATGTTGTATGAGTCACTGTTGTTGTTTTTAAACTAAACCAAACAGATAAACCTTTAGATAGAACGGTGGCCTACCTGTCATGCTTGGTATATTAGTTATACCTAGGCTGTTCCCCCAAGCAAGGGAGTGGGGATTTAATCTTCAAATAGATGTTGACCAGTTACCTGTAACCTCTTCCTGTCAGTTGCAGATTGGCTGATTTACATATACACTTCTCTTTTATATCATCTAAACAATAATGGTGCCGTTGTCACAGTAATTTGGACCTTTGATTACATTCCCATGATTACATTTGACTTGTATTTGTCAACAAGCTAATGTCTTTGAAACGATCCACCTCCTGTGTTGTGTTAATCTTGAAGAGTTTGGAGTTAGTTCTTAGTTCTCTGCTAAATAATTGATGGCATCTAAGAGACATCTTACACAGGAGTTTTAACTTGATGACACATGCACTGTTGTTAATGTCGTTCCTGTTTAGGATGTGTTTAAGAACTATCACCATTTGATTTGACACTGTTCTCATGTTCTCATTATGCACACCTCTGTGTCTACACGTTACAATGAATTATGTAATGATTTTAAGCATAGACAAACATTTTTTATATTTGACAAGTTAAATCCGACATGTTTCTTTAAATTCAATTCATCAATATGTTCAGCACCACGGACAGCAGCATTTTAAACTTGCCTATCATGTTCAGGTGTATATTTGTATTTTAGTTTCTACAAGCCCCCTCCTAAAAGAAAACAGTCTGCTACGATTGACTTGAAATGCATGGGGCACGCACCTTTCTAAAGGTAGTTCTAAAACCGTGGGATATTCTAATAAGCCTGTATTTGAGCTAGCAAGGGGATTCAAATCAGATTTTTTTATGATCTAGGCAGCTAGTTAATTTAGCGTTATTTTTTAGCTCAAATGACCCGGTTTTGAGATGTATTTGAAACATGCAAATCGCCTACTTGGCGTAGGCTAACAGAGGCATTCACAGAGCACGTATTATCACAATCACCTCAAATAAATGCTGAATCTGAACCGTCGTTAAATCAATATGCTAACCCCTTTTTAGGCTACTACCTAGCTATTTTCATTTAAAAAAACGCTGCCACAAGTCGCCATACAGACGCAGTTGTTTTCCTGTTTACTTCTATATATGTAGAAGGATCAACAGGTTTCAGCACCACAAACTAATCCGTGTGGAAACTGTCTGTTATTGAGGCACTTGAGTGTCGCAGAGGTGGTCGGTCTGAATACCACTGAGGGGCAGGTTGTTGATAACCAACGTGCATTCAACAATATTTCATATCTGTTTACTGTGTCATCGCTATTGATTTGCTAGCAGGCAGCTAATGTGTTAGCTGCTAATATGTTAGCTGCCTGTTTTTATTCTTACCGTCAGTTCTCAGCTGGCTCGTGCACAATGGACAGCTCCCAGGTTCTGAAATGCTCGCTGTCCTCCGCGTGACGGAGGTCGTAACGACGGCAATGATTGGTTCGTGGGAATAATCCATTTGAACAGCTATTGGCTGTCTGGAGTGTCAGTAAGACTTTCTTCTGTGCAAATCCAGAAGTACAGTCTCCTCTCATGACTCCGTCCAACATGATGTATGATTATATTAGTGTGATTATTTTCCTTGCGTGCCTGGATCTTCCAGATTTCTCATCGCTTTCTGCAATTGCAGTTAAAATTCAGTGAAGGTCAGTTCCAAGCAAGGGTGGAAGAAGTGGCCATTCTGATCCTTTACAGTAGTAGGCTAATGTTTTACTGTAATACAATATAAAAAATAGCCCTGCATTAAAATGACCAAGCTACTAAGTAAAAGCAGACTGTAGACTGTTATCAGCACAATATTCATTGCAAGCGATCAAAAGTTAAATTCAGTGTTAACGCACTACAATGGCTACATTTCCTCCCCACTAGACATCTGCAAAGCAAAATTTTTATTCATTTTAGTATTTTAAATCGAGCATTTTTCGTGATTTGAACAACTTTATAAAGTGTTCAGCAGTTTCTCAGAAATTTCCAGCATTTATTTTTTTGTTTGTCATTTATTTTTTTGCAGCCAGAACCAGGTTTTAATCAACATAAAATAAACATGTTTAAAGAAAAGAGTGTCTGAGTCCTGACTCGAGGAAGAAATTGGCAAGATACTGCACATTAGAATTGTACAAAAGGTCAAATGTATTCTTTACAAAGTAAATTTGCATACGCTTGCAAATCTTTCAGGACTCCATTCCAGAATTATTTTGATTAGTTGATAGGAGGAAGATTTATTTTCACTAAACATTGAATGATATTTTAGCAGCTCATCCTGTTTTTTCTTAAATAGTTTTGCCTCTGAAATAGAGTTCTGTAGAAATGTAGCAGGAAATGGACAAACTCAAGTACCTCCAAGTTGTATTTATCTACACTTGAGTAAATGTACTCAGTTTCCAAGACAAATGGGAACAAATTAACAAATACTGGTTTTGTATGTTTTAAGGCCTAATAGTAAACAAACTTATAAAATCAATAAAGTAGGGGAGGCATAAACAGAAATATAGTGTGGAGTCGGTGGTCGGTGTCCCATGAGTAGATCTATACTGAAAATGATTCAGATATGAGGTATGTAAATTCTGGGTAGCCATTTCTTAAAACATGTTGTAAACAAGTAAAAACTATGATTATATTAGGTGAATAAATATAAACAGTTTACAATACTTTAACGGAATATAATTTTTTTGTTTTGCTGAATAAAAAGAATAAAAAAAAAAAAAAATCAGGCACAGCCTTATCTCGACTGGATGCACAGCAACCAGACCACACTAGGTCAGCTTGCCACGCGTCTCTTTTCCATTTGAAAACCTAAAACTGAACAACATTATTTCTTTCTGATGAAATAAAAAAACTAAGCCAGCACATCATTTTACTATCATTTGTTATACCTATAAGTAAAATTAAAAAATGCAAGCCATAAGGTGCTACATTGCCAAGAATGCATCTTTACACATCCCTAACCTACAAGCATATTATGGAATCTTAAACACAATGTCTAAACCCTTGATAGTCATAACGATGTCCTGGGTCAATTCCATAACAATGAATGTTTACAATCACCCTGATTCCTTTACTGAGTGATTTCACCTAAAGAATTGAGACAATTGCAGTCAGTCTTTTTAACAATTAGACTGACTGCAGTTAGTTAACAATTAGAACAACTTGGCCTTGCCATCCAATACATTGAGCTGCACTATAAATGTACTTATCTAAAGAGAGCCAGCATTAGTCTACTGCAGAGTATGAATTGAGTTGTCATAAAAGCCCTACATGAGGGGCCCCGTAAAAAAAAAAACACACACGTATGATTGGAGGAATGATTCAGCTTTAGCCAAAGTCCAGTTGTAATCTAAAGCTCATTAACATTTCTGGTGCATCAGAACAATGTTGGAACCTTGTCTGGCTTTGTTCAACTATCCAAATAAGAGAAGCAGAACTTAAGCAGTAACAAAAAACATTTATGAAAGACCTCCCCACTTTATGTTCTAAGACATTAAAATACAAACATAGAAATGTAATGTCCATACAGTTATAATATACAAAATTTTATTACAAAAAAAAAAATTGTTCTACATGAAAGTTTTCAAAGTTCCACTTTAAAAATGGCTTCAAACATTTTAACTCAAACTACAGATAACTCTTGGTAGTAAAATGACAGTGAAGAAACCGCACCACTAAACAGAAAACATAAGCAGTGCTTCCAGAAACAATACACTTTTTTTAAACTTTACAGATCTGCTGCTGTCCACCACTTGTTCACAAGTTTTAGTCCATTGTATTGTCACAGGAAATTCCTATCTAGCTGCCCGTTAAGATAGCAATGAGGGTCTTAGATGTAACAAACGAGTTCAGCAGAAAAACCGTAAAAACAAATGTAGGGGACTAGGTTACAAAATAAAAACTAAATCCCTGAATGTGAAATGGAATACAGGTCTGGTATCCTACAGAGGCAGACCAACAGGGACAGCAGGCTATACTGTTTGAATCATCCACACAAAATTTGATCGAACAATGCAAAAATTCACATCCGCTAACAAACCGTTTAGTCCTCATCGTCATCTTCCTCATCGTCATCCTCTTCCTCGTCATCCTCTTCCTCGTCATCATCGTCATCAACTGGTTCTGCCTTCTTGGCAGCGGGCCTGCCTGGACCACTCTTCTTGCCAGCATCACTCTTACCCAAGCCACTTTTGGCTTTGTATGCAGCAACATCCTAAAAGAAGAAAAAAAAAGGGGCGGGGGGGGGGGGGGGACATTTGGTCATGAGTTTCCTTTACAAAATACATGCCGTTAGTCCAAGCAAAAATAATGGGCAATGCGTTGATACCTTCAGATATTTTTCCTTCAGTTTGGCAGCCCTGGCCTCATAAGGAATCTTGTCTTTTGGGGTCTGTGTAGACCAAAACTCTCCAAGCTTCTTGGCAATGTCACCAATGCCAATACCAGGATTCTCCTCCTTGATTCTGCCACGGTGGTCAGAGCAGAACACAAAGAAAGCAGAACTGGGGAGAAAGGGGAATCAATTCATGTCAGAATGCACCAGACTACATTCCTGCACATGAAAGTAATTAGAAGCTACATATAATTGGATATTATGTAGTCTATAATGTTTTTAAACCAGACATATGGGGCAGTGAGGCAACGGTTTAAGACTTACGGTGGCCTTTTGGGTGCGTTGGGGTCCTTCTTCGTCTTGGTCTTCCTGCCTTTGACTTCAGTACCTTTAGGAGGGGTGTATGTTTTCATCTCTCGCTCATACCGGACCTTGTCGTTCTTAGCCAAATCCTCGAACTTCACCTTCTCCTTGGCTGACATAGTCTACAAAACAGAAACAAAATTCAGCAACACCCCAAATTCTGACAAAACCATAGACATTATATATTCAGAACATGCAGAACTTAACAACCTTATTGTAGTGTTTACCATACTATTCATATTCAAAAGCTATGCAGGGACAAGCAAAGGGACTCGCAGCTGAAGGTGGGATTTATTTTAGTGTAACGTTGGCTTCTGTCAAATTAAAGCTATGGTTATGTGGTTTCAATATACAAACAAAAAAACGTTACATTGTTGATAGTTTTGGCATTCAATAAAAGGATATTCTATAAAACATTATATAAAAGTGAAGTCACACCTATTGCAGGCAAAATAAATAGTTTGTAAAATCGTGTATATAAAAATGTATGCCCGCTTACCTTCCATCTCTCAGAGCATTTCTTGGAAAACTCTGAGAAGCCTACACTGGTCCCTGGGTGTTTCTTTTTGTGCTCTTCACGGCAGGTCGCAACAAAGAAAGCATATGAGGAGGTCTTTCCTCTTGGCTTATTTGGGTCCTTTGCCATGGCTGCGATAGATCTAAAGCACATGCAAAAAATAAAAATCGTCACGACACTTAGTGGCACATGCGTGAGCTCAGGCTGTATAAAGTCCTAAGTTACAGTTATAACAGACCTAGCGTTACTCTAGTTTGTAACTTATATGCACACAAAAACAAACTCATACACGTGTAAACGTATACTCTAAAAATATATATAATAACTTCGCGGATTGTAAGTAACGTTCAGTTAGCACAAGCAGACGCCCACGGGTGTTTTAAGGCTTTAATCGGATTTATTATGCTTCTCTGGGACAAAAAGACGCGACTCCATTTTGTATCTTCCCGCCTAAATTTAACTGCCCCAAAAGCGTACGAAACAACCATACGAAGTCAACAGCTACGGTTTTTAAACACCACGACTGCTCTTTCGCCTTAAACCCATCCGAGTGGGGTTAGACTAAATGACTAGCGTTGAGTGAAACGTTAACTCAAAAGGTGGGGCTACCATCGTGTAGCAGCCTAAGCTATCAAACCAAATGGCGTTTGAACTGCATGTTGCGCATACAGCAGTAGACCACCATTTAAGTTACACTGCCTGTCACAGCACCGATAGAGAACAACAACGTAATCATTTGTAATATATAGATCAAGCAAAAAAACAACTACTAGTTGGTTTGGAGACATTTGAGGAAGCAGGATTTAATTTTAACTAACGCGATAACATACAGACAACTTATTTCGCCAATAGGCTTTAGTTGGTAATAATGCACGGAGACATACTACCATGGAAACCACCGGAGACTTCAATAGCAATACTATTTAGACAAAATTGCCTTACCTGTTCTCAGCTAGAGAAGTTGTAAACGACTGAACGAGGACAAAAGCCCGACTGTTTTGTCACTGTCTGCGAGGGCGAACTAACTTAACTCAAAGTACTTCCACAACTCCTCCCCGCCACCCACGGATTGGCCCGATTTTAAATTTACATTTGAATGTCGGCCTTGAGGAATAAACAGCCCTGTGATTGGTTGCCTTACGTGCGATCATGTTTGTCTGCGTTGTTTGTGCGCTGATTGGGTAAACTGGGCTTTTAAACACACGGCGCGAAAAGTCCTTTGTCTGCTTCGAGTCAAAATATGTTCATGTGTTGTCGGGAGTTTGTGTTTGTTTGACAGTTGTTTTTTCAGACGAGACCGACAGACGGAAGCAACGATAGAGCCGTTTATATTTCGTTTCATTGAACACGCTATATTACAAGAGACTGGTCAAACCCTTGTTAGGACAAGTAAACAAACAGCAAAAATTAATTACACAATTTATTGACTACTTACTAGAAACCAACAAATCAACATTTGTTATTAAGTGGAGGACTGGCAAGATTTCAATGACAAGTAACACACACCAGCAGCATAGTAAATATGAACGCAGACATAGGCTCGTTTGAGAAAGTGGACGAGAGCAGACGGCTTAGAAAAAAACCTGCGATCATGTTCCGCTGCCCGACGAATAAACAGGAAGTTATGGATCGGTTACATCCTGTTAGATTAGCTCTGTAGGATACTTATAGTTTTCAGACCTCTTTCGGATTTATTTATGCGTTTGTAAATATATATTTATGTGGAATTGTGCGTGTATCTGGTATTATATGCTATCTTTGTTTTTTTTTGTTTGACCCGTAACACATAATAATGCTCGTTTTGCTAAGTGATAGAAGCAACGACACACTGTTTAGACCTTGATTGCACAACATGAGATTTATAGCCACCAATCTAACATAACATATAATATCATATATTGCAAGCTATCAAGATGAAGGAATTCACAATATGGACGCGTGAACGCACTGGGTGGATTTTTCTTTAGAAACACTCGACCTTCCTCTAGAAAGGAAAGTAGATCATTTCGCCCCACAATTCCTTGCGGCGGCAACGTTTAAAGTAACCGCTGCCATAACTTGGACATTTTTAGATGTTGTGAACTAATAATCTATTAAACCTGCTGGCAAACTACCAATAACTTTTTGCTGAAAAGTGCTGTAAACTGATCAAACTGACGGATTTTATATTCTCTCTTTGGTGTTGTACTGCAGCCGCAGTTCTCATTCTTTGAATTACTTCAATAGAAGCTGTGATATAAGGGTTAAACTGGTTGAGCTCTTCAGTGGGACGTCTGAGTCATGCTTTTGATTGTCATCTTTTCGATCAACTATGTTGTCACGTTACAATGTTAAAACACTATCAAGTCAACACTTCTAGGTCCTACTGAGTTGTATGGTGTTTCATTAACTATTGTATACATATTCGTATGATCAGATTATAATCTTCATATAAACCATAACAACAAAAAGGGACATGAGACATTGTTAGTGGGATAACGTATATAATTCAGCATGTTTGAAACTGAACAATGAGACAGTTTAGTGTTGTACTCTCTGTCATAATCCCTTGGTTTCAGTTTAATAATCCTTCTTTCGTTTCTTTTCCAACCTTAATAAAGTAATACTTTGAACCTGGTTGTCTGCGTTTATGTCGTCTGCATGAGGCAACACTGTAGGAACAAAGTATCTAAGATGCGGTTTTTTTTTTTGTAGTCCATCTTTGGAACATTGTAGTTTCACCGCTGCAGATCTAAGTCATCCCCCTGTCGTCGCACCACAATTACGTAGTTAGAGAAGGTGTAGTTCTCAGAACACCGCGTTGTCTTTTCCTAACTCCTCAGGAATTCTGGTTTAGGATTTCTGTAAACTATAGGAAGAGCTGGTTGAACAACGTTCAAACACATTTTTAAATAAACCAAGTAGCCTATTTCAATCTATTTTGGAAGAAATGATGGGATCGGTCAAAGGAACAGTATGCATCTTTAGACAGGAGCCTGGGCAAATTTTAATGAACGAAAAAAAAGAACAATGTGTGGAGAGAAAAGTGCACATAATGCTGCAAAATGAACACAATTAATATGAGTACTAATTCGCATTGAAACAAAATACGGTGTCATACTTAACTAACACAAACGTATATAATTAATATATCATTTAATATATAATGTTTGGTGAAGACTGAGGATAAACTATACGGTATGCATAGTTTACTAAGACTAATATATTTTTGTCAAATAAACCACAAATAAATCAAATAAAAGTAACACTCTTTGTCCATTCCTACCCAGCAGTGGGGTTTTTACACTTTTTTTGTGGGTGCAGTTACAAACCATCTTCACTCCTGGTTTGGCAGAGTATTTACAGATCTGATGCTACTTTTTCATTGCTTGAGGACACCCAACCTTTTTATGGTAGACTGGTGTCTCATGGTTGACAATGGCTGGGATGTTGGTGGAGGGTAACCTATTGGAGACCATTGTCTTTAGGTCACCATGCATATGCATATTGGTTGTGTTATCTTTCCAGAGTGGCTGGGGATGGGTAGCAACATTACAAAGAAAAACATCAACAAAATGGTTCTTCTTTTGTTTGGGGCAAATAGTTTGATGCAAATCAAGTCAATGCAACAACTGTAACAATATAACAGACTACATCTATACGTACAAACTACAGCACAGAATAGTTTAAAAAATGAAGCTTCTGACTGTTGTGAAATGAACCTTTATGTGTCTTAAAGTATGCTAACATCATGCCTTTATAAGCAAGCTGCATGGTGGTTTGCATTAGCATCATCCTCTGTAAGGAATTCTTAGCTGGCTATGTTGATGGGATGAGGAAGTGTAGGCCACTCGTTTTTTCATTGAAGAGCCCCGAGCAAACTGATGGATAAAAAAGGTGAGATGTTTAGGTGTCCTCATTCTGGTTGGATCCTGTTTAATGTTTTTTTCTAGCAGTTCATTTATTTGTTTCCATCTCAGAATCAGAATCACAATCAGAATCATTTATTGGCCAAGTACGTTGCACATACAAGGAATTTTACTCGGTGAAAAGTACTTTACAATAAACAGACATAGAATAAAACAATACAATAATACAAATACAAATATTATAAAAACAATAAATATAGATAACAGTATAGAACAAGTATATATTATAACATACAAGTGGCAAGTCATGTCAAGTGTTTCAGCATCTTAATACACGCCTTTACTGTTTCTCCATCAGCAAACAGGTTAAAATGTCACCCCAATCTCACTGTATCCTCATCCAACACTGGTTTGCATGCTGTTAAGCTGGGTTCATTGTTGACACGGTGCAGTAGATGCACGGTATGCAGGATGCGACCGGTTAGTAAATACTAAAGAAAAAGAAGTTGCTATTTTAGTTGTAACATTAGAATGTAGAAGCGTCCTTTGGGCAAGACATTTCACCCCAAATTGCTCCCAAAGGCTGTGCCATCGGTGTGTTGCAGTCTTACACACTTCACTGTGCTTCCTTTAGAGCAGTTACCCACCCAAATAGATAGAGACTGTGTCTGTCCACGGCCACTTAAATTAATTAAATCAAAAGTAACCAGAAAAGGAGTTATACAAAATAACCTAATTAAAGTTAACACCACCAGCGCAACAGTGCAACAAAATAAGATAATTAAATGTGGACTCTTAAATATCAGATTGCTGTCATCTAAGGCTGTATTAGTAAACTATTTAATATCAGATAATCATATTGATTTACTTTGTCTTACAGAAACCTGGCTGTGTCATGAAGAATATGTCAGCCTAAATTAATCAACTCCTCCAAGTCATATTATCAAGTCATTGACTCAAGCCTATTAATACATCCTAAACCTAAATTAAACTACAACTAATATGAAAGCCTTGTTCTTAGTCTTTTACATCCAACCTGGAAAACTATACAGACAATTATATTTGTTCCAGTGCAGCATGCCCCAGGTCTGTATTCTGAATTCCTATCGGAATGTTCTGGTTTAGTCCTTAAAACAGATAAAGTAATACATTTGAGGTGATTTTAATATTCAGGTGGATGTTAAATACACCTTGTTGTTCTTGCCTATTGCATTAACATAGAACATGTAATAGTTTTTTCCACAGAACCCTCTTTTACCTTATAACTTTTGAGTTCATACTACCAGAGGCAGAAGTTTCTACACCAGATGTCTACTGACAGTGCTGTAGCGAGATTGGCGAGATCGTCTTAAAACATATAAGAATAGAGAAAAATAAGAAAACCCCCAGATATCTCTTCAGCACTGTGGCCAGGCTGACGGAGAGTCACAGCTCTGTGGAGCCACAATGTTGGTGAGTAAGATACACAACAAGGGGACGTTGTGTTCTATAAAATACTCCTATACAGTAGGTGGCAGTATGCACTTCAAACAGTTTGCAATCAGCCATTTAACCGGGGCGAAAAAAGGAAGAATAACAAGACGGAAGAAGTCCTCAGTAACTCCTGGAATATAGGCAGCTGTCGAGCGAACTACAGACGGTACCGGAGCAACGCGTGGAGGCGCGTGGACACTCAGAGGGATCACGGCAGGCTGCACCGGAAACACCGAGGAACGAGAAGATGAGTGAAGCCGCGGTGGACTCGGGGACGCTCTGCCTATTCGACGTTGACGGAACGCTCACGTCTGCGAGACAGGTAGTGTGTTTGTGTGTGTGTGTGTGTGTGTGTGTGTGTGTGTGTGTGTGCGCGCGTGTGCGCGTGCGCGTGCGTGTGTTGTGTGTGTTGAAGCCTTTCCGCAAATCAGCCTTATGCCGTGTTCACACCAAAACAGTTGCGAATATTCGCAACGCCACTTCGCCTATATCGCGCCGCCCGGTGTTACGGTTTAACTGGCTACCATTTCAACTGGCTACTTTCGGCCGAAAGCGTCTACTGTTGTCGTCGTTACAGCAGATGTTGAGAATAGCGAGAGAACACGTAGCTGTCCTCGCGAATGCCGCATTGTTAAATTCTGCAATTCAATGTCTAACCCAGTGTTGTGGCCCAGTGCTAAATCCCACTGCCATCTGTCTTTTTCCACCCTATGATACGAGTTCGAATCCCGTGAATTGAATTTATTTATATATTTTTTCTCTTCTTTTTTTCCTGTACTACAGAGTTCATTTACGTGACAGATATTTGCACAAAACAGACTCCACAGTCATTATGTGTTATTTGTAACAACTTTATTTCAAAGGAAGGGCAATTTGCTGACTTCCTGTTTCAACACATAACGTTAAACAACAAGCGATATTTTCACTCGCGAGGACTATTTCCCTGGAAAGACTCAACAACGTCAATTCCGGTATGTTTTGACCTGAGACTGTAGCAGGCCTGGACTGGGACAAAAATTCGGCCCTGGACTTTTTGGTCCAGACTGACCCACCACAATCCGCGCGCAGATACTGTGCTAACTTGGTCCGTTGATGTACTGTACATATAATCACACAAGCCCTTAATAACACTACTATACTGAATAATATCCCTTGATATTCTGGAGCATTGAATAAAATAAATGATGACTACACAGTATGTTGCTCACTTGGTCTTAACCTTTGTATGGTGTTCATTTTTGTGTTACTCAGCAGGTGTTGTGGGTCTGTTGGACCCTCTGTATTTTGGGGGTTTTTATTCAACACAATCAAACAATTTTATGTTAAAATACTCAACAGATGTTTTCTTCATCCCAATTAGAAGCAATATAAACAGCAAATATGGTTAATATTTGCCCTTTAACTTTGTTATAACACATTTAAGAATTAAAGTGCTACTCGTTTTTTGTTGATAAAATCAATAAAATCAATTATAATCAAGATGAGTGGACAAAATTCAACAAATTTACAAATGAAGCAAGGTTGTTCATAACTATTGACTTTTATTTATTTGAATTTCATTGAATTTCATTAGTAATGAGGTAATTTTACATAGCACAACATAGGGCTGTGGCTGGCTGCTGATGGGCTGGTCCTGTGGCTCGTCTTCTTTTTGGCTGATGCTCAATCTCATTCAGACTCTGAATTTTCAGAAATATGGTCTTCATATTCTGACACTTCTTCATCTACCTCATCACCATCTTCTCTCTCTTCAAAAATCAATTCCAAGGCCCTCTCAGCAGAGAATCTTTTGGCCATCTTGATCAGTTGTGATAAGGAACCACACTGGCAACACTATATTTATAGTGTCGCACCCCAAACTTTCAGTTGGGTTAGAAAATAAGGATTGGTTCCCGTGAGACAGAGGATGTGAGAGCAGGCAGGTGTAGGTGTTTGAATTTTGCATCAATATTGCAAACTTGTGTGGGAACGGCGCGCGCGCGTGCATACACACACACACACACACACTGATTTACAGCAGGCCCAAACACACACACACACACACACACACACACACACACACACACACACACACACACACACACACACACACACACACACACACACACACACACACACACACACACACACACACACACACACACACGCACGGGCGCGTGAACACACACACACAGAGGGTAAAAAGTGTGGGAATGTGAGAGCCGGCAGGTGTAAGTGCTTGAATTTTGCATCAATGTTGCAAACCTGTATGTAATATAAATGTGTAGGGGGGGTTACGGTGTGCGGTCGATGAAAATGTTGTCTGATATATGTTCTTCGCAGAAAATGAGCCAAGGCCAATAAGTCTGAGTTTGAAAAAATAATGAATCATATTATTTTTGTTTTGATGAAAAATGAAAACGGGTCCCACAGACCTGAACACCATACAAGGGTTAAGAAGGATACTGGAGAAAGGATTTAAGATTCAAGAGTGTTTATTTATACAAATACAAATACAAATAGAACTCCCTGTGAAAGACAGAAACAAAAGATGTTATTAATATCCATTCAAGTTGTCAAGTGTTGACTAAAATAAATGTATAAGAGTGTATTGCTCTTACAAGGAGGATACTGGTTAAAGTACATCAGGACAGTGGCACTGGAAGACAACTGTAGGTCCCTCACAAAGCACACACTGGAACAAATATAAAGCTCTCCTCAGCCCTGTGAAAGACAGACAACATTATTGTAACAGTAGTTAATCAGTGTTTCATTAGTTTTAACTGTATAATGTGAAATGGGTCATTGTCTCCTTGTCTCTTATTTAATCTGAAAATTTCCATAAATAAGTGTTCAAAAAAAGAAAAGCAAGGACAATAAACCATAAACACTGACAGAAAAAAATAGGTAAAGCATATTTGAACAAATTGGACAGTGGGCTTGAAGGAAGTGTATTGATACTTAAAACACTTTAACTCAGGTGACCTGATTTGTAATTATAAAAATTGTGAAAAAGCAGATCTGCATGCTCAAACCACAGCACCATAAAATAGTGGTTAATTAATCAGGATAGTATATCATTTTCTAGATTTACACCACACGCTATCTATTATGTCAAGTAAAGTTCATAGACAACGTTTCTGAACATTTAGTGAATGAGTGTTTATCCACAACATGTTAGCTAGCACACTCTCCTGCTATCACCACCACCACTCTCCTCCTCCCCCTCCTGTACCACCATGGCAGCGGGAGCCTCACCTTCACTGTCCGACGACCCCTCCTGGGAGGGACCCGCCGCGCCCGGCGCAGCCAAAGCCCTGGAGCCGGAGGCTACGCCCCCGCCGCCGGCCCCCGCAGCAGCAAACATGTTTATTATATTTCTGCTCTTAGGAGCATCAGTTGCGAGAGCTTTTTTTTTCTTTCCCCTCAGTTTTTCTGCACCGCCTTTTCGTTTTTTCTCAATTTTTTCTTTCTCTTCTCTCTCACAGATTGCTAATGATGTGTCATTAGCTCATCATTAAAGGTGATTGGACGAGGGGGTCTGGAAAATGCGTGGGCGGGACTACTGGGCCTATCATAGGGCCACTGGGCCTCTTATGCGTCTTTACGTAAAAAATAAAAGGTCAGCCACTGCCGGCCCATTACTGACCGGCCCACCGGGAAAACTCCCGGTACTCCCTATGGCCAATCCACCGCTGGACTGTAGACGAGAAGGTTAGACATTGAATTGCAGAATTTAACAATGCGGCATTCGCGAGGACAGCTACGTGTTCTCTCGCTATTCTCAACATCTGCTGTAACGACGACAACAGTAGACGCTTTCGGCCGAAAGTAGCCAGTTGAAATGGTAGCCAGTTAAACCGTAACACCGGCAAAAAACTCGCTCCAGTGGTTAATTCGTTTTTCGCAACCATCGCTGGGGAAAGGGGGCGGGGCTTATCTCCATGTCAGTGAAAACATTTACTATTTCCGCCATTGACCATTGAAATAACCACTAGTTCTGCTTTATACTTGTTGAGAAAGTCCCACACACGTCGGAACATCAAACGCCCAAGTGTCTGGGTTCATAATATTATCCGTAGTCGTGTCTGGGTTCATAATATTATCCGTAGTCGCACACAGCTCCGACTCCTCCGGGACGAGTGTCTGAATGAAGCCGCTTCCAGCGCTCCTTCAGCGGACCCACAGTTTGATTCAGTGACGGCAGAACGGCGGTGATGAAAAAGCGAAAAAGCGGAGTTGCGAATATTCGCAACGCCATTTCGCCAGTATCGCGCCGCCCGGCGAAAAATCCGCTTTTTCGCAACCTAATGCCGTGTTCACACCAAAAGAGTTGCGAAATATTCGCGCGTCCAGATTACATGTTAAGTCAATGCACAGCCGCGTTAGGTTGCGGAAAAGCGGATTTTTCGCCGGGCGGCGCGATACTGGCGAAATGGCGTTGCGAATATTCGCAACTCCGCTTTTTCGCTTTTTCGCCTTTTCGCTGGCGATGAAATAATTCATCGCCAGCGAAAAATTCGCCCGACGCGGAGTTGCGAAAGCCAATCAGCGTTGAGAAGCTCCGCCCGGCATCACCGCCGTTCTGCCGTCACTGAATCAAACTGCGGGTCCGCTGAAGGAGCGCTGGAAGCGGCTTCATTCAGACACTCGTCCCGGAGGAGTCGAGCTGTGTGCGACTACGGATAATATTATGAACCCAGACACGGGGGCGTTTGACGTTCCGACGTTTGTGGGACTTTCTCAACAAGTATAAAGCAGAACTAGTGGTTATTTCAATGGTCAATGGCGGAAATAGTAAATGTTTTCACTGACATGGAGATAAGCCCCGCCCTCTTTCCCCAGCGATGGTTGCGAAAAACGAATTAACCACTAGAGCGAGTTTTTTGCCGGGCGGCGCGATATAGGCGAAGTGGCGTTGCGAATATTCGCAACTGTTTTGGTGTGAACACGGCATAACGCGGCTGTGCATTGATTTAACATGTAATCTGGACGCGCGAATATTTCGCAACTGTTTTGGTGTGAGATGCAGACTTTGCCCAAGGAAATTACCCACAATGCATAGCAATCTGACATTAAACAAGGTTGAAGGTAAACAAAGTGCGTCAGACATATTTTATACTATCGAACAAAACTTTGAAATCTCCTAATCTTTTGTAAACCACAGAACCGAACATAATTTCAGGCATCTAATACAATTCCCATTAAAAAATGACTACAGGAACACACCAACATGTAATCTGGTAAGAGTGCAAACGTGGGGCTGTTTACTGTGGATTTAGAGAACAAATACTTTAGATAAATTGTAATCTCTATAAACAGCAACACTATAAGTAATAAATCCACATAAGGCAGTGCTGTGAAAAATAAATGTTTGAAAACAATTGAGCTCACATGTTATTCACTGTGATCCTTTTACCATAACTTTGTGCAAAGGGTTCTCTGAAACCTGTTTTCTTCCCCTTCTTCCTTGCCTATTCAACTAGCGGCCACAATTTGTTCCTGGCATCCATGGTCTCTTGTGTCAGATCTTCAACAATTTTAATCTTCCTTTCCTTCAGCATGGTTGATGTTCTGTCATCCCTCTAGATCAGGGGTGGGCAAACTTTTTGGCTCAGGGGCCACATTGAATTAAAAAATTTAACAGACGGGCCGGGCCAGTATCAGATGGATGGAGAGTGTTTGACAAAGGGGGCGTGGCTTATCGCCGTCGGGTCTCTCCGTGAAAAAGAGCTGTCTTTTCCGGTATCGATTATGGAATAAACAACCACTAGTTTTGCTTTATACTTGTTGTGGAAGTCCCAAACATGTCGGAACATGAAACACCCTTGTGTTTGGGTTCATAATATTATCCGTAGCCGCACACAGCTCGGTGAATTTCTCCGACTCCTCCAGGAACTGCGCCGGTCTTATCTCCGTAAAACGGATACCGATTCTGCCATCCACCTTGGAAATAACCACCAGTTCTGCTTTATACTTGTTGTGTAAACTCCACATACGTCGGAACATCAAACTCCGTGGTGTCTGGGTTCATAATATTATCCGTAGTCCCACAACAGCGTCTGAATGACAGCCGCTGCACACACGAAAAGCCTAAAAGAGCGCTGTGCAATAAATAAGCATGAAGAAACATCAACGCTGGTCTGTTGTGGTCATCGTGCTTCGGGAAACTGAACTTGGGAACGGAGAAGCGCTACAGCGGTCTTTACTATAACTTATAATTATTTAAAATAAAAAACTTTTTTTTAATATATTTTTTTAATAACTTTTTTTTAATATATTTTTTTAATGTTATAATAATTATAATACTCGGCGGGCCGTATATTAATACTCGGCGGGCCGTATATTAATACTCGGCGGGCCGTATCCGGCCCGCGGGCCGTAGTTTGCCCACCTCTGCTCTAGATTCTGGTAACGGCTGAGCCGAGCACAAATCCTCTTGTTCCGGTACCGTTAAAACTTCCACTCAGACCTCGCTTTTAGAGATGACCTAGCATAGGAAGGAAGTATCAAGTATCTTCATCTGCCCAAGAGTAGTGACCCATGTCAGACTACACTTGGAAAGCGCTCTGGGGTTTCAAGCTGTTGGAGCAACTAGGTTATTATCATCATATTACAGAGCCACAACAACAACAGACCTTGGGTCCTCCGGAATGTGTCATTTTAAATCATTGGGCGGAGCTTGTGATGCTTCATCTTTGGTAGGATTTACGACACTTCCCTGAGGTGTTCCATTCTCTTAGTTCACATGCTAGTCCTGGCCCTATATCAACCTGAATAGTTCTCGATCTTAGAAAGTCCATAACCAAGTTGAAAACTTTCCCTTCAACAATAACATATATTTGATCATTGGCCTCTCCCTCTATAACATGTCAAATGCTTTCCACAGCAAAAACAGTCTCTTTATTTACTTTCCCTATCATAAGAGGGTTAAGTGAGTGTCCATGTGTAACAAACAAAACCGGTAACTCAATGTACAACAACTGCTTAACTAATTACCAGCAGAAAGAGGAGTAGAAAGAACATATGGTGATACTATGACTAATAATAATGTTGTGCAGAAGCTGGAGACTGTTATGATTGTGACTGATGACTTCTATACAGTATATAAGTATTGTGTGTTTTTCAGCGTGTGACTCCAAACATGGCAGAGTTCCTCGAGAAGCTCAGGACTAAAGTTCGAGTCGGAGTGGTAGGAGGGTCGGACCTCTGTAAGATCCAAGAGCAGCTGGGAAATGACGGTGAGATGCACATCGGTTCCTCTGTTGTAGATAGATGTGTGTATGTATATATATTTATTAATACGTTTTCCTGTATGTGTATGTGTGCAGTGATCCAGAAAGTGGACTACGTGTTTGCTGAGAACGGTCTTGTGGCCTATAAGAATGGACAGTTACTCTCTGTCCAGGTAAGAATAAAGCACATCTTCTTTTAGCTGAATGATTGTAAGCCTGCATTGTCAAAGACTTTGTTTGACAGATTCAAATTATTTTCCATCATAGTCTTGGTTTTGTGAAATAAATATGATGGCGTTACCTTGTGTAACAGGCCCCAGGTTTACTTTGTCTGCATGTCAGTCCATCCAGGCTCATATGGGAGAAGACCTTCTCCAAGAGTTCATTAACTTCTGTCTCAACTACATGGCCAAGATCAAACTGCCTAAGAAGAGGTACACTCATACCACAGTCATGATCTCATTATCAATTAGTTTGTTTGGGTCCTATAGTTTGGAAGCACTGGGAATGGAAGGGTGCTGGGAAGCCATGAACATGTAAATAATAATGATTGTAAGGATCTGATTTAGCGTTATGTTGACTAAATGGTTATGTTTAATGTTTCACAGGGGGACATTCATTGAGTTCCGTAACGGCATGTTGAACATCTCCCCCATTGGACGCAGCTGTACACAGGAAGAGAGGAACGAGTTCTACGAGCTAGATCAGGTAGCTCCCTTTTCACACAGCCTGTTCAAGCCGATAAGGGATATGTAGCTTAGTGGGTAGAGTGGGTCATCCATGGTGGTTTGATCCCCGGCTCCTACTGACTGCATGGTTGAAGTTACTCCCCAGGCACTTAACAGCAGCCTAGTGCTCAATCAAATGCTTAGAATGGGTTAAAAATAGTGGTCAAATGTCATGTATGTGTACTGTATATGACGATTCTAAAAAAAGTTTATGTACAGAGGCGGCATGGGGAGACTGAGTTGTTTCCCCACTGAGCCGGCACAGAGGTAGTCGCATAGACGAGCCGACGTCTGTGTGAGACGGGCGAACGGGTGTGACGTGTTGAGGACGTGTTACCACCCCAGCCACCGGGAGTAAAATAAAAAGCAGCAGTTAGAGGTCCGTGAGCCACTCAAGCTTTGTTTATACACGTGCATTGCACTATAGCACGAACCTCTGGAGATAGCGTGCAAGCTATGAGCACACACACATTCTTAGAAACGCCAGATGTGTACCGTACAAACAGAATCAGAATCAGAATCAGCTTTAATGGCCATGTAAATTTGCACATACATGGAATTTGACTCCGGTTTCACTGGCTCTCGTACTTTTTTCACACACAATATACAAGATAAATATAAAAAAATATAAAAAGGACATTAAAGACAGTAGTAAAACAACAAAAAAGTGCAGATAGTGCAGATGAAGAGTCTGTTTAACTGTTCATTAGAGTGACGGCCAGTGGGAAGAAGCTGTTCCTGTGTCTGGTGGTTTTGGCGTACAGTGCTCTGTAGCGCCTTCCAGAGGGGAGGAGTTGGAACAGCTTGTGTCCAGGGTGTGAGGGGTCTGTGGTGATCTTTACAGCCCGCTTCCTGACTCTGGCGGTGTGCAAGTCCAGGATGGAGAGCAGACTGGAACCAATGGTTCTCTCTGCAGACCTGACGATCCGTTGGAGTCTGACTCTGTCCTGTTTGGTGGCCGATCCAAACCACACAGTGATGGAGGAGCAGAGGACAGACTGGATGATGGCGGTGTAGAACAGGATCAGCAGCTCCTGAGGCAGGTTGAACTTCCTGAGCTGGCGCAGGAAGTACACCCTCTGCTGGGCCTTTTTCCGGATGGTGATGATGTTAGCGGTCCACTTCAGGTCCCGGGAGATTGTGGATCCCAGAAACTTGAAGGTCTCCACCGCAGAAACAGTGCTGTTGTGTATTGTTAGGGGGGGTAGTGTTGGGGGGCTCCTCCTGAAGTCTACTGTCATCTCTACAGTTTTGGCCTTGTTCAGCTCCAAGGCCAAAACTGTAGAGATGACAGTAGACTTCAGGAGGAGGCCCCCAGACGTCTACTGTCATCTCTACAGTTTTGGCCTTGGAGCTGAACAAGGCCAAAACTGTAGAAATGACAGTAGACTTCAGGAGGAGCCCCCCAACAATGTGCTGAGAAGAGGCAAGACATCAACTGTTGCCGACAAAACGGCATAAACCAACCTCCACAATGCAGAGAAGGAGTTGTAATTCCCTGTAAACTCAGATTCATGGAATACTTTATATATATATATCACATGGAATATTCTTTATACAAGCCCTGCAAAGAAAAAAAAAAGTAAAGTATTAAATGCATTATAAAGAAACAAAGGATAAATATCCTGTAAACAATTTTATTTGTCTGGTGCATGTATACACAAATGTAGATTTTTAAAACCTCCCGTTTCTAAAGCATTTTAAAAGTACATGTAAATAGTACTTCATACTCTTTGTGACAGTCACATCTGAATAGTGATGTGTCCTTTCGTGTCGAGGCTTCGATGCGCGTGTCGAGTAATCCAGGTAGATTTTGGTGAAGCGCGTATCGAGGTTTGTGTCGATGACGTATGTGGTGACGTTCGAAGCCTCGCGAGCCGGCCGTACCACGTGACTGATTCAGAAAATGGTTCGTGGGTTTGCCGTGCGATTTGAAATATATAAATAAAAATTGGACACATCAACATGGACTAGCGGAGCCGAGGATCGAAACACCAATCCTCTGACTGAAAGACGGGTAATCTAACCACTGACCCACAGTCACATCACAACTCTCTTCCCAATTTGTTTCCACCTTTGATTTTGACCCCGCCATTATATCATAAAGATAGACACAATATTAATAAGTTAATAACTGATGTATTGGCGTCACAAACATAATTTATTAAATTCAAAGCTTCACACACCAAAGCCAAGGTGTCGTTGTGATCACTCTGCCTGTTTTACATGTATGTCCACTTGGTGGCGCAGTGGAGCAAATGAAGCCCCATGAAGCTTCGGCCCATGAGCGAACCAATTGGATGGAAAGCTTCAATGCTTCAGGAAGCTTCATCTCGCCATCACTACATCTGAAAAGCTGTGATCGTGTTGCTTACAAAATTTACAAACATTGTGCAGCTTAAGGGACAGACCTTTTTCTCAGGAGTTGGTGCGGACCAAAAACAGAGCTAAGAGGACAGCAAATATTGGACTGACATTTGTCAGGTCGCCAGAAACTTGATGTTGTTGTGCAACTAGGCAAATGTTTGTGTTTGTTCTGACAACGTCATTTAATGTGGTAACATATCAGATATTGTGTTTTTTTTCGAGTTAACTTTATTAATTACACTGCCACCAGGTGCACACCCTCAAAACAAATGTAGATGTTTGTTTTTCTATTTGTGTACTTCATTAAAAGCTAAATGTAAACTTCCAAAATTGGCTGAAGTTCCTCTTTAACTGAAGAAGCAATGCAGACATTGTTTCAGAGTTGGAAGGACAAAAAACACATAACTTTTGCAGTGCTGTGAGCTTTCCTCTTCTTTTACTCCTTTTCAGAAAGAGAAAATCAGAGAGGAATTTGTGTCCATATTAAAGGAAGAGTTCAAAGGAAAAGGATTGTCATTTTCAATTGGTGAGTCAACAATGCACAATTATACAGTGTTTGTATGTATAGTAAGCCTGTGTTCAATCTGTAAGGAACACCGCATAGCAGTTTTAGAATTGTGCCCCAGGTACCGACCTCGGGGCAATCTGAGATATCAGTTCAGTTTCTGAGTCAGTGTGATGTAAATTGTCCACATCATCTCTCTGCCTCTTGGTCTTTGTTTCTCTGCAGGGGGGCAGATCAGCTTTGATGTGTTTCCTGATGGTTGGGATAAGAGATTCTGTCTGAGGTTTGTTGAGAAGGACAACTACTCAACCATTCACTTCTTTGGAGACAAGACCAAACCTGTGAGTATGCTGCTAACTACGGCTGAACCGCACAAGAATGTAGGAGGCACATTGGATTAAAAAGCATGTTTTCTTAAAATAATTGCCCAAACTACACATTTATCATTAACAGCAGATGTTCATCTTCCCGATGGTACCTGAACACATCAGGTGTGGTTTCCATTACAAAAAGCAGCCAAAATAAAGCTTAAAATTGTGATATTTCATAAAAAATATGTTATACTACATGCTTCATTTAAAATCTCGCCCCTGCTCCAACCAGATACGGTAAAAAAAACGTACATTCACACAACACAACAGTTTATAACTAACTTCATGTACAATTCCACTGAAAAGTGACATGATCCTCTGTCCTGGGAGACTGAAAGTCTTCAAACTTTCCAAAAACGTTTGTTGAAGGCAATAGTTAATTTAACTGGTATGAAAGTCAAGTCTGTATTGTCTGATTTACAAAAGAGCAGTTTGTGCTAAATTCTGAAACAATTGGCCCAGGGGTTTCTTTTTAGTTCCTTGTAGAGCTCAACTAGTTTGCTATTCTGATAAAATACAGACAGACACAAGCTCTGCAGGGTTTCTTTGCCTTTGAGCCGTGTGTGTGTGTGTGTGTGTGTGTGTGTGTGTGTGTGTGTGTGTGTGTGTGTGTGTGTGTGTGTGTGTGTGTGTGTGTGTGTGTGTGTGTGTGTGTGTGTGTGTGTGTGTGTGTGTGTGTGTGTGTGTGTGTGTGTGTGTGTTAGGGAGGAAACGACTATGAGATCTACAGCGACCCTCGGACCATCGGCCATGAAGTCTCCTGTCCAGAGGAAACGCACCAACTTTGTCAGCAGCTTTTCTTCTCATGAGAGAGAGGGAGAGAAGCAGCAACTGTGTAAAACAGGCTTCTATTAGAGGTCTCATGTATTGTCAAGAACTTTAGGCTTGACTACAAAAATGCTCGCTTGAATGCAGAAAGAGCCAGCATCTTGTGGACTAATGAGAGGAAGGGGTTTCTGGGTATTTCTGGTTGGGTATATGAGAACTGTCACGACTTCAAATGTGATGTCATGGGTTAAAATGTATTGTTTGATTTGTTTTAATGATAGGATGGCTTGTGTTCTCAACATCACCTCATGGTAAACATTGAGCCAAAACAATTACCAATCAAATGTTTCCATTTGAATGCAGCGTCATTTTCAATCCACACGGGATTCTGAGCAATCAATGGTTTTTGATTGTGAACAAAAACTACAAATATGTTTGTTTGTGGTCTCATTGTTTGGATTTGTGTATTTCATGTCAATACCAGCTGCTTTTGAATCTGTTTCTGATTTAAAACCCCAACTCCCACTGACCAACTGGGCGTCTGACAAGCTGCACCAGTGACACAAACACAGAAGACCCTTTGATTTTACATTAAAATGTGGTTTTTATAGTGAAAGCTTCGAGGAAAGCCCAGCTGGTCATGTGCCACTGTTAATGTCACAAATAGACCTGAATGCTGCTTTTATTTTCAGAGCAAATTTGTCAAATGTTGTCAGAGCTATGATGTCTTTTATGTTCAGCCATTTTTAGTATCACTGCTCCATTCCATCCCAACAAACTGGAACCATAACACACATCACTTATAGAACAGCACATATAGAAATGTAGTGTTCCCAAGTACATGGCACTTGAACTTGACTTCTGAAGATTCTGCTGTTAAAGATGTGAACTGTGGGAAATAAAAAGAAGAATCCAAGTATATATTCATGCAAAAAAGTATAATATATAAAGATTACAAATACTGCTTTAGTTACAAATTCAAGCCCCACTGGAACTGGATTTTTGAGGCAGATATTGGTCAAAACCATACATTTGGCAGATTGTTTTCTTAACACTGTCATTTTTCCAAAGGGTACCTGAATTGTGATTATTAAAAGGTTGTGACCAGCATATGGTCTGTGCAGGGCATTTGGCTCTCTGGTGGACAAAGTATGTAATGTTTTGTAAACCTCCTCAGACATCTTTGGTATTATTATTCATAGGCCAATTTACACAGATACCAATGGGACCATATCTGTTTCTGTGTTCATAGACCGCATATAAATTGAAGTGTAGAGGCATTAAAATTGGAGCTATCTTTTTGAAATATACAGGTGCTTAGCCTATTGTGATATGAGTTTTTTCAATGGCTGAATTGTTAAAAATATACATACAATTTTTAATTCATACTTTGAAGTTTCCAGGGAATGTTCAGAAAACTCGACGCATAGAAATCCAGCACATTATTAAGAATCATCCAACTACAAGCCAAACCTTGAGAATTAAAGACCTTAGCCATGAACACATTTAGAGATGTGACATATGACATGATGTCATATTTGTTAAATCCGGTCATGTATGCAGATAATGGCCTTCCCCCACTGACTATTCGACAGTCGGTTCCTTGTCATTTTGTGATCCTGTGATGAACCAATAAAACAGCAGTAATTTCAAGTGATTCCCTTGTTCTAACAATTCAAAAGCCCTGTTGGGTTTTGTTATTTAAAATCAAATTGAATGTTTAAAACAAATTTCCCCCTGGGGATGAATAAAGTATATATCTATATGAAACTGTTTTCTTAAGCTTTTCATGTAATTTTGAATAATATGTCCCAGCCAGTGTGTTGTAGTTCTTTCCCTTTAACAGTGCATTTATTGATAAATCCTATCAATTGATAGAACACGCGCGCGCGCACACGAGAGAGAGAGAGAGAGAGAGAGAGAGAGAGAGAGAGAGAGAGAGAGAGAGAGAGAGAGAGAGAGAGAGAGAGAGAGAGAGAGAGAGAGAGAGAGAGAGAGAGAGAGAGAGAGAGAGAGAGAGAGAGAGAGAGAGAGAGAGAGAGAGAGAGAGAGACCACATACACAGCAGCATGGTGACATTTATCATCACAGTTTTAACGTATTATATCTGCATGTTGGTACACCTGTCAGAGCCAATTAAAATTATTTTTTCCCCAATTGAGTGAAGCTTTAAAAAAAACAAAAAACATTTCAACAAAGGAAAGAGGGCAAAACCGTTTCTCTTATTTTTTGATTTGGCTGTATGAATATCATGTGTAAACTCAGTTTTCCTAAAACCTGTAGTCTAGTAGGGTTTTCAGCCAACTTTACGATGAATAGCAATGTGCTCTAATAGTCCAAACACTGTATATGGTGTAAAGTATCTTTCTATTCATATCTTCTTGATACTTTATCAAAATGGGAATGTAAAAAGTTACAGATAGGTTATCTGTAACTTTTTACAAGGACACAAACTATAAAGAAGTTAAACATCAGTTAAACAGTCTATATAATGACATTTGAAAAATCTTATCTGATTTCACTGGATTTTATGATTCTCATCTGAAGGATGATTCAGGCTGAGAATGTATATTATAACATCAGTGTGGATATAGAATGATGGAATTGCACTTAAACACAAGTCAATAAATGGATTAAAATAAACATTAATATTTTTGGTCACATTCTGTTCTTGTTGAGTCCTATTCCTTGTTAATGACCAATACTTCAAACTGGTTCTAGAAATATCCTTTCAGACTGTAGATCTTGGACATATTCTCTTCATCAACTTCTTTTTATTTACCTCCATCATGGTTGGGAAAGGAACTTTTCACTTTAAAAAAATAAAGCTGCTTATATTTGAATGTGTATACATACTGGCCCCTAGTGGCAGATTTAGTTATGGAGGGTATGGTTTTGGAGAAAGAGTTACAAAGAGAAAGAATTTAATACTTGAGTGCAACCAAAGAAAAGGTTTGATCTAAGTTCACGTCAGGGACATACAACTGAGTGGTTGTAGTTGCCGATGGCCTCCCAGTGTTTAGACTACATAAAGGAACATTTTACATTTCCCCAAGCAGCAACTCTCCAGCTTGATTTCTATTCTTTCATTCAGCCTAAAGCTTCAACGGGATGATTTTGGGTCCACATCTGAAACCCTCAAACTCACTGAAAACATTCATCTGCTTTCCTCTACATGAACAAATAAGATCATTTTCCAAAGATTTTTGTAAATCATTTTTAGATTTGCTTGAAGAGGGGACATGTTTGTTGATGATAAATATGGACATATATTACGGTTTGTCCAGGGAGTTTGTTCTACTAATATGTTTAAGTGTTTTATCGGACTGTCCTGTTTTATTTCAGGCTGGTTTCATATAACATTTATCCGTCTAAAAGTAGTAATAGTGCATTCCTTAAACAAAGTGACAAAAAAGTTTTTGAGCCACCTACAAAACACATCCACATAAAAAAAAAAAGTATTTCTGGCTATCTGCAACAAAACAATGCAATTGGAAAAAGTCAAATGAAAGGTCTTTTAGTGCCTTTTTGAAAAAGGTGAACTGAACAACAGCCAGTGAGGTTTCTCCCTACAGTAATTATCTGTGACTCCCTTTAAACCGAGAAGGATTGAGATCACAGCTCGAAATCAAGAGATAAAATCCATCCCCTTTCAGTCCGTAGCCATCTTTAACTTGTCACATTCTGCCCTTCTGGGTGTTGGAGGGAAATCTTTTTCACAACTACTCTTTCACCTCCCAGCCAGGCAGCAGGGTTATCTTTTTCCAGTTAGGCAGTAGTAAAGACAGCCTCATCAGAGTCCGGGTCCCCACCGCTGGACGATCTGCTGCTGAGGTCGGCCACGCCCGACTCCAGGCCGCTGCAGGTGGAGAGGTCATCAGGGTTATTACTCTTACGCTGGCTGTGCAGCCCGAGATGCAGGGCAAGGTCGGGGTCCTTGGTCTGGGTTTTCTGGTTGGCAGGTTCAGAGGAGAGGGCTGGTCTGTGGTCCTGTGCGGGGCTGCTGATTGGGTCTGTGTAAGTGGTGGGCGGATCAGGCCCTCGGTGCGTCTGCCGCAGGTGGCTAATCCTCTTCCTCGGAACCTTGATTTTCTCCCATGTGATTGGCTTCCCTTTTAGGGCTGCTATCCTCTGCAGCGACAAGAAAACAACAAGCACTTCCTTTAATTAAAGAAGTGTTCCATTTATTTATATCAGCAATGTTGACAAACTGATTTTCACTGATTTTATATACACATGATTTTATATACACATATATTTATTGAGTGGGTTAGGAGGTGGGACATGTAGAATTTAAGTGATTAGGACAGAACTCATTCTCACTGGGATTATCTGTCATTTATTTGCTAATATCTAATTCTCCTTCAAACTTGCCTGAGGATGTCAGACTTTGGTCTAATGAGAAACCACAAATATGTACACTGTTTCAATTTGTCCTCAGTTTGGAAAAATACTGTCAGATAGCAGCATTGAAGTGTCTATTTCATTTCAAGTGTAACATACGCAAATCCCCTCTTTGACATGTTTTAGCACATACTCTGCTTTGAATAATAATTTGTGTTTGATATATGCTTTCCACAAAAAGTTAAATTAAGTTAAATTAAAAAAAACATTACATCAAAGCCGTCTCCCTCAATAAAATCCAGAATCAACAATAATAAAATATCATTAATTTCTTCAGTCTAACTTCTGAACACAAGATATTTCCTACTTCTCAGTGTGTGCGCTCAACAGCTTTCAAGCCCATCACATTTGTGAGAGTTTCATATTGATTTCCAAACAAAATATTTCTCACACGTACACGTTAAAACTCATACTTAAATGTGAAAACAGTCTTCTAGTGTTCAAGTCTGCACATGCATCATTCTGCACAGAAAGCTCAAACATCCAAGTGAAGTCCATGGACAAACAGGTCACTCACTGGCGGGCACCTCACGCACGCACGGACACGTCACGCACGCAGGGACACGGCACGCACGCAGGGACACGGCACGCACGCACGCACGCACGCAGGGACACGGCACGCACGCACGCAGGGACACGGCACGCACGCACGCAGGGACACGGCACGCACGCAGGGACACGGCACGCACGCAGGGACACGGCACGCACGCACGCACGCACGCAGGGACACGGCACGCACGCACGCAGGGACACGGCACGCACGCAGGGACACGGCACGCACGCAGGGACACGGCACGCACGCACGCACGCAGGGACACGGCACGCACGCACGCACGCACGCACGCACGCACGCACGCACGCACGCAGGGACACGGCACGCACGCACGCAGGGACACGGCACGCACGCAGGGACACGGCACGCACGCAGGGACACGGCACGCACGCACGCACGCACGCAGGGACACGGCACGCACGCACGCATGCACGCAGGGACACGGCACGCACGCAGGGACACGGCACGCACGCACGCACGCACGCACGCACGCACGCACGCAGGGACACGGCACGCACGCACGCACGCAGGGACACAGCACGCACGCACGCAGGGACACGGCACGCACGCAGGGACACGGCACGCACGCACGCAGGGACACGGCGCGGACACGGCGCGCGGACACGGCGCAAACAGAACAGGCGGATAGACACGTCACGGACGGACATGTTACGGACGGACACGTATGTACGTGACTGTGTGTGTAACGTTCACTGTTGGCTTCCTGAAAAGAAAATAAGTGGCTGCCTGGTTCTCTGTTTAGGGTTCTAATTTACTCAGTTTAGATGAGGGCACAAATGAGACATTATGATTTTAATAGCAGCTGTGACTCCAGGAGGTAGAGCAGTCATTCACCACTATTCAGGCGGTTGTTAGTTCGATCCCCGTAGTCTATGTCAAAGTGTCCTTGGGCAAAATACTGAGCCCCTAATTTTGTGATTGTGCATGTGGCACCTTGTAGCCTCTGCCATCAGTGTGTGAATGGGTAATTAGTGCTTTTAGCATTTTTCTAGAAAAGCTATATCTATTTGGGCAAAAGGAGAATTACTACATGATTTTAGTTGGACTTTCTGCTTCGACAATTGTATTTAATCTCAATTTATTTTATTTCAACAGATTCTCAAATTCATTTTAGAGCTACGGATGTTGAATAGGGGTCATGGTGGTGTCTTTGTGTTGTATGCCTTGTCTGGAGCCCAGGGGGTGGTGGTGGGCGGTTCCTCCTGGCGGTACCTCCTGGTGATTGGTTAGCTCCTCCTCCAACTGCTGGGACTCCTCCCTCACAGCAGACAAGAAGTCGGCAGGTGACTGGAGAGGAGGCGTTGATTTCTCCACGTGGTTATAAAGACCCTTCCACATTCTGGAGACAAGGATCAGAAGAATAAATTAAAAACTTTTTAGGTTGTTTAATGTTTAACACAAAAAAGAGACACTATTTTGTATAACTTAACACAAATTTGAATTTGTACTACTACATATTTATCATACAATACTGAACCAAGAATACATTTAGCTTTCTGTGGCAAATGTGGTGTCAGTGGCTGCAGTAGCTCACTTGAAGCAGTAGGGGGTGGTGTTGGGTCTCAGGAAGCCCTGACTCTGGCTCAACTCGTCCTTGTACAGAGGGTTGGTGTACTCGGCTCTGTCCTTCCACAGCTGAGGCCACACGGAATGACTCCGCTCATATAGCCTGTAGTCAAACAACACACACACACCAACCAACAATGCTAATTATTACACATTATACAATTATAATGGCTGTATGAAATCATCTAGCCTACTCGCTGGTAGACCTCTAGACTCGTGCATGGATGGATTATGAATGATTACAGTATGTGGTGTTACATGTTACATCATGCTGTATTAAATAAAACTTGAAACTAGCAATAGAGACCATAAACTCATGTTTACTGAGGAAATAAATCAAGTAAGAGGTAGAATTTTCTCATAAACTTCTATAGAATCAAGATATTATTTGCAACCAGAGTTGCCCCTGGTGGCCAGTAGCAAGAATGCAAGTTTAAGACACTTCCGCATTGGTTTCACTCGACATAACCGGAGGTTGCCGCCTGGTTACACAGTACTGTTTGCTCAAAGCATCTTAATTTAACTGATGTGGAACTGTTCGGTTATAGCTGTAATGCCTTTTGACCTTTTATGTATTTTTTGTGACAGTCCTTGACAAACCAAAAAAGTGCAAAGGAAGTTAATGATGAAATAAACAATAATACATCAGTCAAGTATAGAAGTGGGAACACACACACACACACACACACACACACACACACCTCATGTCCCTACGTTCCTTCTGGCAGTTGCCCAGGAAGGTCCCATACTGACAGGAGTAGATGTGTGTGTGTATCGCGATGAGGAAGCGCTCGTTGAACTCAAAAGCGCACGGGAACTGCTCAGACAGCTGCCACACACACTCCAGAAACTGATCGATGACAGGCGACACCTCTTTGGGATCTCCATCAAGGTGGGCGTACCTATAGGGATACAGCTCCATCTTAACTGTCATCACAATACACACCCTAACCTTAAACAAAACGCGATTCTAAAGAGCTGGATAAGACACACTTCAGTGCTGTACAGTTCCTCCAGGAACAGGAAAGAGGACATTCAACAATTAAAAGGATAATGACAATAATTATATTAATATAATAAAAACATTGTATTTGTTCAGTAATAATAAGTAATTATCAGTGGTCAGGGGATCACAAATGTTAAGATTTACTTGCTCAATTTCCCATCCTCATGACAATATTAGCAGTAAGATGACTATGATTTTGAGCTCTGGTAACTTTCAACGGGTATGTGAAATATTGTGAAATATGTGATCAAATTCCATTTTACCAAAACGTTTGACAAGTAATTCAATGGATGCACAATTAAGAAGTAATTCTCAGTTCATGGTACCAACTTCATTGTTGTTCAAAACTCTGATTATTAAGCATTATTTTAGCATTCAGTAGCTAATAACAAAAAGAGAAATGGTGAAAATTAATGATGGAAGTTTATTTATTACCGTACATTCTCAAATAGTGGCATATATTATTTACGTCAATGAGAGAGAGAAAACTGTCCTTTATTTTGTACAGGCTGATTAAAGACAGGCTTATATTCCTTCTTGTAAACTTAAAACTGTCTCCATATTTAGGTTTTGTCTTGATAAATTCTGTATTATTTATATTTTCTATAGTAAAACATATACACCACCCTGCTGCTCTTGCTTTCTCTTTAACAGAAATGCACATTTCTTTGTATTTTTTTCTCTAATTTGGATATGTGATTTATATCCATTTATCCATTATCTGTAATCATCCTTTCTAGGGTTCAAAGAGACATTCAAACTCACATCTACACCTATGGACAAGTCAACAACTAACCTAAAGCCAAACTAACCAAAAGAGACATACACTTTCTGTTTATCATTGCCTGAAACTTGTCTTATTGTAGTTTTGATTTTGACTGGTTTGACCCATTTGGTTGGCCATCTTTTAAAATAAAGAATAATTATTGTAATGATGTTACAAACACTGTTTATGTCAGACGACCACAGTTACCTGTGGGAGAACTTGTGTCCGAAGGAGACCCAGTCTTTCTCTATCAGCACCTAGGAGAGAGGAACAGATAGAAAGTAAAGGAGGGAGGAGACAAAGAGCAAGAATCAGAGAAGAAAACTGAGATGGTCTTTGAATAAGAATTGTCAGCATTGCGTGTGTGTGTTACCATGAGTCCTTTGATGGTTCTGTAGTATGGGTCCAACAGGATACTGGCTACAGAGCAGGCCTGGGCCGTCCTGTCCCAGCCATCTGAACAGTGAACCAACACACTGACACCTTCATCGGCCACTGCCTTAAAGAGAGAGAGAGAGAGGGGGAGAGAGCAGTTGCTTCCAGCCTGCTACAGCAGGCTGGAAGCAGAGCAACAGAGGAACACAGGAGCTGTGCAATGAGAAGATAAGCTAATAGGGAGAAGAAAAAAAATTGTAATACATGTAGTGTATTTGTGAAAAACAATTAAATTATAAAATAGGTATAACTTTTAATTATAAAAAATAAAAAAATAAAGTTAAACTTTGTGATTCTGTTTAGGCCAGCAGAGAAAGCTTAGCAGGCCATGACGGCCCACCACTGACTGGTTTACACAACAGGGAATGTATTTCCAGTTGGCTCCTCTGGTCAGTGTGCAGGATTTGGTGGCATCTAGTGGTAACTAACTATCCCTCTAACTAATAAAAAAAACAAAAACAGTAAACACCTAATCATGCTTTCTCCCAATTTAGTTTCCTGAAATGTGTGCTGCCTCAAGATAATTAGATTATGTTGTAACCATTTCCGTAACAGCATGACGCTTCATTTACTCACCAGCTGTTCATCACCAAAGCTTGAAAATATCATCATTGGTTCTTTGTTGTATTCACACCTGGGTTTTATTTTTTACACAGATTATAGACATGTTTGTGGTTGCTGTGAGATTGTGTCTGCTTGTGTATGTCTGTCTGTGTACACACCCTAGCTATGAAGAGCCCCGCATCCACTATGGCTTTAATATGTTTGAGCCAACCAGAGTTCTCCAGACCATACAGGAAGTCAGTCATGGACGGAGATCTCATCTCGCCCACTGCATGGAAAAGAGACACACACACACACACACACACACACACACACACACACACACACACACACACACACACACACACACACACACACACACACACACACAGGGAAATGGGGAGAGATTATATCAGAAAAAGTCTGAAGTATTTACTGATAGCAGATCTGCGTGATAACTTGAAAACAACTGTTTCCCGTTTCAACCTCCCGCTGCATCTTTGTATAATTTGTTCTGGACACACGCACACACCGTCAATGACTTTCTGCTGGCTGCTTCTCATAACGTGGATGTTTTCAATGCCGATGAACTGCAGCTTGATGTTGGTGTAGTGGTCCTCATTCTCATAGCCTTTACCTGCTGCTCGATTTGCCATGGCATTCAGCTGGACACACACACACACACACACACACACACACACACACACACACACACACACACACACACACACACACACACAGAGTACTGTATGTGAATATTAGCTCATTATATATATATATATATATATACACATATATATATATATATAAAAAAATAGCTCTATAGTATATTTTTATTATTAACTTCTAATACTTGGATGTGTGAGTGAGGAAGAGTGTGGGGTAGAAGATACCTTTGGCCTGGTGTCCACCACATAGATGTGGTCACTGCCAGGGTTGGACTTCATCACAACCTGCAGCATCATCTCATCCTCTTGACAGCGTCCACTGAAGCCGGACAGTGGCTGACTACACCGACACACTGCTGCCTGGATGGCAATGAATCATCATATTCTTTATCACTTTACGAGTACAGATGTAGTCAATGATGTTTCCATTTGCATCAGTAGAAAGGTCAAAAGTAGAAAGAAAAAAACATCACTTAATCCCAATTTATTTAGATTTTGATGATGATCTGGATAATTCAACTCAACTCTTACTCAAAGGATAAGTTAACAGTCCCATCTTCCAAAAGTGTGTGTGTGTGCGTGTGCATCACACTGACCAATGTGTCCTGGTGGAAGTAGGACAGAGCAGGGAATCGCCCTCGACTCCTGAATCTTGAGCTGGCCACAATGATGGCGGATGTGGCCAACTTTGGAACAAATAGCTGTGATGGGTACGTATCACAAACCTGGAAGAGACAAACACTCACACTTTTGATACACATCAGAAACTGTTATTTCAGAACTATGTTTGTGTATGTTAATGTGGATGCACATTACTAACTCTACTTTCTTTTTCCATGGATTCATGGCTGCCTGGAACCGGTCCTGCCCCGGGTCCTGCCCCGGGTCATGCCGCCCCCCCACCCACCCCCCCTGCCATGGATCCATGGCTGCCTGGAACCGGTCCTGCCTGCTGCCATGGCCCTGCTGATGGAACCGGCCTGGAACCGGTCCTACCTGCTGCCATGGCCCTTCTGATGCCCCCCTCCTCTCTACCGCCTTCTGCTTCATGGATTATCAGGATCATGGACCATGCCTAATACTCATTATATGAATAATTTCTGTCATATTCATTGAATGTGCTGTAACTACGCTATTCATTCTGGCCACATGACATCTATTGCTTCTGTCCATCCGGGGAGAGGGATCCTCCTCTGTTGCTCTCCCTCAGGTTTCTTCCCTTTTTTCCCTGTGAAAGGGTTTTTACTATCTTTTTAGGGGAGTTTTTCCTGATCCGATGTGAGGTCCCGGGACAGGGATGTTATGTGTACAGATTGTAAAGCCCTCCGAGGCAAACTTGTATTTGTGATGTTGGGCTATATAAAATAAACTGAATTGAATGGCAGTCAAATCTAATGTAAGGATCAAGCTGAATAGAAACATGTCACGCAGTGCAACTCATTGTTTGTAAGATCAATTCATTGTTGATTTGGGTCTTTTCATGCCATTTGTTGACAGTAACAAAATACAGAATATTGCCGAACTTATTCATTAATGAAGTCCTTACTATACATTACATAAATGGTCACTCTGCTGCTTCATGTTTATTTTCACTAAACAATTACTACAATTACCAGCATTTGAAAGGCTTCTCACTAATGTACTATATATATAGTACAGTGGTGTTATGAATGTATGTTCTTGGCTATTGAAGGCTTTTCAGAATTGGTTTGATGGGGATGAACATCCATGTGCATGTTTGAAGTCCTTCAGCTTTCATTCAGAGCAAACATTAATAGCATCACTTTCTCCTTTCTGAAGAGGAGACACATAATGTGTGGTTTCAATGACATCCCTTCAACTGCAATGGGAAACGGCGAGCTTAGTCAAAGGCAACACAATATGTCTACCAGCACCTCTGCAGCTCACTAATTAACGTGTTGCATCTTGTTTGTGTAACTTTCTACAGGAGGTTATGTGTTAGACTATTTCTAGCGAGGTCCTACAGAACAGTCCTTGTGCTAAACTTGGGTCATAATGTGCATACCACAAATCACGAAACATTTGGAATTGACCATGTGCACTTAGCTATCTATCTTAAAATAATTTTAAGAAAGAAAAGTGTTTAATACTAATAATATTTATAGTCTAGCTAACCCAAATAACTAAATACCTTTAAAAGGCTCTTTACCTACCAGGGCTCCACAGTGAGGGTTGCCATTGGCAACCAATTTGGTTATTTTACCACCAAAAGCCAAGATACTAAATATGGACATTCTAAATAGGGACAACAAAGAGCAAAACATGTACGGCAAAATAAATATATATTTATTTTGCCGTATTTGTAATATAGAAGTAGTGATATTTAAATATTGGATATTTTATATTTAGAGTCACATGCTCTGGTGCTGGCTTTCCCAGTCTCTTCAGCTGTATGTGAGAGGGGATCATCTGTCTCAGCAGAATCAAGATAGATTGGAGATCATCTCTGAAATGATGGACAACCATAATATCAGTTTCGGCAACCGAAAGCTAATGCCTGGTTGCCAGCTTGGCCACCACTTTGAAAAGTTAGTCTTGAGTATTGACTGCCATGTCTGCTTCTCTTTACCTTGGACAATATTGACACCAATGTTAAATGTTGCAAGTGAAAACCCTGCTGCACCGGTTTAATTTGAAGGAGTCGATGGAGATGCGCTAACACTCCACCAACCAATGGTGTTACTCACTAAGTCAGGGACAGACTTTGGTGTTTAGAGGGCTGGCCCCGCTATGCGGCAGTCCAGCTAAAAACCTGAGTTAATAAGTTACTCTGTGAGAGGGTTATTGCCCCTCATGTTAGAGAACGTAGATAGCTGCTGATAAGCAGTCAGTGCTGAAGGAAGGCTCGTACTATCTTATCTATGACCTTGTGAATGAATTTGCCTCAGAAAAAGGCAAAATCACTCCAAATAACAAAAGAACCATAGAAAGAATATATTAATACGAGTATGGCTGTAGTAGAGGTACACATTCACTTCAACTCCATCCTGTTTTATGAAATATCTTTCATCTCTAACACTATCATCTAGCATAAATGTACCCATCATCTCTTTTCAAAAATTCCAATTGCCCAACTGTTGGGTTGTTCTGTTCCTCTTCTTTAAATAAAAAAAAAAAACTTCTATACCTGACTCTTATTTCTACTCGTTACGCACAAAGTAACAAATAGACTGACCCTGTATTCGTTGTTGGCCGCTGTAGCGACCCATAAGTTATTAGGAACTCCCATCCTCTTGAAGTCGGCCATGATGTCTATGAAGTTCCAGGACTCTTCTCTCTCTACTTTGTTCACATTGGGATTAAAGGACAGGCAGTACAGCTCACTGTACTTCTCTGAGGGGAGGAGCCAAAAATCATGTTAAATCAGTATCCTAACATACTGTAAAAGCAGTACACTAACACACACACACACACACACACACACACACAAACCCTGCCAGACGAGTCTTTCTGTGCATGAAATCACTAACATACATAAATACATGCACACACCTGGCCGTGACAATCTGACCAATGAGGTGTGGATGTCCAAACAGTCCCTCTCCTGCGGAATGAGGATCTGGAAGACCAGGAAGTCCTTACAACGCAGGATCAGCTGACTTCCTGCAGGGATGGTGGGTGGCCTCTCCACACTGCTCACCATACTGTGCAATACCTGAAACACACATAGACACACCTCTGTACAATTATTCAACATAAAGACGTGCACAAAAACACAACACACACAGTGTTCTATGTTCCCTATCAGCTCATTTTGTAAATAACTAATGGGGCTTTAATGTGAATAGAAGTTAAGCTGTTTTCTGAGCTATATTACTCAGATTGTAATATGGGGTTTTCTCACAGGACGGGAATGCTGTTTGCTGTTTGTCATTTTTTTTACACAAGCTAATTGGAACCAGTCTTCTTTGTTTCTGCTAATCCGGTTGACACCGTTTCTGCCTGTTGGGTGTAATCTGACACCCCTGGATGCCGGTTTTATCTTGTCAGGTCCAGGACAGTATCCTCCACCGCCGCCTGCAGGAGATTTAAAATGGGGAAGGGGGGCATCTTTCCTTCCTGTTTCTAGAAACTCAGCACTTACACAATCTGTCTTCACAAACAGTGCTGAGGTAACACCACCTCTTTCAAAAGGCTGGGTAGATTTTCTTTAACAAATATAAATATGTAAGCTGAAGATTTTAGCCTGATTGTTTCAACCCATACTGAAGCTCATCAACGGCTAGCTTCCTAGTGCCCTGTCATCATGACAATTCTACCTTAATAATACAGAAGAGCTGTAGAATGACATATTTTAGCTGCAAGACCAAAGGCCAGTGCGTTTCACTGTGATCATTTCAATTATTCAACTCCTTTAACATGTATGTGCTTCTCTATACATACAGGATTTGCTAAATGTATTTAGATAATTTCCAACTAAGTAATAAACAAAAAAATCCTTGATTTTAATTGAAACATCTTTGGCAGTAACTAACTTGCACGTTACTTTTTGGACATGGCTTGGTGTTGTCATTCTGCAGGCCTTCAATTCTTCAGCCGTTCACATAATTGGAACAAATGTTTTTAACATCTTGCTTGGACAAACTATTTTGATATTTCGGTGATTAATACGGTACATGATCAAATTAATGAGGGTCTCTATCCAGCAAGTTTAACTGTCAAACAAAAGCTTCTATGCAGATAATTTCACAAAATGTCTATAGCCTTTCACTTTCAGTTGGAAGATATTTTGTTTATAATTAGTGGATAAATGGATAAAGGAATATGTAAAAGCAGGTTACTCATGAGTCAAAAGTAAATCCAGAGTTAGACTGGGATACGAGTCAGCAAAGTAAGAAAGAAAGCCGGATTGACTTTAGAGGAGGATATTTCAGATCCCAAGCAGGCCGTTGTGTGACGATGGATGAAGAGAAATTCATTTATTGTATTAATAATTAAATGTATCCACCTAAGTCTAAAGGTGCAGCGCCCTGCTTCCAGCTTACCCATGTCTCCTTGCGTGTGTCAGGATTGTTTTCTACAAAGATGGTGTGCGTGGCAGAAAGGTAGAGAGTCCCGATGCTGGCCTTTCTCTGTCCGGACGACCGGTCTAGGAGACGCACATTTTCCACCTACCACAGGCACACATTTTTTTAGATGGAAAAATACATGGATCAAACATGAAGAATAGTTAGGAAATATGTCTATTCACACACACACACACACACACACACACACACACACACACACACACACACACACAAGTAACTGCTCACTCTGGCACACTTGACAGATTTCATTGAGCTCAAATGAATCACGGTCATTCAGTGAGTGTTTACACTAGTTGTGAGGATTTGTTACTGTAATCAGTGCAGATTCTGCATAGGCCGACTACCCTAATAACTAATTAATATTTATAGACACCTTCAGACCATATGTGGTAATGAGGACCAGCACAATGCTACATCAGGTTGGGCAGAATATAATTACATATTCCAAAAGAAAAAACGTTGGCAACAGTAGCACAATGAGCATCATTATAGCCAAATGCTAGCTACGTTAGGGATGCAATGGGCGAGTCCATTATCGGACACATACTGTTATCTTCGCAGAGATTTGATGTTTCCTGTGAAAACAGTATGCTAGTATTCGCTACGCGAAAAGCAAACAGAGTGACACCGTCTGGACACAAGGTGCTTTACAATGTAGCCTACTGCTAGCATGGTGTCCGGATCAAAGACGCCTTTCTGCAGGCGGAGAAGCTTTAGCGATACAGATCATTGGTCGAAGTGGTGCCGTGTAACAGAGGCAGAGGAGGAGGAAAGATGGATGGAGATAGAGGGGGAGGACCTAGTGTAAGAAAACGCTAACCGAAAGGTCACATTGGTAACGCTAAAGAAACAAAGACGAAGGACAGAGCGAGCTGTGGTTGAGTCACTGGTGTTGAAATGCAGAGTGTGTTACCTTGGGCGTCCGGATGTGCTCCATCACTGACAACCAAAATGGTGGAGATGGAGATAAAGTAGCCCGACGTGTTTTTTTTTTTTTTTTTGCCGTCAGCAGTTAGCGTTATATTCCCATATTTACGTCAACAAACGCGGTGTATACTCTGTGACTGCTCTGGAGTATTTCCATGATTCCCCTGTATCCCGGCTTCTCTGTTGAACTGGAAGGAACGGGATTCTGTACGCGCTGTTGGTAACGGTACCCAGGAGAGATGTGGGACGCTGATAGCAGCTGCTTACTGTGTACGCTGTCAGGTTGATCATGGTGAATGCACGGCCTTTACTTATTCCTTTCAAAATAAAATGCAGCACATTCGTGTTCGGAGGAAGAAAGGTTCCTACGCTTCAGCAGCAGCGTGTGAGAGCGTGTGTGATCCTCATTGTGCACAAGCAATGTATTATTTTGGAAAATATCTTCCAATGTTTTCAATACTTGATGTCCTGTATCAATACAAAATCTGTACTTTACTTTGAAAATCGTGAGTGAGCGTTAAATCACTCATTGTTGCGAACTTGATACTGCTCACAGCTCGTGCCATGAGCGTGTCCGCATGCGCAAATGACCTTTTCCTGTCTGAGAGCGCGTGAAATCTTGGAAATCGTATAATTACATATTCGTTGTGTTTTTCTTCTTCTATCTTGATCTTCTATGTTTCAGTATTATAACGTCCGGCAGCCTCTCCTGTAGTGATCCATTCATGAATGAGGAGTTTAATCCGATTTTAACATTTAATTTTTTCAACTTAAATTACACTTTTTTGCAGTCCTATTTGGATTTTTGCGTCATGTTGGTACTCAGTTTCTGAGTCTTTTTGGATCTTGATCAATGGGCCTCTAAATCAAGTTTACTGTTATCGTGTCTACTTTGACAGGTTCAGTATCAGGCTACAATAACTTGACAAGTGTGTTCAGTCAGACAGAGCAAATAAAGGTCATATTACAGAGGGGCTCTGTTAACAGTTAAGGTGAATATAACACGTTGTGTCATGCCATATTACAACACATGGCTTAAGAAAACAGGATGAAGGAAGGGAGACTTTGTGAATGCAAGCTCACTGAATTTAAACACATGTGGTGCTATTGATCTGGAAAGGACTTCACGTTGTTACATAGCTAATTGTATATGCTTTCCATAGTACAACTTTTGGGCAATGATGCTTGAACTTGACACTTTCTACAGCAAGATTGAATGAATATTTAATTCATATTAGAATCTTTGTTCCATAAAATCTTTGTTTTCATTCATACACTCGTTAATTTTACCCTATCGACTTTAAATTGTATAATATGTGTTTTAGTTGTCTGTTATTTTGGATATGGTTGACTTCCTGACTAAGTTGCAATTTTACATAATGTAAAATTGTTACATAGTTAAGTATATACTGTAACACTGTTAACTGATACTTTTTCACTATTTCGTCATGCAACTGTACAGAAAATATCTCAATTTCACACTGTTACTTCTTTCAATAGCACACATCAGTAACATTGAGTGCTAAAATGTTTGTTTTAAATGTAAATACTTTACTGTGATAGACTGTGATCGAGTAGAGTCGGGACTAAAGTTGTCATTGTTATTGCTCGTTGCATTGCAATTAGTATTGCCAATACCATTCTGCTTTTATTATCATTATTTTACTATAGCTGCTGTTATTACTGATAGTCGTAACTTCATCATAATTTATTTCATATGCATGTAATGTGCTGTAACTCTGTTACGTTGTTCATTCTACACATGCTATCTATTGCTTCTGTCCATCCTGATAGAGGATCCTCTTCTGTTGCTCTCTGGAAGGTTTCTTCCCTTAGGGTTTTTTGGGGAGTTTTTCCTGATCCGATGTGACGCCGGGACAGAGGATGTTATATGTGTACAGATTGTAAAACCCTCTGAGGATAATTTATAATGTGTGATTTTGGGCTATACAAAATACATTGAATTGAATTAAAGTGCACATAATCTCCACCTTTCAGTCTCTAGTTGACCACCAGATGGCAGTGTTAGAAATGAAATTGTCCTTTGGTCGGGCAGGTGAGTCGATCGCTGTTGAATACACCAGAAGGACAAAACAAACAAATCCAACGAAAATAAACACAATGGAATGGACCTTATGTGACAATATACATGTGAATAAGCCTCACATGTTTTAAGAGGATAACAATAAAATCAACATAAAGCGTGATTGAGTGACGTAAACTGAACGAACTCGAGGAACAATCGGGGGTGTATCAGCAGGTTGCTCATAACCACACAGGGCTACAGCAGTAAGATCAAGTTAATGACTTTTGAGTTTTGTCCGTGAGTGACTTTACACGGTTTGAAGTCCAGCTTTCCCAGTAAAGGTTATCAGCGACGATGGTTAACTTGAATTACGTCGTTTTTCCAAAAGGTAGGTAACGCCAGCCAGACTCTTATCCACATTGTTACGGTCACATGTTTGCTCGTTGATGGGCAAAGGTGTCGTTAAAACTGACTAAACGATTCTTAGAAGTTGACGGACTCCCTATGGGAACATTCGGCAAACATATGATCCGTGGTTTCATGGCAATACACCGCGTTCCACATTATTATGCAAATTACACTTTGCTCAGATTTTCCTAAATAGTAATGCACAGTCAGTCAGTATCATTTTCAAGTCATCAACTGTTAGAGTATAAGTCAAATTCTATTGAACAAACCTCCTAATGATAACAGTATTTTTTTCAAAAATAAAAAACTCAAAATGCAGTGTTCCAAATTATTATGCAGAATTTCAGAGTTTCAAGATATTTTATAGGTTGTAAAGAACAAAAAAATTGTCATTTGTTGAATTTGCAGCATTAGGAGGTCATATTTACTGAAATCAAGAAAAGTTTGAATCAAAAACATCTTAACAGGTCAAGTTACATGTTAACATAGGACCCCTTCTTTGATATCAACTTCACAATTCTTGCATCCATTGAACTTGTGAGTTCTTTGATAGTTTCTGCTTTAATGTCTTTGCAGGATGCCATAATAGCCTCCCAGAGCACCTGCTTGGATGTGAACTGCCTTCCACCCACATAGATCTTTTGCTTGATGCTCCAAAGGTTCTCAATAGGGTTAAGGTCAGGGGAAGATGGGGGCCACACCATGAGTTTCTCTCCTTTTATGCCCATAGCAGCCAATGCCCCAGAGGTATTCTTTGCAGCATGACATGGTGCATTGTCATGCATGAATATGATTTTGCTACGGAAGGCACGGTTCTTGTTTTTGTACCACAGAAGAAAGTGGTCAGTCAGAAACTCTACATACTTTGCCGAGGTCATTTTCACACCGTCAGGGACCCTGAAGGGGCCTACCAGCTCTCTCCCCATGATTCCGGCCCAAAACATGACTCCGCCACCTCCTTGTTGACGTCTCAGCCTTGTTGGGACATGGTGGCCATTCACCAACCATCCACTACTCCATCCATCAGGACCATCAAGGGTTGCACGGCACTCATCCGTAAACAAAACAGTTTGAAAGTTAGTCTTCATGTAGTCCTGAGCCCACTGCAACCTTTTTTGCTTGTGAGCTTGGTTTAGGGGTGGCCGAATAACAGGTTTAAGGACACTTGCAAACCTCTTGAGCATCCTACATCTTGAAGTTCGCGAGACTCCAGAGGCACCAGTGGCTTCAAACACCTGTTTGCTGCTATTCAATGGCATTTTAGTGGCTGCTCTCTTAACCCTACGCATTTGTTTGGCAGAAATCTTCCTTATTTTGCCTTTGTCTGAACGAACCCGCTTGTGCTGTGAATCGGTGACAAATTTCTTCACCGTCCGATGATCACGCGCAATTCTTTTGGAAATATCCAATGTTGTGATACCTTGACCAAGGTATTGCACTATTTGCCGCTTTTCAGCAGCAGAGAGATCCTTTTTCTTCCCCATTTTGCCTGAAACATGTAGCTTGCTTAATAATGTGGAACATCCTTCTTAAGTAGTTTTCCTTTGATTGGGCTCACCTGGCAAACTAATTATCACAGGTGTCTGGGATTGATTTCAATCATCCAAATAGCCCTGAGACACAATACCATCCATGAGTTTAATTGAAAAACCAAAAAATTAATGTTTATGACCCTTAAATACAATTTGCCTAATAATGTGGAACGCGGTGTAATTATCCTAGGCTGCTTTCTGGTATTGTCTCGTCTCTCTCTCTCTGTATATATCTCATGTCTCATGTATATATCTCATATATGTAGGCTACTCACTGTTTCAGCAATATTTTGATGTTTAAATACCAGGCAAAATTGCACCCCATCTATATATTGTCACTAAGCGCTGCCTTTGGAATATTTCAATATGTCAGCATTAATGCAAACGTATACTCTCAGCAGCCTAACAGGTCTTTCAAGGACATTTGACTATTATTTCATGCCAGTGCATGTTTGTGTGCAACCAGTATCCTGCAGGTTTAGGCTTTGTGTTGGCATTTTGTATGATATTTGTATGATTGTGTGAGGTTGTTTAGGCCAAGCATAAATGTTAATGCCCCACTACTGTTGCATTTATGAATGGCATTGTGAAGTAAAGTCGATGCTACGGTCCATAGCACAGTGAGTGTTCATGCAGCAACGTTTGCCTGGTGTAGCCTGGCCTAATGGTTATTCCTGCTGCAGCAGCATTCTGAGTGTTACATAACGTGTTGTCCTCTGCATCATCCTGCAGGACTGCCCAGGATTAAATAAAGACTCAGAGCTTCTCCTTGGCATAGAGGCTTTCTGTGTGTGGTATGCACCGCTGTTACTTTAAGCCCTGTCCTTCAATGTATCCCTAGGGGAAAGAAATTATAAAATGGGCCTTGTTTTGATGTGGTTGTTGATCAATAGAAGTAACACAACTAAGTGCTGATTACTGTCTTTCAAAAGTCATTTTGTGACATTGTTGTTTGCCCCATTACATACTACAGTACACAAATGCAATTCCTTGTTCACTCAAGCGTCTTTGAGTACTTAGAAAAGCACTATATAAAATTAAAGTATTATTATTACTTATGGGGGCTGATACATGTCTTGAATTACTTATTAGTGTAATGCAGTACACAAGTAACTTTAAAGAAAGACATAAGAACAACTGTACGTTCAGGATGAAATGCTCCAACCATGCATTGTGAAGTATAACCAGTTTCCTACTTTACACAGTTAAACATCTTAAAAATACAGAATCACCAATGCTTAGGCCCGGCAGGAGGTCAACTTTGACCTGGCGGGCCACAGGTCTTGCAATACACTGGAATTGTTTCCACTTACCTTGTACCTGTCGCTGCTGAAGGGGGAAACAAATGTAACTTCTAACGGTCCCTGCTTTCAAGTGTGATGCATTTGGGTTTGTACAGTACAATCTGGCCAATCATGGACCCAGCTCACACAGCATCCCTACCCCATCGTCGAGAACATCCTCCAGCAGCACAAGGCCCTACTGGCCTTTCCGGCAAATGAGGTTTGTCAGCTAGCTACAGTCCAGGAACAGGCTGCGCTAGTCACCCAAGTCCAATTGCTAACCTTCACCAAGCCGGCAGCCCCAGCTGCAGCTCCAGCAGGCCCTTCACTAGAGCCAGGGGTGGGAACCCCAGAGATTGGCACCAGTCAGCTCTTCTTTTCAGGCCTTCGGGTTGAAGCTGTGCAAGGTGTTTGGAGTGGTATCCTTGGGCCCAGGATGCCACTGGTGACCTGCTGGCTCTGAGCCAGGTGAACCAGACACTTCCTGATTATGCCATAGACTTCCAGACCAAGGCTCGCCAAAGCAACTGGAACTCTGGGGCTCAGTGAGCTGTGGCTCGGAACTTACATTATAGATGAACTGGTGTGTTCAGTGGCGTGCCCTCCACTCTGGATGGCCTGATTGAGCTGACAGCCGGGATGACCGCCACCTTCAAGTGAGAAGCGATGAGGTAAAGCAGAGCGACACCCGTCAACTCGACAGCCGTTTCCCACCGGCAGGAGAGCCTGATGCCGGTGGGCATTAGGCTCTCCTTCCATGTCTTCCTGCCTCTGAGGCTTGTTGATGCAGTTGCTCCTCAGCCCCAATCTGAAACCTACCCATGGCACAGTTTCAAGCAAGGGTTTAATTGTCCTGGAAAGGGAGGGAGAAACTGAGCCTGGATCTTCCAGCCGCAATGTTCAACTAAAACGCATAAACCTCGGCTCTGTGTTGATTCAAACAACAGGGTTTTCCTGGCTCAAAATAAGGCAGAGGTGGTGCCATCTGAATCATATGCACATACATGCTTGTTTACTGTCCTGGGATATAGGGATAAAGGAATATTACATTTAGTGTCTATAATGTGAAGCATTGGATAGTAAATGTTCATCTGCACATTTCTGTTGTCGTCCCAGTAAAATATGTGTTCCTTAAGTGTGCGTAAGTAGCATATCACATGACATAAATTATGTTTGAGATTGAGAATATGACCATAAATACTGATGTAGTAAATATCTTGTAACAATTTAATTCTACTTGTCACAACCCGGTTCTGAGACTATGACAAATATGGGAAAGGACACAGTGGATGATGGTAAATTAAAGGTATTTATTGTAATTAAGTAAAGAAAAGACTACAAAGTGTGTCAGTCAGTAACATCAGTTACGTAAACTCGTGAGCATGAGGAAGTGTGGGGTGTTGTCAGCGAAAACCAGGAAAGACCAAACCAAGACATAAACAAGCATAAGCCGCCAGGGATGAGTCCATGCGAGCCAGAGAGGGCCCAGAGAAACACTGGAGTAGGCCTTTTATTCCCTGGTGCTCCAGGACCTGGGCCCCGTTCCTCGTACCAGGATAACAGAGTTAGTCGGATAAAAGCAAGTTTGGCAAAATCACCATAGCAACACATCCAAAAACTTGAGCCTACTCCAGCGCAGGCTAATTTAAGTTAGCTGGATAAGCTGGCCACTCCCACCGGACAAAAATGGGAGCTCCCTTCCTCAGAGATCCCATTGATCAGTAGTAGCGGCTGTGGATTGGGAGAGCTGGAAGCAGAGTGGACACGGCCGAGACAGCCGAAGCGACAAGGCGGGTGCCCTCAGGGAGAGCGCACATCAGACCGACCCGAAATAAACAACATTAATAATCAAGCCAAGCGTGTTGCCCTCTTTCGTACCTGGCCTACGTTGGTCGCCACTGTAACAAGACCCTGTTACTTTCGTGAGTCTCGGCCAGGTACAAAAGAAATGTCCACTCCGCTTCCAGCTCTCCCGTTCCACAGCCGCTACTACTGTTTATATTGGGGAGAGACACAAACACAGATTGCCCCCAGCTGAGGCCAATTACACCTCATGCTCACACCTGTTCCCTGAACCGCTCCCTTGCTCAGTTCCCTCTGCAGCTGAGCGCAAACCCCGCCCCACTGCCACAGCGTTTTATAGGGAGAGATTTCTTCCAGTTCGCCAAGATCTGTGCTCGCATCATGATGACTTCCTGTACGAGGGCTATCGATTCTGTCGACAAGGAATCACTTATTTACGAGACCTTCTTGTGCCGTACATTGAACACCACATGCCCAGCCGAGCATTGACTGTCTCACAGACTGTACGCAGAGCCTTGCGCTTTTTTGCGAGTGGTACATGTTTGTACAGTGTCGGCAATGTGGAGAACATCGGGAAAGCCGCTGCATGCCGTGCTGTTCGTAACGTTTATTTGGCGCTTAAGAAACTTATGGATGTGTTCATTACATTCCCTGGCCATGGCCGAGTAAATGCAATCAAAGAGGGCTTTTATGGAATTGTGGAATTGAGTTATTCAATATTTCACAATTTAATGAAAATTCACTCATAATTATATGACAGTGTTATTAGTACACCATAGCATATACTTATTGTAGAAAATTATTACGGTGGAATCATTTTCAATAGAGAGAATCACGCACAATTTATTTTAAGCCTACTTAGGGGTTAGGGGGATTTTTCTTCTAACCATGTAAAAACCTGTTTGTGTTAGACCATACATGTAAATGTGTCCCTCTACTTATCCTCCCATCTTCTCCATCACATTACATGGGTTACTTTTCCATTAATCTCATTGCCCCTTTCGTCTTCAGTCCAAAACCACCCTCTCTGTTTCCCCTCAGCCGGGAGGGGGCCCAGCACTGCTTAGCAACAGCCAACCCATTTGGACCATCAGTACTGGCCCCTCCTACTTATTTGGGTGGTGGAGGTTAGGTTACCCCCCCTCCCAACCTGACACACACCACCAGCTCTCTGTAAACATAGACATGGGACTGACTCCCCCTCTACACTAGACTTTGAGGGAAGTGTGTGCGCGTGGTTCTGATTATGCAGCACTGAGCAGCATGCTCATGTTTCAGAACCAAAGAGGGAGGTGTATCTCTCTCCCTCACTCGCTCTCCTTCCTCTCTCGACCATCGTCACAGCCTGCGTAGTCTACTTCGCTTTTCACGCACAGAAGTGATGAGATAAGATACGATGCATTGACGTCCAGTGCAGTGCAGTGAGGAGTGTGTGTCGAGGTGGGCAGCCAGCCAAGTGCGTGTCGGTCTGAAGCGAGGAGTGCGAGCGTCGAGCTGCCATGATTTTTTTTACCTGGATTTTTTTTCCCGTGGCAGTGAAGTCTGAGAAGAAGCAGAGCGTAAGTTGTGGCAACAGTTATGCACAGGATCAGCACGTGTGTATTGTGAGTTTTCACTTGTGTGCGTGTGTGCGCGCGTGCACGCGTATATTCTGAAGCAAAGGTTCTTGTTTTGCACCAGTCAACAGCTCAAAGTGGACCTATGTTGGCTAGTGCAAAACAAGTCAATCATTTAACATAAACTTGTATCTGCAAACACATTTTATTTTGAGAAAATAGTATATTTATAATACATTTGAATGCCATGTCGATTTTCAAGTGAACTTTCCCCTGTGGCATTCTTCCCATTTTTCAGTACAGTGTTGAGAAATCCTGCAGGTTTATGTAAAGCCCTGGGCAAATTCCTGTATATTTGATCATGATAAGAAAATAGTAATTGCAAATAGTAATGAGAATGTGATGGTGCTTGGGCCAAACTGAGTATACAAAGCAGTTCTATGTTCTTTCCTCTGGCAGGTTTGATTGTTTCCAGATGCTTTGTTGAGATGATTGAACAAGCAACTAAATCACTTCACAATGTACATGCGTGCAGTTGAAGCATTGTTTCAAACTGAACTGCATGTGGAGGGTTTACAGTTGTGTTTTGTTTGAATGCAATTAAAAGGGCCAATGCAGACTTGCATGCTTACAATATTTATCTTGTAAAATCCAAGTCAAGAGAGTCAAGAGAAACAAATCGATTTTAATGCAGATTTGTTTAAAGTAGCTAATACATTTAAATTCGAATGGTTTTTAAGTTCACATATGGGACCTAAATGGATAACAGGCATGGTGAGCTTTAGTAATGAACTAATTCTAGCACATTGATGATAATAACAAGTAATGATTATTACAATCGAAAGATGCTTAACCTTCTAATGTTCCCAGAGCAGGCTCAGTCTGCATAAACAGGACCACAGAGCAGTTTATAAAGCAGCATCACATCTAACAGAGGCAGAGAGAGGCATCGTAGGAGCAGTGAATGACTGAGATTTGTCTGATTTGTCTTATTTTATACACTGCCAAAACTTTCTTAAAACCAATTCCTTTTTTTAAACAATTGCCAACAGAGTTTGAGCACACGGCTTGAGTGAGTTCTCCAGTGCATTATCATTCCTTTCAGAAATTTGGTTCAGAAACGCTACCGGACTGTGTGAACATTTCTGACCATGTATGGACAGATCACATGTTTTTATGCTAAATTTCAATGACACTTCATATCCACCCTCACAAGCACTACTACAGGGCGCAGTACAAATACTGGACAAGTTGGAACATTTATCAGAACTATAATGAATTTGTGGTATGGCCTAATAATATGGGTTGTGATGAATGACCCATTTCAACCTTGTTTTCTACTATGCTTTATTGCAATTGGTCAAGTTTTGTTTTGTTTGGCAATCATTAATTTTCTGGGTAGAAGTAAAAGTGTCCTAGTTTACCCACTTGTATAATCACTACTACAGTACGTCACTGCTACTGTCCAAACTAGTCCTCATCCACTGCCTCGTATCCAGGTATTGATCCATAAAGATAGTGGTGGTATCAGAGCTGGAGAGAGACAGCTGGTTATGTAACGCCTCAATCCACACTGCGCTGTATAACCTCAGGACCAGTCCTGAATGGACTGGCAGACAGATAACCAGCTCTGTATCTCCATCTAGTACCTTGTTACTCTCCATGCAACTCTCACCTCTATCAGGATCACTCTCATTACACTAATGTCACTGGTTTAGTGCTGTCTGTAGCGTTTTCACCAAAAAGGAGTGTCATCCTAATATTCATATTGGGGCATAAATAAGACTATTTATTGATGTCGCTCACCTGCACAGCGGATAGTAGAGGAGCACAGTTATTCTATCATCCTCTGTGTTTTTGTGTGTGTGTGTTTACACGCAACACACACCCTGTCAGCAGTGTCACGTTTCCTGATGCGACTTTACATGCACTGTTTCTGTTATGTCAGAATAGAAGGAAATGCACATCCAAGCATGTTCTCTCCAGTAAACACTCATACACACCTGAGTGTGTATGAATGTTTACACACTGCCTTCCTGACTGAAGGCAGGAAGGTTATTAAGTCCCTCACACAGTCGCAGTCCTCTTCTCTCAGAATGACTAAGCAGTCCGTTTATTTCTATGACAACCACCTTTTCTGCATCGGGTGTCCTGTGTGTGTGTGTGTGTGTGTGTGTGTGTGTGTGTGTGTGTGTTGTAGCGCTGAGAGTAACTTTGACTGCTGTCTTTCGTACACAGCTTTGTGTGTCATGCCTGTTGTGTAACTGTGTGTTGATGTAATGTGATGCAGTGGTGGCGTTCGCCAAGTGTTTCTATGAAGGAAAGGTGAGCCTGCTGCCTGCTGCAAGCTCCATGGTTGGCTGTGTGCCCGCCCACCAAAGAAATGTCTACGAAGTAAACGAGTACAGAATATTGCATATATATTAAATATTGCATATATATTAAATATTGCGATGAGGTTTGTTTGATTTAAAAGTTATGTGATAGTAATTTGAGAAGGTTCAGCGTAGTGTTTTTGCTTTTTTCAATGGATGAAAAACTGAGCAGTTAACAGAGTATCGCTGTCCTTCTGTTCTAGTAACAATAGGATTGTAAACGTTTAGTGCCTTCCAATCATGTTAGTTGTTGTTAGTGGTAGATATGATGCTCTAAAGCTCCTATTAAAGCTGTTTCTCTTCAATTGTCCACTTGTAGAAAATATTCAATCCCACTGTCACTGTGCCACCTCAAATCTAGACAAATAAGGGAGATAATGCTGTCTCAACACATTCTCTCTCCAAACTCAAATTCCGACACTTGACCAGTGGCCTTAAGCTTCAAGCTATGATGCTCTAGGTAGCCCTTTATCGTCAGTTTTACTCAGGAACGGTGTGCCAAATATATGCTTGTTATATGCATAGTGTCTTTTCAAAACAAATTTTTGTCTTCACAGGAAGTTAGGCTTAGGCAACCACTTAATTAGGTTTACGAAAAGACTGGTTGCTGTCAACCTGACTGAATAACGACTGACAAAGGAATCATGTGACTAGCGATTCAAGAGAGTCACGAGAATAACGACTGAAGTGTCAACGTTTACTTTTAGTTTTGCACGGGACACGAACTGCAGTCTCCTGAACCAAAGTCCTGTGTGTTTTGGTATCAGATGACATGGGGCACTGACCAAGTTGAGATTTCGCAGACAGCCACCAGGGGGCGATCAAGATGTTTTGCTTCATTTTTGGGGAGCTGTCATGTCTTCTATCTTTACATGTGTCTAGTCACCATCCTGTATCTGGACAGGTTCTAAATTGTAGAATGATACGCTGAAAACAATATAGTTTCTAGTGCAGTCAGCTGTGGCTGGGATGGGCCACTGAGGTAGACTATTGCATTGTCTCTGACGCACACACGCAATCACATCTTATCACAAAGGATCAAGTGAAATGATTGACAAACTCCACCAAAAAAGCCTTTAAAAAAGGAAGAAACCTGAGGGAGAGCAACAGATAAGGATCCCTCTATCAGGATGACAGAAGTACAATGATGTCATGTGTACAGAATGAACAACATAATAGAGTTAAAACACATTCAATGCATATGACAGAAATGATTCATATAATAAGTAGTTGGCATGATGAAGAAGTTACGACTACCAAAAATAGCAGCAACAGTGGATGTAATAGAATAATAATGATGATAATAAAAGCTGTAATGGTATTGGCAACACTAACAGCAATGCAACTAATAATACTAATGATAATAGCAGTAGGTGTCGGGCCGGACCACAATCCAGATAACCACGATCCATGTAAAAACAGGTGGAGATACATGGAAACTTGAGAGGCGAGAAAGCACAAAGACTCCGGGGAAGAAGTAGAGTTAGTAATGTGCATTGAAGAGACATTAATTAGTCCAGAAGGAGAGAGAGAAGAGGAGAGATTCGCTCAGTGTGTCCTAAGATGTCCCCCAGCAGTCTAGGCCTACAGCGGCATATCTAGGGGCTGGACCAGGGCAAACTTGAGCCAGCCCTAACTATAAGCTATCAAAGAGGAAAGTCTTAAGTCTACTCTTAAATGAGGTGACTGTGTCTGCCCCCGGCCTGAAAGTGGAAGCTGGTTCTATTGAAGAGGAGCTTGATAACTGAAGGCTCTGCTCCCATCCTACTTTTTAAGACTCTGGGAACCACAACCTGCATTCAGTGAGCGCAGCTCTCTAGTGGGGTAATATGGTACTATGAGCTCTCTAGTGGGGTAATATGGTACTATAAGCTCTCTAGTGGGGTAATATGGTACTATGAGCTCTCTAGTGGGGTAATATGGTACTATTAGCTCTCTAGTGGGGTAATATGGTATTATTCAATTCAATTCAGTTTATTTTATATAGCCCAACATCACAAATACAAGTTTGCCTCGGAGGGCTTTACAATCTGTACACATAACATCCCTGTCCCGGGACCTCACATCGGATCAGGAAAAACTCCCCTAAAAAGATAGTAAAAACCCTTTCACAGGGAAAAAAGGGAAGAAACCTGAGGGAGAGCAACAGAGGAGGATCCCTCTCCCCGGATGGACAGAAGCAATAGATGTCATGTGGCCAGAATGAATAGCGTAGTTACAGCACATTCAATGAATATGACAGAAATGATTCATATAATGAGTATTAGGCATGGTCCATGATCCTGATAATCCATGAAGCAGAAGGCGGTAGAGAGGAGGGGGGCATCAGAAGGGCCATGGCAGCAGGTAGGACCGGTTCCAGGCCGGTTCCATCAGCAGGGCCATGGCAGCAGGCAGGACCGGTTCCAGGCAGCCATGGATCCATGGCAGGAGGGGTGGGTGGGGGGGCGGCAGGACCCGGGGCAGGACCCGGGGCAGGACCGGTTCCAGGCAGCCATGAATCCATGGAAAAAGAAAGTAGAGTTAGTAATGTGCATTGAAGAGACAATAGTTTATCCAGATGGAGAGAAAGAAGAGGAGAGGAGGAGTGAAAGAGGAAGAGAAGAGGAGCGAAAGAGGAAGAGAAGAGGAGCTCAGTGTATCCTAAGATGTCCCCCAGCAGTCTAGGCCTATAGCAGCATATCTAGGGGCTGGACCAGGGCAAACCTGAGCCAGCCCTAACTATAAGCCTGAAACAGCCCTAAGTATAAGCGCTATCAAAGAGGAAAGTCTTAAGTCTACTCTTAAATGAGGTGACTGTGTCTGCCCCCCGGACTGAAAGTGGAAGCTGATTCCACAGAAGAGGAGCCCGATAACTGAAAGCTCTAGCCCCCAACCTACTTTTTAAGACTCTGGGAACCACAAGTAACCCTGCATTCAGTGAGCGTAACGCTCTGGTGGGGTAATATGGCACTATAAGCTCTTTAAGATATGATGGTGCATCACCAGCTAAGGCTTTATAGGTGAGGAGGAGGATTTTAAATATGATTCTCGATCTTACAGGAAGCCAGTGGAGAGCAGCTAATACAGGAGTAATGTGATCTCTCTTCCGAGTCCTTGTTAGTACACGAGCTGCAGCATTCTGGATCAGCTGGAGAGACCCAAGGGACTTTCCGGAGCAGCCTGATAATACGGAGTTACAGTAATCCAGTCTTGAAGTAACAAATGCGTGGATCAATGTTTCTGCATCGCTTTGTGACAGGATGTGCCGGATCTTTGAGATGTTCCGTAGGTGAAAAAAGGCAGTCCTTGAGATCTGTTTCACGTGGGAGCCAAAGGATAGGTCCTGGTCAAAAATAACTCCGAGATTCCTTACGGTGGTGGTGGATGCCAGAGCGATGCCATCTAGAGAAACCATATCGTCAGATAGTTGATTTCTGAGGTGTTCTGGGCCGAGTAGAATAACTTCAGTCTTGTCAGAGTTCAGCAACAGGAAGTTGCAGGTCATCCAGGTTTTGATGTCTTTAAGACACGCTTGAAGTTTAGTGACCTGGTGGATTTCATCTGGCTTGATTGACAGATATAGTTGAGTATCATCGGCATAACAGTGAAAGTTTATGGAGTGTTTTCTGATAATATTGCCTAAGGGAAGCATATATAAGGTGAATAAAATTGGTCCAAGCACAGAACCTTGTGGAACTCCATGACGAACGGCGGTGGTCATCGAGGCCTCATCGTTTACAAATACAAACTGAGATCTATCTGATAAATACGACTTAAACCAGCTTAATGCTGTACCTTTAATACCAATCGACTGGTCTAGTCTCTGTAATAAGATGTCATGGTCAAATTATGAGCTCTCTAGTGGGGTAATATGGTACTATGAGCTCTCTAGTGGGGTAATATGGTACTATGAGCTCTCTAGTGGGGTAATATGGTACTATGAGTTCTCTAGTGGGGTAATATGGTACCATGAGTTCTCTAGTGGGGTAATATGGTACTATGAGCTCTCTAGTGGGGTAATATGGTACCATGAGCTCTCTAGTGGGGTAATATGGTACTATGAGCTCTCTAGTGGGGTAATATGGTACTATGAGCTCTCTAGTGGGGTAATATGGTACTATGAGCTCTCTAGTGGGGTAATATGGTACTATGAGCTCTCTAGTGAGGTAATATGGTACTATGAGCTCTCTAGTGGGGTAATATGGTACTATGAGCTCTCTAGTGGGGTAATATGGTACTATGAGCTCCGTAAGATATGATGGTGCATCACCAGTTAAGGCTTTGTAGGTGAGGAGAAGGATTTTAAATGTGATTCTTGATTTTACAGGGAGCCAGTGCAGAGCAGCTAACACAGGAGTAATGTGATTTCTTTTCTTAGTTTAGTACACGAGCTGCAGCATTCTGGATCAACTGGAGAGATTTAAGAGACTTAGCAGCCTGATAATAAGGAATTATATATATTTAAATATGCATACTGTTCGTCCTGCTTGCAAGATAAGCATAAAGTGAGCATTGGACATCAATAAAAGCTAAGAAATCAAGCACTTTTGAGATTGTGAGAGCAAAGGCTATTGAAGTGGTTGTACTGGGAAATTGACTTACCTAAAGAAAAGTCCTCTGACGTCTCTTTATACATTACAGATTCATTGGCATTTTCAGGTCAAACGGCGACTGGCTATCGCACTTAGTCAAAAATGCACAAGAGATTTGTCTCTTTGCTTCTATACTCTTTTTTTTTTCTTTCTATACGTGTCATCTTGCACACACCTGAGCCGTACACGTAGCTGCCCGTAATCATCTTCATTCAGAGAATATCTTGAAAATGTAATCAAAGCTTTAAAGTTGCTAAATTCCAAATTCAGAGCGTTCATAGCAGAAAACAACAATTTGCTTTGTAAAGATATAGTGGAGTAATGTCTTCCTGAGCAGAGAATAATGGATGTCATAATCCAAGCTTCTCTGGGATTTATTTACACAGCCGTTCAGCCATGCATGCATTTTACTCCATGTGAGTTCCTCTTCATGTGCCTTACTGGCTAGCTAATCGCCGCTGCTGAGCACCGCTCTGCACAGCTCTGCACAGCTCTCATACAATGGTTACCGCAGATTTTTTTTAAAATTAATATTGTTACTTTCACTTAAGTAAACTATTTTGGTGTCTCTTTTGGTGTCTTTCTTGTCCTTAAGTGTTTGATTAATAAAAGTAACCTTTATTATTATCATCTTTATGTTACCATAAGAAAGATAGAAATCTGTATGTCCGGTGACACATAACCCAAAATGAAACAACCTTTATTAGGCAAGTTTGAATAGCAATGTTCATATTGCCCGGTGAATGCCAAAAGGGAGCCACATGTGTATGTATTTTGTTTTTTTAATGCTTCTATATGACTGGTCATTCAATGAAATATTGTATTTATTTTCAGATGTTATAGACTATTGTATTCTAATGTGAAACGGCTTAATATCATGCTGAAGAAGAAACATTTGTCTTTTATCAGGGAACAACATAAACAGTCTGTGCAGTAGTAAGGGTCCCTGTGAGGGACAAGCCACACTGTCATGTTCAGTTTGTTGCGTACCTTTTTAAAGATGTATGTTTGAAGACCAGCAATTGATTAACTTTATACAAAAGCAATAAGTGCTTTTGATCTTGTTCAGTTCAGTTGTTCTTACTCAGTGAGAAAAGTCCAGTCTGTGTTGGCTTGAACAAGTGCACTGAAGTCTGGTTGAATGAGGTGGAGATGTGAAGACAGCTGACAGGTATCTCAGCGGCGGCTTTGCGCATGCACGATTAATGTTCACTGTGGAGCGCTCTGTGAGGCGGAGCGCTCTGTGAGGAGGAGCGGCTCGCGGCATACATAAATGTGGACGCGCGCATACATAAATCGCCTTCAGAGTAAAAGCAGTGCCGTTGTATTGCATTTATGGCGTGCATCTTATTTATTTCTTTTTCTTTTTTGATTGACCTCATGCGGGCCGGACTGGGAGAGCTGTAAGATGCCCAGGTCTGAACTACACCGTCTGGGAGAGATTTAAAGTGCAGCACCTGCAGCAGCATTAAGACCCTCCCAATGCAAAAAAAAAAAGAGTTAACGCATGATCAAATAATTAACGCTGTTAATAGTTTGCTGCGTTAACGTGCCCAGCCCTAATATGTATGTATGTATGTATGTATGTATGTGGGATGGGGGAGCCCAAAGAGAGCAGGCCCTCCTACAATTTGTTGAGAGAATGGGCCCTTGTGAGAAATTCTCCTTAGAAACCGTGCTAAAAGTTGCTATACAGCATGTCCTTGAAAAGGCAAACCCATGGCTTTCTTTTTTCTTTTGGTAATGTACTGACAAAATTATGCTTATTCTTCATAAACTATGGTATTTTTTTCATAACCCGATACAAAGATGATTGCTGGGTAATATGAACAGTAAGTCTCAGTTTGATCATGTGAAGAGAAGTTATAATATACGTTGGCTAGTCCTGACTGTGGTCACGTCGTAACTGTTTACGCCGCTGTTTCCAATGTTTGAAGTATTCCGATTTCTTGCACCAGAGGACTAAATGTGAGCCACACTTGTCACAAATATGTATAACTGCCAGATTTGTTTGGGATTTTTGGGTGCGGTTGTCAGAAAATTTGGCATGAGAAACCTTTGTGTGCAGGAGTTAGGTAGCTGTTGGGCTAATCCATGTTTGTCTACCTTTTTATTTTTTTCTATTGCGCTACTCTTCAATCTCCTGTCAGTAAACCAGTAAGATGTACCTGTGGTGAGCTCTGATTTCCTACTTCTATTTATTTATTTATTGTACAAGTAGTGGTGGCTATACACTCATTTACAGATGTGCCATGCACTAGGAGTGATAGGTGTGTTTAGAACATTTTATTATTAGAAGTTATTGGGGGGCGGGGGGGGGTGACAATCACCTCAGAATATGTGACGCCCACCTGGTAAATTGTCAGTTGACCCTTTTGTGTTAATGCAATGTTTTGTCTGTTTACTGTCTGCTTACATAGTACCTGCCTACTGGTCGGGGGAGCCAAGGTGGCAGTCCTGTTGGATGATGCCATGACTGAGTCTGGCTGTTTCTCTTATTTGCCCCAACCCTTGCTCATATGTTTTGGATTAGTTCAGAGGTAGACTCAACTGTAGGAATTGTATAGAAGGAAAGAGTCTGACTATTTCACAAGGCTGTAATAACAAAGAAGCTCACTCAGATGAAAATGAATTGATGTCACTAATGTGGATGACATCTGTGTTTGTATGGAGAGTAGTTCGTTCTGTAAATCCACCCCTCTAAAATACATTTGTAAAGGAGAAAGATTCAGATTTCTTGAGCAGTTATAGGCTTTTAATTGCTGCCTGTCTACCTGGAACTGAGTCCACTCCGTGTGTCGCCCAGGGACCCGGCTGTCATTAGTGGATAGCAGAGATGGAACACTGTACTGGATCTGATCGCCTTTATATAGCTGCTCCTCTCTTTTCTCTTTGTCCCTGACCCACATGCATGCACATGCTCACATGCATGGGCAACCGTGTTACATTCAGATGGGTTTCATCTGAACATGTACATAGCATCAGAAACACTTTCAAGAGTTTAGTACGGGTTTTGTCTCGTAGTTACAGCCAGTAATGCAAATATGAACATCTATATCTATAACTTCTTGATTTTAGCCTGCAGAAGGCAGTGTTTCTCAACTCTTTCTCTCTTATGCAAAAAATAAGATGTACTTAAAAATTATAAATACTGATATGATAATGTTGTTAAATGTATTAAATTAACTCTTTTATGATTAATTAGTATATATTTATACTCGTGTTAAGTTTAAAACTGCTTACTTGAATATCTTAAATAAACATGACACTGTGTGTGTGTGTGTGTGTGCGTGTGTTTTATTTGTTTCAGGTTTTTCAGCTGCTGGTTCAACGTGAACACAATTAATCTTCTTTATAAAGTATAACAGCACCAAGTTTACTTTAAGTATTGTTTATGTTTACAATGTTGAAAAGGAAAGAGGGATGATTATCCCAATTGAGATTAATTAAATAGATTTGATTTATACAGTTATGCAGTTTTGTGAAAACTAAAACTTTTAAACAATTTAGCCTTGACATTTTTTTCTTGTTGTTTTTCCAGATGTCTTTAACAGCAGAGTAAAGAGAAAATGGGACGTGAGGATCAGGTTCCATTTTGATACTTCTCTAAATGACAGTTCTGCACTTGACAAGAACACAGTGTCTTACAGCCCTTTTGGAAATACTGCAGCATCTGTGTGTAGTGTTTAAAATATATAAATGGATGGATTGCGGGACATACTAAATATACTATCAAAACATAGGTGTAGAAATCTTCCAACACTGCCCCACGGAGAATGGATTGGACATTCTATCAATAGTCAATATAGAGAATATAAAGAAGATTAAAGCTATAAAAAGGACTGTTCATAGTTGTTGCACAACCAGAAAGAACAACAACAGAAAGCAAATGGGCAAATAAAGGCTTGTACATCACAGATCAGAAGAGAGTTATAACATTGTACCTTCTGGTCTAGAGATGAGTGTTTCTCAGCCCACTGAGTGTTCCCCTGTCAGGGGGGAAAATGGATCCAGAATAAAGCTTCCTTATCACAGTGCAGGAGACCACAATGGGAATGATTTCCCAATTTCCTCCTCTACCTCCTCCACTTCCTCCTCATGTCTGGGGGAGTCTTCTCCTGAGTCACTGCGGAGTCTGAGCAGCCTCAGTGGGGGCCGGACCAACAGCCCCCTGGACTATGCCATGTTTGAGGTCACCCTGATGACAACAGTGATGACCAAAATGGACAAAATGACAGATGTTGTCATTTCAAAATGGGTACCAGAGGAGGAAAGTAAACCAGATGACAATGATGACGTCTCTGTCAGAAGGATACAAACAGCAACAGAGCTATCAGACTCAAATGACAACTCAGTGTCTGTTTACCTTGACGCAAACAGCTGTGAATACCGTCAAGACACCTGGAACGACAATGACAATCTGACACTGTCCCTGACGACGAACAGCGGCAATGATGACCTCAGTAGTCAAAGCAGTAATGGAAGAAGACATGGCTCCTCGACACCAGACTCTGATGCAACAGAAATCCCTGCTGACGATGATGACGATGGAGAGGAGACTTTGTTTCTGTCTGTAAGCTCTGACATGGGTGTGCGGAAAAGCAGCATAACCCGCAGCTCAACCAATCATTCCAGCGACAGCCGGATGAACCCAAGTGGCTCTGCTGTGTTGACAAAGGGGACTGTGGCTGTGAGTGTAGTTGATGATGAGAGGGCATGTCTCCTTGATTTACCTGTGGAAGGCCATACAGAGCATCCCTCTGAGGTCCTTTGTGAAACCAATCAGATATTATCTTCGTCCCCCTCTCTTACAAATCCAGATCAAGATGCTAAGGAAGTCGCAGCTCCTCAATTTGAGGAAACTGAAAAATGTGCAGAGGGCCCCAAACCTAACACCAGTCAGCCAGCCAGAGCAGCAAAAACCAAACCAACCATTGACATCTTAACTGCTCCCAAAACAACTGTGATCACAGCCATCAAAGCTTCCAGTCTGGAGGCAAGGAGAGTTTCCAAACTAGTACTGAAAGATGTTGAGGCTAAAGTTGGATCACGGTCCAACCTGTCTCCATCTAAAACACCCAACCAGGTATTGTAGTGTTAATAAAAAGCTAACATGTATCAATTATTGTAGAGCTGTCTTCTGTCTAACATTCATAATTTCTCTTCTACTCAGCAGAACAAATCTGCTCCAGCCAATGGAAAGAGAGCTGTTCCTAGGAAGGAGGAAGCAACGACTGGGGATGGGGGTAAAAAGCAAAAATCATCCACAGGTCCAGTCAAAGCGGCCTTGGTGCTGAAATCTATCAGAGGAAAGAGCAATAACTCCCAAAATAACCACCAGACAGCAGCCAATGCCGATGCTCAGCCTTCAACCAGTTCTCTGGCGTCTGAGGCAGATAAGGAAGGACCCCTGGAAACTCCCAAGATGGCTGTCCAAGAAGTCACTGATACACATGATACAGCTGGAGGTTTGGAGACTAAATATCCTGGTGAAGATGCTCATGAAGGTACTGGAAAGGCTTTAAAGACTGAGGCTGCTGTGGGGAAAACAATGAATTCAAGCAGGGTGAGTACTATGTGCTGAGCATGTTATAGAGTGTGTTTAAACTAAGGCTGCCTGCCTTAGACTTGTGTGATCAGTCTAGGATTTAAAAACAGATCTGGCCTGAGATGAAGGGTCTACATCGTATCGGCTTCACCCTCTTAAGAGCTGTCACTATTGGGTTTATTCCCGCACGCATGCACAACCGTGAAGATTTTTTTTGCACCCTCCTAATCTGCACGGGCCCCTCTTTACATCCGCACATGCGATATATAACAGCTTTGCAACCGTAGTTCTGCACTCATTTTTTCTTCAGCGTCAAGCAGTCAACGAGTGAAGAAGTAATGAAGATGAAAAGGTCTGGTGGGGTAGATCGGTGTACCGCCTAACGGTTGCTGGCTCGGCTACTTCCTCCTGTCTTGCCCTCACCTCAGGTGCGAAATCTGCCTCGGCGCTGTCCATGCAGGGCTAGCTAGCAGGCTAGCCCGCAGTTCTGTGCATGGTATCGGGACAGAGTGAATTCCCATATATCAGTGTACCCTCTCTGAAGCGCTTTGAGTGGTCGGAAGACTAGAAAGGCATAAGTGCAAGTCCATTTACCATGAACACACAAGACAACCCTCCACTAGGAGTGGATGCCCTCTATCACTGACCTTGGCCCAGAACTCTCATTTACGTGTTTCCCCCCAGTTCCTCTGATTCCTCGCCTTTTTATTATGCATTCAGGAAGAGTTTCCTACCTCATTCTAGTGGCACCAGAACACATGAGCGTGTCATGGTTCCCAACCATGATGCCCATGTACATTCTCAATAACATTTTTATTCATTATGAAAAGTAGAATTCAACAGTTTCTTCCCTTTCTTCTCCCTGTTAAATTTTTTTTTGGGGGGGGGTTCCTGAACCGATCTGAGGTCACGGGACAGAGGATGCGGTATGTGTACACATTGTAAAGCCCTATGAGGGAAATTTGCAATTTATGATTTTGGGCTATACAAAATAAATTGAATTTAACTAATTAAAAGACTGACGCTAATCTGTCTTTTGAGCTATAGTTGTCTGATAGCCTAAACTGTCTTGTTTAACACAATTTACTTACATAGTCAAAAGTGCTTAAAGTGTGTTTTAAATGAGGGAGTGCTACGTGTACAGTATGTGTGCTCTGTCTCTGGTATGTGTTTTGAAAAGGGACAGGTTTAAAACCTGCCCCAGCATATCCTCTCATAGGTAGACTCAGAGAAGGGTGTGTTTTAGATGTACAGTAACCAATACATGTGTCTTAGAAACAAATACAGTATGTGCAAATAACTGTTTTCTTCATCAGCCTTTATATTGTAATAAGTACTGGTCATTTACCTCAATATTAGGATTTAATGATATTCATACTGGCATGAGTTCAGAGGTCTAAATCATTCAATTCAATTAACTGAAGGACTAATTTAACTTTATCACTTTATTTTATTGAAATTCAGAGAAATGGTGTTACACGTGTTCACTATCCACCATGTATTACCAAACAGAGCATCAGTTAGGCCCAGTCCAGCTGCCAGCTCACATGTCAACACATGATTTAGTGTGTATTGGTATGCTACAGTAATCCTTGGGCTCAGCCTCTTGGCTCAGCTGAAAAGTCGAGAAGGCTGTAAATTACAAGAACACTCTGTAGTGTTTCATCCCCTCTGGTTCTGTGTCTGGAGGTGACAAGGCAAAAGGGATTTTATTAGTGAATGTCTTGACCTGAGTTGACTTAAGAATGGATTTGTGAACATTCTCTAACTTATTTCTCACTCTCTCAAGTCCCTGACTGCTCTGTTAGCACAAATGGGTAATAACTATAGAACAAAGCAGTCTCTATATGTTGAAATGCTTTAAAAGTCTGAGACAAATGCCAGGCCCCCATCCACAAACTCACACCATGTGTGCTGGTGTTTATAGAGTCAGAGGGGGTGGAACACGTAGGGTTGGGGGTGGTGGTAAGACAGAGAGAGAAGAAAATTGGCCTGGTCAGAGACGGGATTGTACAACACAATACCAACTTTTTTTTTTAACCCTCTTGTGGTTGCAGGCAGCACACACCCAATTTCCCCTCCTACCTCTTCTTTCCTGCTCTCTCTTTTCCTCCTCCCCCTCTGTCTTAACACAATCTCCCTCACTCCTCCCCTCTGCTCCTTCACTGCCTCCCTAGTCCACATTTCTGACTCTGAGCGGGGAATGGCTAACATCATGGTCTCAATGCGCAGCTCGGAGCTGGGACCACTCGGCTGGGACGCTGTCACTAAACGTCATCTCTTTCTACAGAAAGTCTCCTCAAAGCTCGGGCCCAATTCCAGGCATCAAGGGAGAGGCTCCAGAGTGGATAAGGGGCCCTCGGGACCGGCTCCAACTCCAGGGTCAGGGACTGGACCTCCAGGACAGGGTAGCCCTGGGCCTCGGCAAACCCAGAGTAATGGCTCCACTATGGGAGAGGGTGGACAGAGCACTGGAGGCGGATCTCCAACAAAGCAGAGCCAAAGTCAGTGCCAGGGTGAGTCAATATGGTTTCTGCACAGATGTAGACACATAAACATGAGCTATTTCAGTGTAGACACATTTACTTTATAATACCTTACATGTAAACACACAGCAGCACGCTGCATATGGATTTTATGAATGCTCTGCTCAACAACTAGCTTCTCAGTTGTCTGTCAGGCATATGGACTCGTGTGATTGTCTCTGCAGCAGACTCAGGAAATGAGCAGGCTGACACTGCAGACATGCGAGTTAAAATGCCTTCCACACACACACACACACACACACACGCTCACACGCACACACTGTTTTTCAGGTCCTAGCACATGCTGTTTTGGCATGTTAGTGTGTTTCAGCTGCAGTATTGCAAAACTTATATACTCAATTTTTTTTAAATAGGAAGTTACAGAACACATCGGTGTCATTTATCCTCTTGAATGCTTTCATCATTTTGTTTCCTTTTTCTCTCTTTTTTTCCTTTCTCCTCCCCTATTTTATCCTGAAGGGAATTTTAGGTCTGTGATTGTTTTCTGTCTGTCGCTTTGTGCTGTTTGTCATGTCAGTAACATCCTGACACTGTGTGTGTGTGTGTGTGTGTGTGTGTGTGTGTGTGTGCGCGCGCTCCAGATTTCTCCATATAAAGATCACATTCTGATCGACAAAAGCTTTTCTGTCCTCTTTGCTGATACACCGGAACAAACGGATGCCTCTTGACCTCAGACTGAGATCACCATAAATGGATTCCATTGAGTGTGTGTATCTCTGCATTGGGCCATTTTGAATTTGTTCCTGACTTGATTACTTATTACATGTTTAAACGATCTATTTATGTTTGTAGCATTCTTTAACTGTTCTTTGATATGATAGGTTTCTGTAAACAATTATATCTGCTAATAAGATAAAATAAATGCACTTACATGGAGGCAAACTGAGCCGTCTACATTTCTATCAAGAGTTCAGATTAGGGTTAGGTCTGACAACACCTATCAATAGATGGTCCACTATCAGTTAAAGTGCCAAAGCATGGATCCGCACATCACATCACTTACAAGTTGAATGTGTCCCATGCTGGCCACGTGTATGCAGCAACATATGGTCGTTTTTCCTGTTATTCTGATTCATAGGCATTATCCTTGTAGATAGCATAGGGCTGAGATCTTCAGAGCAGGAGACACTTTTATTGAGAACGATTTAGGCCTGAGGAAGACGTCTGAATAAGTTTGTTGCATTTGCTGCCATGAGTTCTCCAATCAACTATTATGATCCACAGACACTGAGCCACCAGTTTTCTTCCTTACCAGTATTATAAGCAGGGGATATCATCATACAGTCTGTGGGTTTTCCCCAAAACATGACAGAAGAACTGATAACTGAATGTTAAAAAACGGGGGTTGCAGGAGGAATGTAGTCACTGAAAGGTCTGGACTGGCGGAGTCAGACAATAGTGTGTACATGTGGGTTATTGTGTATCAACAGTAACCACGAGGAAAATCTTTAGAGAGCCAGCTCTTACCTAACATTGATTTCCTGGGTCACAGAATTCAGATGCTTTCCTCCGGCTGGCTTCACATCACAACTGAAACCAAATGAAGCCAGATGTTTCCTGCTGGCTTCAGTCGCAGTACAGGTTTAAAGGCTGCTCTACCTTCTGTGTGTGTGTGTGTGTGTGTGTGTGTGTGTGTGTGTGTGTGTGTGTGTGTGTGTGTTAATGTGAGGTAATGTAATTGCGGTGAACACATGTTAATTTTTTCCCCTCTCTTTATAACAAGCCTTTTTGTTCTCTCTCTGTCTCTCTCTCATTTGTAGAAAGTTGGTGGTGAAAGAAACTTTAATTATGTCTGTTTGATAAATGAGCTTGTTGCAGTTTATAATAGGGTACACCACAAAATAATAGATCAAATTGTTGGTCGTAAACATACAAAACCAACAGTAATAAGTACAAGTGTATAAAATGAAAAGTATTTACAGCAACTGCGGGATGCACAGAAGAACAACAGTAAGTCTGTGTTAATGAGGTAATTCAGGAGAAAACGGGTCTGCCAGAGACTTCCTGTGGGCCCAAAAAAGGAAGCGGGATAGCTTGCATATGTATTCATCAGTCTGTGCGTTTAAATAGGTGCGAGGGCAGGGACAAGTAACCTAATGTTAACTTTGAGAATAGACGTAGAGACAAAATGTCTTATGATTGCCAACAACTGCTTAATTCCTATTCCTATGTGATGGTATTTAGTCTGTTCCTGTGTTCCAGGATCAGTTCATCAGGTTTGTCCTAAACAACTGATCATTGATTACTATTAGTTAAAACAGGTTTTCAAGAATGAGAATACTTTTTGTTTATTGTTGTTGTTGTTCTCATACAGAAAGTGGGCCACACTTGCAGTAGAATACTACTTGTGGGTTGACCGTATCAGTTTAGTTAGGGACTTAGGTTAACTGTTTGTTGTAGTCTCTGTGGTGCATGCTGTTGGACAGTGATTCTTAACCATTGGGCCACGGCCCCCATTGGGCCGCGAGCGCCACCTAGAGCAGTGGTTCTCAACTGGTCTGGCTCCGGGACCCACCATCACCCCTGAATGACAAGCCACGACCCAAATCGAGGAACATTCTCAACTTCTCCAATGTATTTAATGAAAAGATGGTGCAGTTTGAACCTGAGATAGTACAGAACATGTATGCTAACACACAAACAAGTTTAATAACCAAAACGAGCAGCTGGTGGCGATGATAGAGAGGGAACTATTCCCTTTTACACTCAATTAGCTGCATTTTAATTAAAAAACAAAAACTGCATCTTCAGGACACGAGGTATTACAACATATATAACAATTCAGAATCTTCAGCTATTTTTAAACAGACTCTACAGCTTTCATACACAAACAGTCCAACAACTAAGAAGTAGTTTCAAAAAGACTGAAATGACCTAACTTTAACTGAGAATACTCACTCACTGAATCTATGACAAACACTTTACTGTGGAACACGTCACTGTGTTGAGGAGCAGCTTTTCCACTAATGGAATTAAAAAGTATTCATATATACAACATTAACTTCTCTTGTGATTACCTCATCAGTAAATACTGAAAAACATTGTGCTTTACAGACAATTAAGCAGCACTCAATTCTCCTCCCAACCCCAGAGTTTTTTCCTGTCATGCAGGCAGGGCCATCAGTTGTGAATGTTATATTCAGTAGGCTGTTTAATTAAATTATCCTAAAAACCCAGAGTCTCCCCCATATCAGGATGTTTGACCCAACCTGACGCGCTGCTGAAAACATGGAGGGACAAGTGCAAAACCAGTTGAAACCAGAGCCGGCAAAATAACGACACTCCGCTGCATAAAAAAGTCCTTTCAAAATAAAACCACAGGATGAAGAAAAGAAAAAAATTGCTTTTTTTTTTTTTTTTTTGCTTTTTTTTTTTTTTAGGCAAAGGCCTGCGACCCACTGAAAACAGGTCCGCGACCCACTAGTGGGTCGCGACCCACCAGTTGAGAATCACTGACCTAGAGGGCCGCCAAAAACTTTCCGTTTTCACCTGTGGGCCGCGGGACCGCATAGGTTATCAATTGAAGACACCAGAGATATGTGGTAATGAGTCAGTCGGTTGTTTAACAATTTGTAATATGCAGAAGAAGAAACTCAGCCAGCAGCTAGTTAGCCTGTAGCGAAAGTTATAGAGAAGTATTTAAAACGAAAACATGAAGACGAAAGTGCTGCTGAACACCCCCCAAACGTCTACATGTTTGTGCAAGTATAATCTTGACTTCACGAAGTAGGGCTTTGTGAACGGAGTTAACGAGGCGGAGCCCTGAGCCTGTGTGGAGTGAGGGCTCATGCTAGCTAGCGCTAGCTAACGCAGCACTGAAGGCTTCACAGCTAAAGCGATATCTAGAAACCAAACATCCAACGCTCGTGGGAAAGCAGGTGGGATTGTTCCAGATAAAGGACAGTGTACTACAGATGCATAAAAGGTATATCTGTCACTGACAAGCAACTCCAAATGTGCTGTGAAAGCCAGCTGTCACAGATATGAAGAGCAACTTATGGTTCTGCAAACATGAAGACTGCTGAAGCCTATCATTCACATCATAAGGCTATATTTTAATTTGCACTTTATTTAAATGTTATTTACAGTTTATTTTATTTGAAAATTATTATTTTGAATTGTGTGCACACTTGTCTGCACACTAATAATTGCCCAATAATTGTGAACACAGATATTCTCCTAAAAAGTAAAAACCTCACTTTTACTGTCTTACATTTCAGGTTTGAGGTTTACTACTGAGAGCACTGTAGTAGTTCAATAATACAATTCATCCTAAAAAAAAATACTTTCCTAATAATTGTGCAATGTATTTATTTTATTACCACATATTATTTATCAAATTTCAATTTTTTTCTCAGTTTTTGACTGTAATCACATTCATGTCCCCACAAGCACATGCATGCTCACATGTGACTCTTAACTAAGCTGATTTGAAGCTTTGACGTCATGATAATCAACGTCCAGATCGGTATTCAAATGCATAGTTTTGTTTTGTTTTTGTAATTATATTGAACATGCATGACCCCTAAAAACAATTAGTTCATGACAAAATAAATAGTAATCCGACTCATTATGCATCAACATTAAAGATGAAGTCTGCATTTCTAATTCAATAAATTCAATTTCTGCCGCTATCTCCAATCCTTAATTTAAAGAAAGTGATTCATCGTATTAAATTAGTGTTGTGTGTGTGTGTGTGTGTGTGTGTGCGTGTGCGTGTGTGTGTGTGTGTGTGTGCGCAATGCAGTGACCTCACTCCTCTTCCTTTTCTATTTACCTGTGCTTGGCCTTAGTCTTCCTCCTATTGTTGGTAGTTCAGAAGCTATGAGGCAATGAATGATTTCAGTTCTGCTTTTAACACAATAATTCCACACAAACTGGTTCAAAAATTGAGCGGCTTGGGCAGTTCACTGAGCAAATGGGTGCTGGACTTCCTCAGGAACAGACCCCAGTGTGTCCGGATGGGGGACCACACCTCAACCACTCTGACCCTGAGCACTGGAACACCACAGGGGTGCGTCCTCAGTCCTTTTCTCTATTCCCTCTTCACATATGACTGCACAGCTATTCACCCCACTAACACCATGGTCAAAATTTGCAGACGACACTGCTGTAGTAGGACTGATAACCAACAACAACGAGACAGCCTACAGGGAGGAGATCCAACATCTGACACAATGGTGTTCACATAACAACCTGGACTTAAACACAACAAAAACAAAATAAATGATAATAGACTTCAGGAGAGCAAGGCGGGTGGAGCACGCTGCCCTCCGTGTATGTGGAGAGGAGGTGGAGAGGGTGGACTGCTTCACATACCTCGGAGTCCACATTTCATCAGACCTCACCTGGTCCAAAAACATCTCCCATCAGGTGGGGAAGGCCCAGCAGAGGCTCTACTTCCTCAGGAACCTGAAGCAGGCTCACCTTCCTCAACACCTGCTGATAAACTTCTATCGGGCAACCATTGAGAGCCTCCTGACCTACTGCTGCACTGTGTGGTTTGCTAGTTGCACAGTGGAGGACAGGAGGGATCTGCAGCGGGTGGTGAGGATGGCAGAAAGAGTGATTGGGACCACATTACCCCCCCTCAGTGACCTATACGCTGGTCGGCTCTGTAATTAAAGCCAGCTGTATCTCCAAAGACCCCACCCACCCTGGACATGCACTGTTTGCTCCCCTTCCATCTGGAAGGAGATACAGGACAATTAAAAAACGCACAAGCTATCAAATGTATAGACCCCCCCCCCTGGACTGAGGACACTAGCACTAACTGCTGAACAATATTCAATGGCACATGCACTTTATGATGATCCACTTATTTATCTGTCTACTTGTGATGTGAATGTTTTTATGGTTGTTTTTAATGTTTGTCTTTACTGTAAGAGCTGCTAAACTGTTTTTCGTTGTTTTCGTGACTGACAATAAAGTATTCTATTCTATTCTAATATTATAAAGTGTTACATTAAACTAATATTATTTTCATTGCATCTAACGACAGGTTTAGATCGTTGTTTATTCTTTGGTCAAAGACAGAGGTAATTTCTGGGTTAGTGTTGGTTCCTAAATGGATGTAGTGAAGCTAATTGTCTATGGCTTGATACTTACCTACCTTTTTTATATTATAATTGGTCAGCTCACAGAAACAGCTGTGTATGTCATGTGTTAGTTAGGTTCTTCTTTACTAGAATGTACTTTAATTTATTTAAAACTGTTGTGTAGCTTTGTATTCACTGCTCAGCTAATATCTTTTGAAGTCTCTTCTTTTCTCAGTTGCATACAAATAATATGTGATTTATACAAAATATTATGTTCATAGTTAGTATTAAAGTTCATCAGACTGTTTTAGATCAAATATTATTTCCAAAGTGTATTTCTGTATTACTCTGTCTCCCAGGTATCCCAAAACCTCGCACCACCGCAGCTGTCCTGGGTCCTGCAACATCCAACTCTAAACCAACAGCCAATCAGCAGGCACCGGGGCCGGTCAGACGACCTGCTGCGCCCGCCGCATCAAAACTTCCTGTGAAGGGATTACCCACAAGCCTAACTTCCTCGTCACTGGGAAGCACCGAGATCAGTGGAGCGACAAGCAAAGGTGAGATGGTAGGCCTCTCTCGCTCATACACAATTTAACTGACTTCACTTTCACTTTCTCAAGTGCCATCCTTAAGCTCCGGCTAGCTCTGCTGGCATCAACTCTTGGTCATGCTCTGCAGACCGGGTAGGTCTGTGGCTGACGAATGAGGTTCTTGAAGCGGCAGTCTGCACGTATTCGCGTACCGGTAGTCCTGATTGGCCGGCTATGCTTATGCAAACTTCCAGTGTAACATACCCTTTCAGTTGTATTTATACCTCCAAATTTGCTTAATCTCTCCCAATAAATCAGATCAGGTACAATAAGTGATGTATAACACACAATCAACATTTGACAGTCCTTGTTCTTTAGTTCTTGTTTGTGCCTTATAAAACCTAGTAGATTTACATGACGCATCCCCTTCTCGCATCCTCTAACAGTAGGATGCGAGAAGGGGAGGAGTCTAGAATGTGTAGAAAAGCGCTCTACAAGTACAGGTCCATTTAGAGTCTAGTTCAGAGAGGGCAGAGCAGAATTATCAATCTAATCTACTCTGAGTTTACATTTCAATACTCTGCTGCACAAAGGAAGTTTGTCTCCTCTGTCTCATCATCCTCATGTTTCTTTGTTATTTTCTCCATTTAGATGTTATTTCATTATTAAAAAAATTCCCAACATTTACATTAAAAAAAAAATCTGACACTTTGAAACAGCTCTGCTCTTCCGTCTATATATAGCAATCTCAGTATTTGTAATATCTCCTGTATCTTATTTCCTCCAGCATCTCCAGGAGCTCCAGCAGGGACCAAGTCAGATGAGCAGCCCAGCAAAAGCATACTGCCTGTGGGCAGCCAGCGCACAGAAAAGCCCCTCATCTCCGGCACTGCAGCTACCAGCAGCACAAACATTCCCAGTGACACCATTACCAATGGCGTTACTGCTGCTCCAAAGCCTCCTCCATTGAGGAGCAGAGCTCTGTCACTGCAGGCCAGGACCACCGCTACAGGTGTGTGCGTGTACACGTACACGTGTACGTGTGTGTGTGTGTGTGTGTGTGTGTGTGTGTGTGTGTGTGTGTGTGTGTATGTGTGTGTGTGTGTGTGTGGGGGGGGGCTGGTGGTGTATGCGTGTGTGTGCGAGTGTTACGCCCGGTCTAGGGGAAACCTGAGAGCAACATAACGACGGGTCTCCCCTTCTCCCCACCTCCCAAATAAGGACCAATGCTGCAGTGTTATAGTCCACTATTTGTGTTTATTGTGAACTTGGTAGCATACATTATCTTCAGGGTGAGCCTGGCCAAAAACAACAAACAAAACAATCTGTCCAAGTAACTTCCCTAGTCCACATAAAGAAACAAAAGAAAATACAAGTATCTTACCTATCTCCCTACCAGAAAACAAGGTTGAACAAAAAGGGCTTCTCCCCCCTACCACTACCCGCACTGCTTGATAACCCCACCACCCAAAGATCTGTGACATGCAACATGAAAGCTGGAGAGACAGGAGAGAGGGGCCAAATCCCAATGTCCCCCTGAACCCTCAAACCCAGAACTTACTGACGTCAGTTCTAAGTGGTTGAGTGTGAGAGGCTTTAGGGTTTGAACTGGTGTAAATATGATGGGACAGCACTTTGCTGCAACATATCATGTGACTACATACAACAAATATTGTGTACAATTGTGTATTTATTTTATACTTTTTATTCACTGATTTGAACGTCTTCCTCACAAGATGAGAATTCATTTTAAATAATCTATTTACTTGTTTTTGTCAAAACAAAATGTTTGATGAATGTAAAACAAATATTATATATACATACTGTATATAATGTCTGCTTGCATTCCTTGCTATGAATTGTGGGTAATGCAAATCAGAGGAATGCAAGCAGAAATTATATATATATATATATATATATATATATATATATATATATATATATATATATATATATATATATATATATATATATATTATTTATTTATTTTACATTCAGTTCAAGCCCTAAAGCCTCTCACACTCAACCACTTAGAGGTGACGTCATAAGTCCCTGAGGGTTCAGGGTTACGGGTTTAGGGGGACATTGGGATTGGGCCAGAGAGAGCCAGCCTCCACAGGGTCCCTCTTAAATATCTCCGTCCAATCAGCTGCAACGAATAAAAGAGCAAAGAACGGCAAACCATACAACAGCACCCCCCTCAGACCGGGAGGTGAACTGCATCATTAAGGTTCATTGTTTTCTTATGACGCTCTGTGTGTGTGTGTGTGTGTGTGTGTGTGTGTGTGTGTGTGTGTGTAAAATCAACCACATTTACCCATCTAATTACTGTTTTCAATAAGATTCTAATGATATACATGTTTGATGATGGTTTTCTGTAACGTACTGTTAGGGGTCGGCGATTCCGCAAAATGTTATTACAATTCAATACCTAATCTCAATACTTATAATATTAAAAATGGATAATCAATATGCTAAATCTAAAATGGTTGTAAACAATGCTCCTCTCTTGTTCAACCAGTAATTATGTGCTGGATTAAACTAGTAAGGGTGCACACCGCTGCACACACAGTACATGTAAAGAGTACATGCACTAAGATGTGTTCACTACTTTTTGATGAAATACAAACGGCCAAAAGGATCTGCAGTTCGATCCCCACTATGTCGATGTGTCCTTGGGCAAGACACTTAACCCCTTATTGCACTCGCAGCTGTGCCTACTGTGTGTGAATGTTGTATGAATCTTAGTTAGCATTCTGATGGGCAGGTGGCACCTTGCATGGTAGCCCCGTGTGTGTGTGTGTGTGTGTGTGTGTGTGTGTGTTGTCTGTCTGTGTGGATCTGTGGATATTTATATATATGTGTGTATACAGTATATATGTCTGTATGTATTTGTGTATATACACAAATATATATATGTGAGACTTTGTGTTTAAGGTGGCAACGACTTTCCAAGGGCTTTGGCATCATATCACAAGACTTGGTTACTTCATCTTTACATTGGCGGAAAGAAACAGACCGCTGTTTCTGTGGCGTATCCCCTCTGAGTCAGAGGGAATACAAGGGATCTACTCTAGGGAAAAAAATTGTGACTACAGCTTAAAAAAAAATGCTTCTAAAAATTGACAACTGAATGAAGACTGATGAACAAGAAAAGGATGGGAAAAGATTGTTAAATAAAACAAAAACATCCTGGTCATAATTTGGCTTCTCTAAATTAAAATCTTCTATCTTAGTTGTCAACTCTGTGACCTAGCACTTCTCAGGATAGAGTGGAAACATTGATTGATCAGGGTCAATTGCTTTTACAATTACAGCTATCTTAAACTGCAACTGGAAAGTTTTAGCATCAACATCTGGCCAGCGAGTGACACAAAACCATTTAAAGAAGTTCTGTGATGGGCTTTGACTTCTTCTGTGTCCTCTTCACAGGTCTGAAGGCCCCAACCGTCACCAATAACAACACAGCAAAGACAGCAGCCGCCCATCCAATAGCAGAAAAGATAGCTGCTTCTGCCGATCAGGGCCTGACGAAGCAGGCATCCCAGTATCCCTTGCAAAGAAGCAGCTCAGCAAGACTACGTCGACTAAACAGCACAGGTAAGGGTATGTGAGAGACAACATGTAGACTGTAGATAAGAAGTGGAAGTTATCACCGGGATTTCACGCATTGGTTTGTGGACTACCGTCTTGAGTTCGGCATTTTGTCCGTCACCACCTTTTTTATTTTGTTTTTTTGCAACCATAAATGATCATAGAGTGCAAAACTAAGTTAAAATATACCCTCGACAAGACATTTTTAGGTGACCGAAATGTTAAAATGAACTTTTAGGAACTGAACAAACTGAAAGGTGAAAGTTATAAATTGAACGACATGGCAGCGACCTGTCAATCACAACGAATAAACTCATGTTTACAATGTTTATTACTGAGCAAGAGAAAAGTGAGATAATCTTCTTTTATACAACCAGACTTCTTTTTGCAACAAGAGCAGACGCCCCCTGATGGCCAGTCGAAAGAATGCAAGTTTAAGGCTTCTGTATTGGCTTTATTTTTCAGAACTGGTTGCTTCTTGGTTGGCGAGAAGAGTGTGTGTTTATAAAGGTGTGTCAGCGTCTCAAAACCACAGTAATCCCAGGACTCTTGGCAATAGCTACAATGGCAAGCATCCAGCTTGATCACAGCTTCTGTGTGTGATTTGTGTGCGTTGGCACATGTGGTTGCATCTTGAATGATGTTGACATTAAACTCCTGAAGCCGTTAACCTATTTCAATCAGGAGAGACAGTGAGTGATTAGTAGTTAACGTTTATTATGCCAGATGATGCGTTCATAAATTACACAGAATTTGTTTGGCGCTTGAACTCCACGAGGAGATTGAGATCACGCTGTGTTTGTCCCAAGGAGTCCAGACACTGGTGGTGCTGGAGTTGCTGGAGATGCAGATGGGGTGTTGAATCTGAGAAGGCGGCTGGTGCTGGGGAAGCGGCGGGTCACATGAGACAGCAGCAGGACGTTAGAAGCGGGGATAGAGTACATTTAAAAGAGACGGCAACAGGCTGATAGTCTAACGAAGAGGGCGTTACTCTGCGCTGCTGGCTGGACGCCCAGCTGTCAAACAGCTGGTAGAATCTGTGGCTCTTCTGACAGTGATGTATAGGATGTGTGCTGCTGGTGAGGGAGGTACGAGTGAGAGGCCTACGAGTCTAGCGTGAGGGGATGGTCTTCCTGTCTGAACTTACGCTAGAGCTTCATTTCCACTGGTATTCTGAAGGTTTTTTGGCAGAACACTGCTCTTTGCCAAACAGGAAGGATTTGGCTGTTAAATCTCTACTTTTCGTTCATGTAGCATTAGCGTCTTTGATTTAATTTAATGCAAGGTTTCATGAAGATTGAGGCTGTTGATAGCCAGTATTTCATGCAGCTGAATAATGTCTTTAAACATGGAGTGTTTCCAAAGGCTAGGTATCAGACATTAACAATGACTCTATCTGATGTTTGTTTGTTTAAAGCAAATACTACATACTGAATTATAATTGTTAGATATTTCCTTAGAGAATTTAACTAGTTCCACATTGTGGACTTCCATCACATAAAAAAACTGGAGAAATTTTATGTTACCAGTTTCTATGGTCTATGGTTAGATCTATGGTTAGCAGTGTGGCCTTTTTAAAAGACCCAGTTGCTTTCTTTAGCTCTTTTCGTCTCTATTGGACATACACTTTATTGGTTCTGACATATACACATGCATGCACAGGGCCCAGGTTTTATTGTCCATCAGGGGACAATGTATCATGGGTTGTAACTTTTGAAGGCTGTTTTGGTTTTCATATTTTTTTTTCTTACATGCACTGTACCTTGCAAATTAAAGTTTTACCAGGAACGTTTTTTGAGTGAAAATGCATCCTAACTGCTCCATCACAAATTATTGCAGTAAAGACAAGTATGTCATATCCAGCAGTCGAGTCAATGTAAACACATGAGTTGTGGTTCAAGTCCACTTACCTCCTGCTTCCATTTGCCAGGTGCAGCTGTGAATGACCTCTTTCTTGCTTGTTTGTCTGTGTGACCACCTTGTTTCCTAAGAGAGTAGTTAGAGTTGCCAAAGGCAGTTATGATTACATAAAATATAAACTGAAGAAAAAGCATAAGCCGCCTGTAAGAGAGTCTCTCCTGTAAGCAATTTGTTTTCATTAATACGGCAAAGTCGTAACCCGCCATCCTGTGCCGTCGATAAACGGCGCAGGCCCACCAGTGCCTTATCAAAACGGGGCCAGATCCATCAACTGTTAGTAAAACTATTAATACACCACAGTAGTGGTCCAATGTTTTCCTTTGAAAGGTCCAGTGTGTAGGATTTAGGGGGATATATTAACAGAAATTGAATATATTATTCATAATTATGTTTTCCTTATTCACAGAAACTCAGAATTGTGTTAGCTTAGAATGAGCCCTTCATATATACAAAGGGAGCAGGTTCTCTTCCATGGTGTCCGCCATGTTGCACTGCCATATATCTCTACGGAAGTAAAAATGAATAAACCAAACACTGGCGCTAGAGAGAGCCTTTTGTGTTTTTACATTACCTAAGGGCTACCGTAGTTCTCCGACACGCCTGTGGTAAAGTGAACCGCAGACTACCTTGGTGCTGCCGTCCGAATTCCCTGTTCCTAAAGTAGTGTAGTCGTAGTGTAGTGGATAGTTGGATAGGTAAATTAAGAATAATTATATTGAAATTACATATTTTGTGAGTAAAATCTGAATCTGCATCGTCACCAGCCTTTCTGTCAGGAAAATACAGTAGCGCAATGTTTTCCTCTTACTTACTTAAAGTACTTTTATTAATATTTATAGTTTGACTATTAACTATTAATAGTCAAACTATAAATACCTTGCAGGAAAAGTCCTGGATTTTGTTTTTTACTTAAATTGAAAAGTGGAAGAGAAGCATTATCAGCACAAAGTACTTAATTAAGCAATAAGGTACGAGAGGCAGTACTGTGTCGTGCAATAATGTACTGTTCAAGGGAGTTGTTAGGCCCGACGCGCAGCGGAGGGCCGGCAAACCCTTGAACTGTACATTATTGTAGACACAGTACTGCCTCGAGTACCTTATTGCTTTTATAATACGGGTACCTGCGACTTTATAAATAGTAATGTAAGCTGCCTTTCAGCACAAAATAGTTGTAGCCGGCAAAACGTTGTGTATCGCATTTCAGCGGCAGAGAAAATAGTCCCGGGACGCACGGGACGCACATACGGGACTATAAAACGGACGGTTGAAAGCAGGGTGGAGGATGACGCTCAGCCACCGATGTAAAGAAGTGCTCTCGCTGCTTCTGTCCGTCTTTTCTCCGTCATTCTTCTCTTCCATGATGTTTAGAGAACTCGCCTCGCGTCGGGAAATTACCGACGTAATTATCTCTCACTGGAAATTATCAGGATTTTGTGATCAAACCCTTTTCATTCCTCATCTTTAGGTTAGGGAGGAAGTGACGTGTGTGTTGTCGTTCGTTATGCTAGTGTGGGGGATGCTACGTGAGCTTGTTAGCTGTTCCGTTTGAGCTAACTTACTGTCAGCGAAGAGCCCCGTTGCAATACTGTGAACACTCAAGCAATAAACCTGCAAGTTAAGGGAACCAACGTCTGCGAGTCGTTACTGCGGAAGTGACAATATCAAAGTTTACACGAAACATGTTTGGTAACTGTCAAGCTTGAAATGACAACTAACGGTCGCGCAATTTAAATCTACCTGTTATTTTAAGTGCGCACTGATATGGAACGCTCTAAATGTAAACAGGCTGTACAGTACTTTATGGCTGAATAAACTACACCCCGTGACTCACTCTCAACCAATCAGAATGCTTGATTTGATCTACCCGTATTATAACTCTGTTTAAGGTGGAGTCTAATATGATGCCTGATAGTTTAATGATACGAATTATATTGAATTGTTATCTTTTGTGAGCCAGATCTGAATCTCCAATGTAACCAGTAACATTTTTCTGTCAAGTATGTAGTACTGCAACGTTTTTCTCTGAAGTATACAGTAAGTAGTAAAAAGTTGAGTTGCATATTATTTAGAGCTATAATAAGTTATGTCATGGTACAATTACTTAAATAGTAATATAATTCAATGTTTTACTTATTCAAACATCATAGTAAATGCCTTAATATTTTTTCCCTGAACCAGTGTGTTTTTCACTGCTCTCCGACCGTGTAGGTGTATTACTCAGAACCCAAGGAATCGCAGGGTCCCACCCTTTTGGGGTTTCATCACACGTGATGACACAGTTGTGTGAGATGAATTCTCTCTCTCAGAGAGAGAGGGAGAGAGGGGGAGGGGGAGGGAGAGAGGGAGCCAGCCAGCCAGCCAGCCAGCCAGCCAGCCAGAATAGATTATTCAAATCCCACCCACTCCCCCTCCAGCATCTGTGTGTGTCTTTTGAAATGGCAGTAAAATAGTGTATAGAAGCTTGTCTTTGTCCAACGGCCCAGCATGTGTTTGTAAGGGAGAGCAGACACACACCTCAGGATTGCTGTGTGTTTTGCACGTAACAGCAGAGATGGACTACTAATCATCACCGCAATGAGGATTTTCTCTCCTCTCTCTCACACGCACACATGCAAGTACTGACTCTCTCGTTCTCTCCATCTTTTATCTCCGGATGATTCACTACCACCTGGACGACAGTGAAGCACAAAGCTATTTTTGGCGCCATTTTCTCCTTCGGCTAGTCTACAGATAGCAGTCGTCCCTTGGCTTTTATTTCATGGTTTTTCATTGGCAATTCCTTGGTTTTGAATGGTTGAATGGCAGCAAGCACCTCAATGGACTTTATTTTATTGCTCTTCGTTCTTTTAATACTTTGATTTTCCAGAGGCAAAATTTTCCCTTTTAAATTCCAATTCCTGTTTAGTTTTTTTCCTGATCTCCATTTGTCTGTCATGGTTTAGAAGCAAGGCACACATTCCAGCAGCAAAAACCTCTAAATATTTTCTTTCTTCTTCATGTGGAATTATTTTTCACTTACTTTTCAAGATGAAAAGAGGAACATTTGTATTCATCTAGAGTGTTTAGCTTTCAGGTGGAGCAACTACAGTGCTTTTTCAAATTATTCTTCTACAAAAATGCTTTGAGAATTTTGACAACAAGAAGAAAAAAAACTGGATCATAATTTCTTTCAACCGAAACACAGTTTGAGAGTGTACAGGAGCTGAGGAAGTTCCTTCATAAAAGACTATTCAGACTGGAAACATCAGTCTAAATCAAACCTTGAAGAGTGTTGGAAAACAAAAGGAGACAATGTTATGGTCTCCCAGACTGTCGCTTTCCAACTTCCATGTGAAGCTGACAGCCAAAGGTCTTTTCCGAAACCTTCAGCTGCTCTCGGGATGCAGGAAGAACACGGTGGTCTTCCACGCAGGTCTGGATATGTTCCTGTGCTCCATGCCCTCCCATCATCCAGCCGTCAATGCTTTAATCCTTTCAACACATCCATTCAATCGACACGTTCAGGCCAACAGATTGATCACTGTAGGCCACCATCTGTTACTCCATCCCATTCTCGATAGCTTTAGAAATATCAGAGAAAGTTATGATTTTTAACAGTTTTACACCAATGGTTTAAGTGGGATGCTACCACACCCTAGCAAAAGAGCTAATTGTGTTCAAGACTAATCATGTATCCCTGATACCATAGCCTTCATAAGCTCAAAGCATCAATGATGTCTGTAACCTAATTTAGTATTTATACTTTTTCATATTACTTCATCCCTCTTTTCAATTTGTCCTCTTCCTCTTCAACTTTGCCTTTGGTGAGGTTGCCACAAAGTGAAAGGATCAGCTTTCATGCCCTTTTTTTTCTTCTTCACATTTACATCTTTAGTCAAGAGAATGGCAAGCCTGATCCCAGATCAGCCTCAAAGGCCAATTCACCCTCTCACACCACCTCCTCCTCGCCCGGCTTCTGCTATTTTCCTGCATGGGTTTGGCAGCCATTGTTGCCTTCATCGCCCAACCACTGTGGGGGCTTTCAGTATTGTAAATGTGGGTTGCTCCCACAGCTGCCATGGATATATAGGGTTACAATAGGGACGTCACATGTCTTAACACACGGTGTGTGTACACAAGTCTGTACGTGTGTTTGTGTGGACACTTTCTGCATGATAGCTTGAGCAGTGGCGTGATGAAGAGCCGTGGCTGCAGGCTCCTTTTAGCCGTGATACTCATGCATAGAGAGGCACGACCATGTCACTCACACTCATACAGAAACCAGAAATAGCCTCTGTTCTGGCTTTTACTTATTTAACCATTAAAAGAGGGCTTTTTATTTGTGGAAGGCTTGTAACATCATGGGACGGCAGGGAGTCTGTCCTCACTATATGGTGTTTATTACTTCATACAGGAGGTTGCTTAGGCTGCTGTGTTAGCTCTTTAGTCTCCACTGATCACAGTGAACAAGAACTGAACATTTAAACACATCAACAAAGCTGATACATTTAGGAGGCTAAAGTCAATGACGTGATCCACTGGCCTCTGTTGGATGATCAGAATTCCGAGGATAGAATATAATATATTCACATGTTGGCTGTGCATATGAAATGGATTAGAACAGGAACAGCTGTGAAAGAGAGTTCAGAGTTCTTTCATCTGTCTTGGCTAAATTACTCACCAATTACTTCATCCTCTTTGACAAATCATCTTTATCCATTTAAACTCTCTAAATAGTTCAGCAGCAATGTATATACAAATCATCTTATGTTCTACTGCCAGTATTTTTATCATTTGTTTTTGGCTCATGAGAACATGCTCCTCCCTCTTCTTATTTTTCCTATCTTTATTCAAGAGGTGTGGTCTTTCAATTTGAGAGCTTATTGAGTTTCCCTCCAAACTCTTTCCTTACACTCAGCTTGCGTTTGGGTTTGTACTTATGCTCAAACTGTATGCTTTAACTTGAATATACTGTTGCTTGCACGGATTAGCTGCACTCCAGCTTCAGCCCTTCAACTCAGGCTGCTTTTCAAGCTTGTGAAAGCAAATTTCCTCTGCTCTTAGATCTTTTGAACTGGAACTTGCTCCACTGACATAAGTGTAGATATTATAGTAAAAGAAAAAGTATTAGTGAGCTGGTATATATTAATTGTCCTTTTATTCCAAAAATATGTAGTAATTCCCAAAGTAACAGCCTGTCACAGTCTAATAAAGCGAACGCAACCACAACATGGCAGGGACTATTTGCTATAGTATTAGGATATTACGCAAAAAAAGTATTATGAGAAATCTGAGAGGCGATGTTTCACGAGCGCACAGCATGAGTGTGAGGAGAAGAGCTGAAGCTGGAGCGCAGGAAATCTGTGAAAGCAATGATACATATCTGAGTCCAAGCATACAAATTGAGCAGAAGCAGAGCAAATCCAAACGCAAGCCGGGGCTATTCCAAGGCAAGGACAGGGTTTTAAGGGAAAGCATTACCAAATCTGAACATAAAATCAACGGAAAACCGTGCTCTTTATTGAAGATAGGAAAAAAGCTCCATATATTCTTCAGTAAATATTCATCTGAGCTGCACCGTCTCAGTTGTACTGGGTCTATTCCTGCTGAGCCATCTGAGCGTGGTGCAGGCTGCAGTGCTCCGTGTGCTCCGCAGACCCACTTCCCTGCTGCTGCCTGCCAGTGCCATGAAATGTAGGTTAAAGCAGGCTTTAGTCACCACATTTTTCCGTCCACACACACACACTTGGCAGAGACACTCTTGCACACTGCTCAATGGTGCAGCTGAGGCTGGCCAGTCGTGCAAGCTTTAATCTGATGTGGCGGTTGTTGTTTTTTTCCTAATGTTGTGGCAGATGAAGACTAGAGGTAGTATCTGCTGGACTGGAATATTGTCTCCATGCTCAGCAGAGATGTGCAATAGATTTGGGCTGCAGTAAAACTAGGTAGATGTGTTTTCTGTGGAGTCATGTGCAGTTTATCTTTTGCCCACATCTGGAGCAGCATCTGATCTAGAAACCTCATATGAAATGAGTAACAGTTGTTTTATAACTCTTTATAATTAAAAAACCACCATGGTTTACTGGTTTAATAATCTGCGCATTATTGTCACGGCGGTTGCTTAACCTTGTCTTTAGGAGCAGTGTATTATTTTCATAATGAGAATATCTATTTTGGCATTTTATACTCAACACGTGGTTTTAGACTGTTCACTTACTCTCAGTAGGATGTCTTACCAGGAAGTGGTTTATTTTATGATAATCATATACTCTCCTGTGGTTTAATAGTATGGTTTTGTAATCCCAGATTGACTGATTAGATAATCTCAACTGCTATGTTACTTTGAAGATTCACCAAAAATGTGTGTTTCAATGAGGAATTTTCAAGATAGGGTTGTTTGCTAGCCATATTTCAAGATTTGTATTTATTTTTTGCCGCAGGTTAGTTGCTAGAAATTGAACAATTACACGTAAGAATGTTTTAACATTGAATACCTGAGATCCTCCAAATCATCCTTTGTAATCCTTTTAAGTTTAAGTTAATTAATCAGCCATTCTTTATTCTACCATCAGTGACAATAGGCAGAGTCTATGATACTGCCAAAATTATGTCAAGATGACCTCATCAATGCAACTTAAAATTCAGTGCATGATAACATGCATAAATATACTTTGATATAAACCAGTTACACAGTTAGGTCCATCTGTTTGTTTGTGGTTTCCTGTTTCTACTGTATTCAACATCTTTTTGTAGAACTGATCTGACACATGTGGACAGAGCAGTGTCTGTATTTCTGTCATCATGCTAGAGCAGGGGTGGCCAACCAGTCAGAGACTAAGAGCCACATTTTTTACTGTGTTACCGCAAAGAGTCACATCATACACATGGGCACACATGAACATCACCCCATCCCTTCCTCACACACACACACAGACCTCTGCTCAGCCAGATTTACTGTAAATATCACACACCAACATGATAATGACAGAAATTGACTCCAACAGTACTAAGACCACAGGCCAGTCCTTTTCAACAATGAACATTGTGTGCACTGTCTCACACACACAAACTCTCAGTTCAACCAAGTCCACAAACAAAAATATAATAATTTACAATAGCGTTTTTATTTTACTATGCATGTTGCTTAGTGGGACTTCTGGTATTCTTTGCCTTGAACAATCCTCTTCAGATCTGGCTTGTATTCCGTTGTTGCCACTTGAAGCAATTCTTTCACATGGGCAGGCACGTGCACAGATAGACCCCTAGTGGTGCTCAACCTGCCCTTTTGCCCTGGATGAGAAAAGTGCCCCTTCTGCTGGAGCCCAATTGTTTTCTTCATTCATCAGTATTTAAGAATAAAAATGACACTCTCTGTCATCAATTCCCCCGAAATGTGTTTTGATATCTGACCGGGCATTTATTTGAGTTCTTGTGAGAATTTCGCCCCTCCCTTCTAAATTTATGTTTATAAATGTCACGAGAATTCACAGCTAGAAAAAATTTACAAAAATGCGATTAACTTGGCATTCATCCTCTGCATGGAAATCAGCACCCAGCATGTGAAGTCACTGCTCTTGCATCAAACGCTCTGCAAGAAGAAAGCCTGGACCGCTCCACAGCCTTAAGCTAACTGATGGTGTAATTCACACAATAAGCATTGAGGTCTGAGGAGAAGTTTGCCGAAATATTTCAAGGTGCGTCAGAGAAGCTGAGTCACAGCTTCTCTGACGCACCTTGATATATATATAAAGCGGGGGCTTTCAAACAGTCCGTCTCCACATTAAATGGGTCAACGTATTTTTTGCAAAATCAATAAAAAGATTTTAAAAGATTTTAAAAGAAAAAAACTTCGATATGAACGTAAGAGCCGCATGAAACCAGGCAAAGAGCCGCATGCGGCTCGGGAGCCGCGGGTTCGCCAGGCCTGTGCTAGAGGATATTATTATAACTAAAATGACTCACAGATTGTTAGGTGACCAGGTCTAATTTGCATGTAAAAGCATCAGAAAGGGGGCATATACACTTGCAAACAGTGACATGCTCTGCACACTTGTTGGCAACAGTCATGTGGAAGCTGAATATCTTTCAAGTACTCATGAGATTAATCTATTCTGATAGTTGATCATCAGCAGTCTTTCTTCGATGTTTGTAAGAGAATATTTGTCATCTTTGCATGTTTATGTTCCTCAAGGCATCCTGCCAAGGATTTAACCAAGAAAAGGTCGATGTCTGTCCCTCCTTATAAACATGTCCCTCCTAACATCTTTGCATGCAACAACTTTGTAATCTAAGTTTGAAGTATTCCACCTGACTTTGATAGTTAAACGGGAACAACTCTCTTTAAAAAATACATGTTTATCCTATGGTCTAAAACGGTAAAAAAAAATATTAGTAAACATAAACAACTCTCTTCCAACTCAAATTTGTGATGTCATCAAGTATAACGTTTAAAACTACTCCATAGATAATGAATTGGAGAGATGTTATGGATGGCACTGAGAGGCCCAGGGGAACACAATTTTTATTTTTTAAATAAACATTTTGTGGGTCCACAAAATCAGTCTCTCCCATTTATTGTGTATGGAGCAGCTCCAGACTTTATGCTTATAACATCACAAGTTTGAGACTTACTTCTCTGGCCATGGACATACTGTAACATACTGGAATTCTTCATTAGATGGCGTTCCCCTTTCATGTGGCTGATTATAGGATGGCAATTTAAACTCTGGAAAAGGTCAAATCCAGCGAAGTCAAAGTGCAAATCAGAGCTAAATTCTGTTGGAATCTCCCTTTTCATTAAAAGGGATAATATTCTATTTGTATCAATTTGAGTCATCTTAATACAGCAGATTAAAGGAATAAGGATTGGTACAACTGCTAAACATGTGTTTGTGCTGGCACACTTTTTATGTACTGACAGACCTACAGAATCCAGCTCTAATCGGTCTAAGTCCGAGTTGGTGGTGTTTGATCTGGCCAGCATCATGTGGCCGTGCAGTGAATTCACTTTTCTCCCTCTAATGGCTCTGTGTTAATGAGAGAGCATACATAATCTAAATAATGATGTCATCAGTTTTTACTGATCTGTTGATAATCATCCCTCCTCCTTTTGTTTTATTCCTCCACTTCCCACCCTGAGTGGTTTTCCCGTAACTGATTAAATACACAGCAGGCAGTCCAACCAAGCGATCATGAAACTGTTACAAATAAGATGGCCGACATGATAGTGATACTTATCATAAGATAGCTCACATACACTCCATAACAAAAAGAAAATATTCCAATAAGTTAGATATTTCTTATAATCATAAATGATTGAAACTACAGACTAATAGGCTACTTAGCTGCTTTTCACATTTCCCCATCTTTGAGGTACTGAACTAGACCTTGCATTTATCATGCAGCTAATTCATATGATGAATCTCTATATCATCACGTGTTGTGGAGGTCATCTTACTGTACTGAAGGAGATTCTCATGACACGGCAGGGACTAACGTGATGTGCATGCTAACAGTGTTGTTTCTCTCTCAGTGTGGGCTCAGCAGCTCTGCATGACTGCCTGGCAGACTTCAGGTACAAGTCTTCATCATAAACACACACACACACACACACACACACACACACACACACACACACACACACACACACACACACACACACACACACACACCATGAGATGTGTTGTCTTCGCAGCTCCCTTACATTGTCAACATTATTTCCATGCTTCCAACTGCATTGGTTGACATGTATGTTAGCTTACCATTGTGTTAATGTTTCATCTCCTATCATTCAGTCTTGCAGATGTAGACTGTTCATCAGATTTATTCATTAGCTTGTTTTTTTTTCTGCAACTTTCAATTGGCCCTTCACTAAGTACTGCCCCTGCAATGCAAACTGACCAATCATAGCGCAGCATCAGCCAGCTCCGTCCACAGTCCAACAACAATCCGGCTGATGTAATCATTTGAGGTTTTCATCATTTTCAGTCTGGTTTTGTGGATTTGGAGCTAGTCATGGTTAAATATTGTGTAATTATGATATGCTTGAACCGACGTTAACATTACCAGAGTAACTGCTTGACTGCACTTGATGATATTATATTTCACACAACCATAGCGACGTATATGTTGGAAAAATATAAGAAAAAAATGATGTACATCTAAAGGCACAGCTATTATGGAATGTCTTTTTACTGTTCATCCAATGTGTATGAGTACACATTCATGTAAAATGTTCTCACCTTCCAATCTTGTTCATATTTCTACACTCACCAACATTTCTTTGCATATATGCGTCACATCAGAATATTCATCTGGTTAACACCTGCAGTGTTTTAGTGATGCATCTGGAGCTGTGTGATCTATGAAGCTGGGAGTCGTTGTAATGAAACTGAAATGATCAACGAGATTGTAAAAAGTCAAACATACAAACGAGAGAAGTATCGTTAAGGCTCTAGCTGCAGGCTCAGACGCTGCAGAAGACGACTTACTGATTTAAAGCCAGTCGGCTTTTAATTCAACTGTTGCTCAAATGCCAGTGTGTGCTAGTGATTTCTCTTCCCCCTAATTGCTCTCATACTGAAGTGTTCAGCAGTCCAATCCATTTCAATTATGTACGAACTTTCTTGTTCCTCACCCGCAAGCTATGTTCACAGCTATGTTGACAGAAAAACTGATACGGACCAGCGTTCTGTTGCCAGTAGGTGGCAGTATCTAGCTTCAGGGGCAGCCCTGAATACCAACACTGACAGAGTACAGACTCTTCAGTCGCATTTGGATTAGATTTGAAATGTAAATTGGGTGCAGAACTAGTTCTCACTCAATAAGGATGAAACATGATTCTCTCCATTGGAATCTGACGATGCCGTCTGACAGTTTCAGCTACGACTGATTGCATTTTTCAAACAAGAATTTGTAAAATGTTCAACTGATGAGTTGAACATTTTAGGTCTTTTTAGGTCACGTCTTAGGCCTCAGAAATAATACTCAACTTCAAAGCAGATAATTTCATTTCAGATAACACCACAACACTCATGGTCCTGCAGGTTGCACTGCATTACTGGCCCAATGGCCAATTGGGCCAGTAATTCCAACCACTGACAAACACTTTGTCAGTGGTTGGAATTGAGAGAGGCCTTTGTATGTTGATACTCAGTCCAGGGTGGTGACAGAGAACTAACTAACTAACTCTATCTTTAAGCCACACGTCTACTAGTATGAGTATCAACATACAAAGGCCTCTCTCAATTCCAACCACTGACAAAGTGTTTGTCAGTGGTTGGAATTTACTGTTTTCTGCCATAACGCCATTTCTGTTTGTGCTGTAAAACAACACACCAGATTTAATGCTAAATCCAACCCAGTGGCACCGACATTGTCAAATGAAATGTGGAGACTGCTTTAGGCCTGTTTTTAAGTCTATTAGAATTAAACTAATGTCTCAAAATTAAAACCTGAACAACTCATCGATATTAATGTATAATGTATTGGTCCTCATGTGCACATAATAAACTCAGAAAAACACAGGTGGATGACGATTATGGTCAGAATCAAAATCAGAAACTGTTTATTGCCAGGAATGTTTTCACAAACGAGGAATTTTTCGAGGCGGAAGGTGCATACATTGGACATGGGACGTTAGACGAGACAAACAACAATCAACAATCAACGATAACAACAGTGCAATGGGTATTAAAATAAGTGTAAGATAAGATAAGATAAAGTGCTCAGACAACAGATACGTTAATGTGAGTGTACGTTAAAGTGACGTGTGTTTAAGTTAAAGTGTATGTTAAAGTGACGAGTGTTTAAGTTAAAAGTGCATGAGTGTTTAAATATGAAGTGTGCAGAGGAGTGACCGGTAAGGAAAAAGAAAGAAGAGAAAATAAAAATAAAAATACAAATAAAATTAGTCCTGGGGGTGACAGAGTCAGTCAGTGGGGGACCCGGGCTCTGTTGATGAGCCCGACTGCCGACGGGAAGAAACTGTTTGTGTGGCGTGAGGTGTTGGTCCTGATGGACCTCAGCCTCCTGCCAGAGGGGAGGGACTCAAACAGGTTATGTCCAGGGTGGTGACAGGTGTTATGAGAGAGAGAGAGAGAGAGAGAGAGAGAGAGAGATCTGGTAATGCACTTTAATGCAGCTCATGGCGCGCACCCACACACCATTACCACGCATCCCATGATGCATCTGCCTCAGCTCTGAACAGTCAATAGGGCGTATTCTCAATTACCCGATGAGTGCAGATGTATGAGACGTGTGTGTGTCGAGGTTTCTTTTTATTTTCTGTGTTCGGATGTTGTGGTATGTTAATGGTGGAGTGAGTATTATGTGTGCATGGGGAGTGTGTGGACACCATGTTGAATGTTGTACCTGCTACCCACACGTTAAGACGTTGCCGTTCTCTTGCAGTGGACAAAAACAAGCCCCGGGAGGTGCCAGCCAGACCCACAAACTCCAACAGCAGCTCACTGGCAGCAGCACCCGCAGGAGGAAACAACCAGAGAAAGCAGCATCCTCCACCAGAACTGGTATGTACTCTTCTTTTGAAGTTTTGAGCTTTAAGATGCACATTCAGTTATGGGCGAGACACTAAACCAGAGATCATTACTGAGCAGGATCTAATTGATGAAATTAGATCCTGCTCAGTAATAAGGTGTGTTGTTTGACGGGAATAAAGATGTTTCTTCATTCTTTCAATGTTTGTTTGTCTTCATGTGAGCTGTCCCTGTTAGGTGGTGTCAAAGAAACTGCCACTGTTCATGCTAACAAGTGCTAATGTTCACAAGCATTTTTGAAAATGATAAAAGTTTAATCAATTAATCAGTGAGCCACAGATGTATTATGTTTATAATATAATGGCTAATTTTGCTCATCTTTATATCTGTATTTCTATATATTATCTTCTTCTTGTGTTAACAAGACTTTATTTGGATTCATCTTAAGGCCAGTGCTTCAGAATCATTTATCTTATCTTGTTTACCTATAAAATAATCTTTCCCCAATCATCAATTCTTCTGATTGGAGTCTTTAATGAAGAAGATATGTGGTATGTTTTCTTGCTAGGTACCAGATGTGGTGCATGCTAATGCACCAGTGACTGCCGCTCTCCCTGTGCCGGCCCCTGATACCACCAACACTGGCTCAGGCACCACTGGAGCCTCTGGTCTTGGGTTCAAAGCAAAAACCGGATCAAGATCCAGCCCCAAAACAGCATCTCGCCTACAGAATGCATCCAAGCCTGGTGCAGCGGGGGCTGTTGTGGCGGACCGGATGGTCACTGCTAAACAGAACCACAGCAAAGAACTGGCAGAGAAGAAGAACCAGGCCATCAACCAGCTGAGGAAGCTGCTCGTCCAGGGGAATAAGAGAGTGGAGGCTCTGGCTATAGTCATCCAACAACTCTTCACTGAGGTACTTCCCTTATTTCTATGTTGACCAAACAGCCAAAACACACTCACACCACTGGCGGTGGAAAGCTTCCATCCTTTATCTACTGTTTTTTTTACGAGGGGGAACAGATGTTTTCTGTCTCTGCAATGCAGAGAAATAGCACACTGTGTAGCTGTGTGTCAAACAAAAATGGCAATAATTCAGTGCTGCTGTCAGTGGTGATGTTTTGTCATAGCGGTTTCAGTAGTGTGCAAATTCCTGCATTTGTACTGCAAATATGCCGGGGCAGTGACTCATTTTTCATGAAACGAACCAAAGGAGTTCCTACTTTCCAGGACAGACTCTAGACTTTACATATTGGTGGCAGTGAGAGGTAACTGAGTGTTGTGAGACTTGGGTAAAGACAACAGTCCACTTAGCTTGGACTGTACTTGTAGATCTCTTTTCTAGTCTTCCGACAACTCAAAGCACTTTAACACTACATGTCATTCACACCCTTTCATCAATGATGGGAGGAGCTACACGCAAGGTGTCACCTGCACTTCAGGACGAACTGATCCTATTCACTCCGTGGGTGTGTCTTGCCAAGGACACATCGACTAGACTGGAGCCAATCATCTGATTGGAAGACGACCCGCTCCACCTCTGAGCCACACGGCTGTTAGCTAGTTAACATTAATATCTGGGCCCTATTTTTCGTACCTGGCTAAACAAAGTCAGGCAAATGTCCTAATCTCCACCTTAAATTAGCGAGATGATTGACATCAGGCTATCTGGGTTTCTTCACGGCTGATCCGCGCTGAAACGGTCTCGTTAATTCTAGCCAGACGTCAATCCTCTGGATAATTGCGCGTGTCCGTTCCTCTTCAGAAGGGATAATAATCGAGCACTGACACCACGATCTTCTAACAGTACAATAGCAAATAAACTCAGAGGAACCTCTTTTTATTTCTCCGATGAGAAGCAGGAGATGATCATGAAGACATATGAGGAAGTCATTACCTTAATCATTCACAGCAAACGCGTTGTGAATATTCCAACGTTTTTGTAACATTGTTGCCGTGAACGCAGCTTAACTCCGCCCCGCTGCGAGACATAAGCGCCGCAAATATATCAGACAAGTTAAATGTCAGTGTTGGGAAAATGTATCCGCAAATTTTAAGTGCTTCATCACCCAGATCAATCAGATTATATTTACGAATAAATATATACTTATGAGGATATATGTACTGTATGCACGTATGAATCATGTACTATATGTATATACATGTATGTGTATATTTCTATATAACTAGGAGTTTGAATATGTGTATGGGCGGATCAGTATATATGTATTATTCATAATCAGAAATTCAATCAATTGAAGCAGTGAAAATACATTGTGTGTGATTCTCTGTATTCTTATCATGAGTCCACCTCAGAATCAGCTTTAATGGCCATATAAATTTGCAGATACATGGAATTTGACTCCGGTTTCACTGGCTCTTTGTACTTTTTTTCACACACAATATACAAGATAAATATAAAAAATATAAAAAGGACATTAAAGACAGTAGTAAACAACAAAAAAGTGCAGATAGTGCAGATGAAGAGTCTGTTTAACTGTTCATTTGAGTTAATCATGTTCTACAATAATGATATGTATGGTGTACTAATAACACTGTCATATAATTATGAGTGCTTTCAACACATCCATAAGTTTCTTAAGCGCTAAATAAACGTAAGAACAGCGCGGCATGCAGCTGCGCCTGTGGTGATCAGTGTCCGCGGCTCGAGACGCTCTCGTAAATAAATGATTCATTGTAGGCAGAATCTATTGTGCCGCGTACAGGAAGTCATGATGACGTAAAGGACGGATCTTGGCGATCTCAAAGAACTCTCTCCCAATAAAACTAATATAACTAATACCCAGTGGCGGCTGGTGACATTTTTTTTTGGGGGGGCGCAGTTGGGCGGCGCGGTTTAAATAGCACTCCACAATGAGAAGAAAAGAGGTTTGGAGTAGAATAGTCTAAAAAACAAAGCTTTATTTCAAGAAAACAGTGCTCAACACTGTCCAATAACAACTATCAACAAACTGTAACTTTGGGCATGAGAGGTTCAGAGCAGAATGGTTTAAGAAACATTCAATGTGGTGGCCAGAGCAACTTCAGGGAATACATTGACGTAGCATTCAAACTGGGGGCCCTGCAGTAAGGTGGCACTGATGAGGTGGTCTTTGAAGGCAAAGCGTTCCCTGGTGTGTCCAAGTATGGTGTCACAAACCTACAGATAAATATATAGAGAGAGACAGAGACAGTAAGATAAGTTGTGGGGAAATATCTACTACAAACAGGCTTCATACTACAGACAAAAAACTATGTTTTGTGTGTCTTGATGGTTGTAGCTATGACACACACACACACACGCACACGCACACGCACACACGTTGGGGATTGAATTGGTATTTTAGATAAAGTCATAGCCTGATATGATATCCACCCAAATCTAACAATGTCCAACATGTGTTCTGCTGTGAGAAAGATAAAACATTCAACTTTAACACAGGCATCTGCTGATTTTGACACTCACCTCTGCAGCAATCCTTCAAGCTCATCTTCCTTCACAGCCCGGCGCTTCCTCGGCTGCTCAGAGCCACTGCTTTGCTCCACACTGAGCCTCCAGCTAACAGCTCCGGTTAGCATGTAGCTTGGTGCATGTAGCTTCACTGCTTTGCTGCTGAATATTTAAATCCGGACGTTCGGGTCCCAACTCTTTCAGCCTCTTCTTGTCAACATCTGATCGTGGATTGAAAGGTGTTTCGCGTAGAGATACCACAGAGTTTTCAGTCGCCATACTAACATGATCAAAGTCTCTGCTAGCTGTGTTGCTCGCGTAGCTACGTGGGAGCTATATGGGGTGTGAGGGAATGATAAAGGTCTCTGATTGGACGAATAGTCCAACCACGTTGCAATAAGAAACGATGTAATTGGCTAGGGCGCAGATTCGTGCGCCCGAAGATTCACGTTTCATCCGCCAATGAGAAGCTGTCCTTGCCGTCACGAGGGTGAAATGTTTGTTAGCTTTCCATAGACACACATTGGGCCGGCGCCCCGAGAGGGGAGGGGCTTTACTCAGTAATGATGAATGGCGATATATTATATTTAACTTAAGTGGTTGTTGACAGGGGCTTACGGTCTCCCACACACATTTAGCGCGTCAACACGGTGTATTTCTTATTTAAATTATTTGATATATAATGTTTTTTGACAGTATATATTATATTTTTTTTTTCTTCTTTTTTTTTTCATCGCAAAATTTTAGGAGGGGCGGCGCCCTAGCGCCCTCTATTGACGCACCGCCACTGCTAATACCGCTCCTTCATCAATGAGGAAGTGAGCTGCCTTTTTTGTCCGGTGGGAGTGGCCAGCTTATCCAGTGAATTTCAGTTAGCCTGCCCGGGAGCAGGTTTACATTTTTGGCTGTGTTGCTATGGTGATTTAGCTAAGCTTGCTTCGAGAAACTGAATAAGCCTGACCTACGTCATCTTATCCTGACAATTAGCCCGCTAACGCAGTAAGCCAGGTACGAAAAATAGGGCCCAGGACAGCTTCAGACTGTTTGCTTTGCACACAAAGATACATCCCCTCATTCTGTTAGTTAGTTAGTCTTTTGGCTCGCAACTTTGACCGGTTTCAAAACATCAAAAGTGAGCTGGGAGGAAATGCAGGGATTTCACTGTGCTTTTAATGTATCCAGTAGAGGCCAATATAATTTGCTAAGCCTTTGCCACCTGCAGGCTAGTTAGCAAGCTAATGTTTTGTGCAACTTTAATGAGGGGATTCTTCTCAAGTTTAGTTTTGCTGTTGAAATGAAAATATGTTAGAAGCAGCCAGCTTCTGAGAGTTCCCCTACAAATAATGATGGGGTTTCTGGTAAATAAGGTGGATCTGCAGTATCATTAAGTGGGGATGGGTCCCTTTCTTCTGCTGTAGCACCACTTCACTTTCAAGGAAGATAAGGTGGACGTGTTTGTACATGTAAATATATTATGGTAGCGCAGCTTCAAGGGGGTAAATGAGGGGAAACAATCAGTTATCTGCACACCATCCTTCCCCTTTGGCGAATTAGAGCAAAGCACCCACAGCCTATAATTAAGGCATCACTCACACTGTTGGTGATAGAGCAGTGTTGCTTTTTAAGTTGCTTATTGACATGCATATAGAGGGGGAGTGGAGTATGGCTGTTTTTAAGTAGGCAGCAGGAGAGTCCACACCTAGCTGCCATTAACAACAACGTGTGTGTGTGTGTGTGTGTGTGTGTGTGTGTGTGTGTGTGTGTGTGTGTGTGTGTGTGTGTGTGTGTGTGTGTGTGTTGGAATAAACCTGTGTGAAACTTGGCAAGCGGTTTACTCGGCTTGATGTGTGACTTCAGTCAGGCACAGCAGCTCTGTAGCTCAAACACTTACAGTAAGTTGTTTTTACAAGGTATGAGCTGATTGTTTTTTAATACGATACTTATTAATTTTTATTAACACACTTCTTACAGTGTTTTTGGCTGAAGCATAGTCGTTTCCTTTTCGGCGACTAATGGATATTGAAATATTAAATAAGTCCAATAAAAGATGTGGGTGTTTTGTTACCTGCATACACTGTAAACCGTATGATTACTGAAGTCAGTTTATTCTGTAGTAAGCTGGTTCCTTACCAGCTGATGACTTTTGATTGACCATCACTCACAGAGTCACGCACATGGATAGGTTGCTCAGTAAATATTTGCTGTCTGATTACTATAGGATCAGGAATTGTATATTTGTGGAGCCTAATGGCATGTGGAAATAAAGTGAATGCACACAAACACTAACTATCATTCACTTATCCAATGTGTCATTACACCTGTTTCCTCTTTGTGTAAATAAACCTGCACTTTGTGCGTATTGTATTGTCAAACTAATATGTACAACACGTGAATTAGTAGCTGCTTTTCATAACAATTATGAAACGCCTCACTATTGAGTTGACATCACAATATTCTGTCAACTCAATAGTGATAATTACACTATTCATGTTTAGAAGAAAAAGAAAATCAGAGGTAAAGTAAAATATTATCTTGTATGTCTTTATATATTATTAAGAGCAGGTCACGGGTACGTAACTAAACTTCTTTTACATATGGTTGACCAATCTAGTCAGAATCATTATCTTTACCTGTGGTGACAAAGTCAGCAATAACACACACATACACTGATAAAACGTACAAATAATACTAAGAAACTGCATTTTATTCTTGCTTTGAAGATAATGAAAATGTACATAAACCTGAGACACACACACACACACACACACACACACACACACACTTTTCCTCAGTGACAGATATGACTTGCCTGCATGTCTCTCTCTGAGGGAAAGCAGTTCATTATCTGTTCAATAAGCTGTTATCTGCAGGAACAGCCCTGCACACGGACAGTAACACGTGATCAACTCATGTATAACTCTCAGCATCAGCCTTTTGAATCGGGGCCTGATTACACGGGTTTCAGATAAATGCTCCATTTCTGTGGATATTTCCCAGAAAGTGTGTGATTGTAATGTGAAGATCAGCTGAGAGAGAGCTTTCAGAGGGTTACAGCGCAGGAGCCTTCCTGAAGGGGTATTGATCAGATGGATGGTGGTGAAGGGGGAGGATGAGAAGGGAGGGAGGAGTGGAGGAATGCAGCAGCTGTAGTTCAAGCCCTGAAGCTCTGTGTGTGTGTGTGTGTGTGTGTGTGCGTGCGTGCGTGCGTGCGTGCGTGTGTGCGTGTGTGTGTGTGTGTGTGTGTGTGTGTGTTCTAAAGCATGAATACCAATGCTATCTAATCTGTCCTACAAACTTGAAAGGTGACTGGTGAAAATAAACTGCACATTTCCCCCTGGGGGTGGGCTTTGGGTGGTCTCCGGTCTAGCAAAGGGTTTGTGCTTTTAGTTTGGGTGGTTATCTGTAGTTAAGTGTACTTAACTCTGAAAACCCTCGCTGGTCTTAACATTTTCAGCACAACTTCTTTACCGTCTATTTTGTGCACTTAGTGAGTGTTTCATACGTTAGCAACTAACTATACATGGAAGCAAGAGTTGTAGGACGTTAACACCCTGAAACTCTGTAAGGGAGTATAATTAAAATGTTAACACTAGACAATGTCTTTTTAAAGTTAAATGATAGATTATTTATGTATTCCAGGTGTTTTTTTTCTTTCCTTTTGAATCCTCATTTCCCCTTTTCTCTGTTACAATAAGTATTTATTTTGAAAACAAACAAGACATACTCAAAGTTAATTTACAAACAACAAATCCTCTTTAAAGTGTTCAAAGGTTTTTGTGGTATAGGACTACTACCCTGAATTATATGTTTATGACTTATGTTAAAAATATGTATATGTCTTCAGTGCTGTAAAACGAACGTTTTTGCTAGTTGTTTCTGTAACATTCCACAGGCTGAATTTATTTAACTGATTAATGTTATTTTAACGCAAACTTTAAATAGACAAAGAAGTAGAAAGTTAGAAAGGATATGAGTAAATACAAGAGAGGTATGACACCAGATGTGTGTGTGTAAATGACTGATAGGGAAGAAGAGAAAGGGAGATAAGAACAAAGATAAGAAAAAATGTGGTGCAGAAATACATCGTACAGTATCAGGCAGGAAGAGAAACAGATGGAAGGAGGAAGGAGGACTGGGAGGTGAACAGGTAGAGAGTGGGAGGAGTCAGTAAGAGAAAGAGTGTGTCACATTCAGCAGGACGGCAGAGAGAGAGAGTTTGTTTTCCATTGGTGATCAGTGTGTGTGAGAGAGAGGACTGAAGGCATTTTGAAGGGTGTGTGTGTTTGTTTGTGTGTGTGTCTGTGTGTGTGTCATTAACCGAGACATGGGCTCCACGACCAGCAAAACCCATGCAAAGCCCAGCAAGGCCCTCCCACATCGCCGCAAGAAACGCAAGGTGTGTGTGTGTGTGTGTGGGTGTGTGTGTCTGCAGTAAATTCGGTTCTGCTTTACATGCATCTGTTGCTGCTCTTTTCTCTCTCTTCCCCTCTGTTGGTCTTTCAGTCCGAGCCGTGTCATCAACTCAAAGAAGTCAGGAATTAGGAAGTCGTTTTGCAATTGGGTCACTATACGGGAAGCTAGCCGCATGTATTTTTACACATTGATCATGTTAGCTGTTGGTCTTCAGTCCAAATTGTTTAAAGGAACATAACACTCTCATGTAAGTTGCTTTGGAAATGAAATGTAATGTAATTTGGATCATGATGGAACATTTCAAAAATATCCCACGAAGGCCACAACGCGGCACACACGTGTGTGTCTGTGTGTGTGTTTGTGTTTGAAAACAAGAAGGCGGGAGCATGGACATTTGGTTTCCATTGTAAATTCCAATACCCACGTTGTAAAGCTTTTTTGTGTGTGTGTGTGTGTGTGTGTTCATGTGTGTGCTAGAAAGTTATTGTAATGTTTTCAAATGTGAGAAATAGGTTCGTGTGTGTGTGTGTGTGTGTGTGTGTGTGTGTGTGTGTGTGTGTGTGTGTTTTGGACTGTTACTCTTTCAGGTCAGTTACAGCAGATGTGAGCAGTTCAGGATTGGTTGTTTTCAGGCATGATGGATGTTATTTTCTTGATTTATTTTAAGATAAGATAGGATATTAAGTTGCTCTAATATTTGCCTTTTACCTTCATTATTACATTCTGGGTCACAAGCCTGCCTCTCCAACGACAGCTGACCTTTACAAACGTTTCCTGTAGTGAACCTTAAAGGCTAGTGATTGCATCACTTATCTGTGATGAGTCCACATTTTCAAACACAGAATGGCAAATGTCGTCATTCCCTGTTCACTATATTGTTCACCACATAATGCGTTCCAAAGTCATGGTGAGAAACATTTAACCCTTCAAAGTGTCCATCTCTCAGTGCCTTGTAGAAATAAGCTGCACAGACAGGGGGAGCGATAGAATGACCTGACTATATCTAACACATTCAGTACACACTATATAGGGAATTATATGTGGAGGACTATATAGTCTTCCACATATAATTCCCTATATAGTGTGTACTGAATACAGATTAATTTCAGCTCATATTTGACTGAAGAGTCTCTTCATCTTCTCTTCTGTGCAGCGCGAGGAAGCCTTGAAGCAGAAGAAGGGGTTGTCGTTGGAACTGGCAAACCTCCGAGACGAACTGGGTAAGAGACGATCTAACTGCACATCACACACCATTGTTCTCGCTCTCTCGCTCTCTCTCTCTCTCTCTCTCTCTCTCTGTCTCTGTCTCTGTCTCTCTCTCTCTCTCTGCATTTGCATATGACAGCACATATGATGCGTATCGAGGACAGGTCGATCCCTATTCCAAAGCTCCAAATTCCAAAGACATTAGTTCAATTACAATAAACATGTTTAATACAAGCCTAAAGCAATTGTCAGTCTGGTTGAACCAATTGAATAGTGTTTTCAAACTAAATAATGATTATCTGTTTAGAGGACATATAGAGAAGTCCTCTCAGACATCTGACACAGATACAATAAAGCTTTGTGGCAAGAGGTCACTAACATCTAAATGTCTATCTTTAAGCCACAAGTCTACTAGTATGAGTATCAACATACAAAGCCTCTCAATTCCAACCACTGCCCTTCACACCCATCATTTATCACAAGTGAAACATTCAACATAATTGCGGCAGATAATTAATACTTGAATGACACTGCTGGGGATTTCCTTGAAAATAATTAGAAAACAGTTTTGTGTGTGTGTGTGTGTGTGTGTGTGTGTGTGTGTGTGTGTGTGTGTGTGTGTGTGTGTGTGTGTGTGTGTGTGTGTGTGTGTGTGTGTGTGGTGATATAAGTTCTACATTGGTCGTTACAATTTGGGGATCAGAACACATCAACTGAAAATCCACTGGAAATAATTACGTGTACAATTTATGTGCTAAATAATAACTGAAAGTAGTATGTATGCATGTCGTCAGATAGCTGGGAGTGTGTATCATGTCAATAGCAGCTCTACCTGTTTGGCTGATACAACAGGATTAAATAAGATCACACACATCCACGCACCTTCAAGCTAACACATCATAGTGACACACACATACAGTGCATTGTATTTACATGACAACATGAAGGCATGCATTTCTGCACACGCACATGGAAATATGCACACACCAACACATACACATGCATATCTCTATATTAAGAATAACCATGACTAAATTGAGTAAAAGCATTTCAGTACACACACACACACACACACACACACACACACGCACATGCACATGCACATGCACACTTAACTCTGAATGCCATGTTAAATTTGGCTATACACTCTCACACTTCATGGACACTGCTGCACATGCCAGGCAACACACACACACACACACACACACACACACACACACACACACACACACACACACACACACACACACACACACACACACACACACACACACACACACACACACACACACACAGAGAGAGAGAGAAACATCCAGCAACAGAGCACATCCTGTAAGCTTTTTTTCTGTTCACCATCATCACTTTCTTCCGAAAACACCCCCTCTCTTTCCACTGTCCCTCTGTGCATCATTCTGACTGTAATATTTGATTTTACTGCGTGTTTGACCTGTGGCTCATCTCTTTACGCACAGAGCTGAGGAATGTTAGCTATGTATAGAGCCCTGCGGTTACCACACACACACAGTTAAACCTTCATAGTCTCCATGTCAAACTGAATGGGAACGACCTGTTCCTGTCTCATTGGGTAATGCTAGGTGATTTTATTAGTTTACCTGTGAAGTTTTACAACGTGGAGATACAGGAACGTAAATATAGAAATTGCAGGCACTGCACTTGCACATAAGAGCAAGCCGTCCAATAGTGTATCAGATGGGAAGTGCTAGGCTCTTGCCTGTGATTCAGACACAGGCAAGAGATACGCCTGTGTTGAAAGAAGAACTCTCACTAAATAAGCGCCATTTGCTATATTTTCCCTGGAAAAGGCAAACACACATCTCCGCCATGGTATTACTTTTAATTTTAATTTTTTGGGGGGGTTGTCAGTAGCAAAAACAAAATGTATGCAGGTAGACATTTTCATACTAGGAGAAGAAGAGGGGTCTCTTCTGAAATTATGTCATTTTATTACACTGCCACCTGCCAAGCACCTGCTGTTACACACAACACACACACAGAGTTTGTGTTGTCCGGTCTATGGTAGAGAGCAAGCTTGTGTTTAAGCTGCTCTCAGCTGTCGCTGGCTTTGTGTCTCCATCACCATGGTGACAGGCGCTTTCATTTGCACTATAGCTCTATTCAGAGGGAAACGACAACTGTCCCAGCTACAAGCTCACAGTTATATATTCTTATTCCAGTGTGTGTGTGTGTGTGTGTGTGTGTGTGTGTGTGTGTGTGTGTGTGTGTGTGTACAGGGTTGTGGTTTTTATCAAATGTACCTTTTTAAAGTGATGGCATCCATGTAATCCTGCTGCTCCAGTACATAACGCGGTGATAGATCACAGCTTCACAAGATGAACAAATATTTCAGAATAGAAACAGACTTGAATCAAAATGGCGTGTCATGATGGTGATGATATAAAGACAGAAGCGTGCATGTGCTTGTGAGAGCGAGAATGAGTCGTACTGCATACCTCTGAGCTGACTTGCAGATGTTTCAGGGTTGTCTGCTGTAAGAGTAATTAAAGTGGAATGTGGTTGTCAGGGAATGCTGAGGAAGAACCGCACACAAACATGTCCCATCAGTATAGTTTAGACTACAATAATGTGACATGATGATTGTGTTGCTGTGTCACAAAAATGACACTTGATTGTTGTTAAAATGGTAAATGGTCAAAATAGTAGCTAAATGATTGATGGCTAACCAACTCCACATCTGGCCTCAGAAGGGATTCTCACCGTGATCTTATGTTGTGTAATAAGCTGTTGAATCCAAACCAGGTCATTCTTTTCTCTCCTTATCCAAGATATGTTTTTGTCTTATATGTAGTGTATATATATGTTTGTGCAGCCCTGTGCCATTTAGTTTTGTTTTCTTTCACTGGTTTCTGCTTTCTTAAAAACTGTATTTTTGAGATATTGTTTGACGAAATGTTTAATTCTAGTTGAGTTTAAGCTCTTCTTGTACTTTACATTCTTAATTGAAAAAATGGGTTCATATGAAACATTGATCCCCAAACACTGGATCAGTGAAGTGTTTTCAGTCAGAAGCACATACCAACATTTGCTCCTGCTCTTCTCGTCTCCTTCAGTTGCATCGTCACAGTGCTGCGAGCGCCTCCAGGAGGGGAAGGAGGAGGTGCTTCTCAGCTCGGAGGAGGCCTTGCACAGGCTGCAGAAACAGCACAAGGAGGAGCTTGTACTGCTGGAGGACAGGTGCAGTGTTCACTTCTGCCAATGTGCTTACAGCTGGACACAGCTGGACACTCAGCCTGCACTGATTCTACTGTTCTCTGCATGTCTCAAATGTAATGTTCCTCTGTGTGTGTCAGATTGAGGAGTTTTTACCAAACAGAGTGGGACAAAGTCCACCAGACGTATCAGGAGGAGGCCGACAAATGCCGCATGTTGATGGAACAGCAGGTTGGAACGCACACGCACACACACACGCACACACACACACACACGCACACACTGTGTTGTTTTCAGTCACTCACCTTGTACAGTATACGTAACAAAGAGTAAAAAAACAACCTGTAAAATGCTTTTTAGATCCTACGTCTCCCATTAAACCAAGTTTTATTATGGAACAATGACAGAGTTGAACACTCATCATGTACATTATTTACATGTAAACATGTTGTGTTTGTGCTGCAGCAACACCTCCAACTACCCTACAAATACTTTCAACCTTCTAATCCAAAGATGTGATCCAACAGTCTACACTACAGTTGTAATAGAAGAATCACAATGCTTTTTCTAATGTGTAATAACCAGATACTGACAAGGACAGAACCAGAAGCTCAAATGAACTAGCAGTAAGAGATTCAATCAGACATTTCTTAGTTTGACTTGGCTTTGTTTGTGCGCCTGCATCCTTTTAGGTGGAGGAGCTAAGGAGCCAACAGGAAGCAGAAAGGACGAACCAGGAAATGAGTCACAGCAAGAAGATGGCATCTCTCAAACGGCAGTATGAGACCTCCATACAAGGTGTGTGCAGGACAAACACCTTTCACAGCTCAACATCTGGAATAGTCTATTACCGGCCAAACAAAACGGAGGACTTTACGCACGAAACCATCATAAGCAATTTTTATGTTGAACTGTTCAGGCATTTATCGCTTTGGAATTAATATGTTCAAGATAAGTCATTACTGATTAGTCAGGCAGTTTTCTCAATCATTTTATTCTAATGTGTGTTTGTGCATTTCAGAGCTAAAGAGGATCCAGCAGACGGACCTGGAGAACCTGAACAAAACCCTGAAGGAGACCGACACATCTCTTTCTGTAAGAGACCTTAACACTGAAGTGTACAACGTCCGTAATGAAACAAACTTATTGTAACGCTAAAAAAAAACACAAAAGGTTTTCTATCGAATGGCGTTAAGGAGAACGGAGCCCTATTTTCGCTAAACTATTGCTAAATAAATAATTTCCTGATAACCTGTGCATACTTTCTTTCGTAAAGGTTTAGCAAAAATAGTTGTTTAGATTTCCATGAGCCCATGAATGGATACTTGGATAATTCTGCTCAATACTTTTTCAGACGTTTATAACCTTTTGTTTTGTATTTCCGTCGGCCTCCATCTGTTTGCAATGATGTGCTTACGCTCTCCACTTTTCTTAATGCCAGTCGATGTGTTTGCTCACTTAACTGGATGATGGGTGGATGGATGGCTTTATCATATACATTTTCTTTCTGCCTGCCACAGATTTTTAAAGCAAAGTTAGTTTAGTTCTAAAAGTTATAATGTCTTCTTGGAGCATGTCTTGAGTCTTTTCCTTTCTTTTCTTCATATTGGCAGGTCCACAGTTAAGAAGCAGCAGTTAGATGAGTTTACCTGCTACTGTTTTTCACTCTGAGGTGTCCTAACTTTGTAAGAACCAAAGCTCAGTGTTCACCCAATAATTGTTCTGTCTTTGTCCTCCTCTGTCCCTCTTACTAGGAGAAAATCTGTGAGCTGTCAGCAGAGAAGGGGGCTCTGAATGAGAAGCTGAAAGCAGAGGAGGAGAGAAGGAGGCAGATACTCACTGACAAGAATCTGGTAAAGATGGTTACATCTATAATATAGCTTTCTGTCATAATGACTCAAACACAAACATGTTGGAGGTCTTGGAGATTGATAGACAGTGTTGGTCTGAATCTGTGTCTCTGCTTCCCACTGCTAGTCACACACTTACAGCTCACAACAATGACATGATAAGCATGACCGCATGGTGACTTGTAATCAACATTACTGTGCTTTTCCCCCACAAAGAGCATTCTAGTTCCATGTGTGTGTTTGTTTGTGCAGAAGGACTCCCACACAGTGTACCTGGAGCAGGAGCTGGACAGTCTTAAGGTGGTGCTGGAGATCAAGAACAACCAGCTGCACCAGAAAGAGAAGAAGCTCATGGAGATGGACAAACTGGTAGGCACCAGTCTTTTATCATCTTGGGTTGCACCACTGTGGTGGCCTTTTCAGTCTCACAAGAGTCCAATCTTCTGAAAATATGGTCACCTTTTTTTTACATTGTTTTGAGGGTCAAATTGAAGATGTACAAAACATTCAGTCCAGCCATATTGACACTGTTCAGAGGCTTGTAGGCATATACACCCAACGGTCTTTTTGTGCGGCTGTGTGTCACAGTTGGAAACTAATGGGAAACTGGAGGAGTGTCTGACGAAGGTCCAACAGGAGAACGAGGACTACAAGGCCAGGATGGACAAACACTCTGCTCTCTCCAAGTACGTACTCCAGGTGCTATGTGTGAGATGGTGACTCATCTCTCTGCAGAGGCGTCAGTCTTACCATCTGCTCTTATAGCAGGATTTTTAAGTCTATCTGCCTCCTGTTTTTCCTCCACTTCTCGCTTAGTTATCCATCTGTCTCTGCTTCATGACTCAATGAGACCTCTAACTCAACCCAAATGATCATTAACGTAAAGAACGAACATGGCTATTGTTTTTGTTGTGAGAACTCACAGCTTTCAACATAGCAGCTTTGGAAGATTCGGTAAAGCGCTTGAGTGCACATGCACAGGAAGCTAGACCAGCAGGTAGACCAGCAGGTAGACGGGCCCCTGGATGGGCTTATTGCAGTCCTGCGACAACCACGGTTAGCTGATATTGGCCTTTTCTCACAACACTTGATTTATTGGGATGTAAAGATAATTTCTAGTTAAAGCAGACCAAAACAAATTTGTTGCGATAACAGGGGTATATTTTGTTGGATCACACATGGACGGTTGACCTCTGTTAGTTATTATTTGAGAGTTCAGTTTACGCCTTTAAGAAAAGTAGACCTGCGTGAAGCATTTATTACAGATATTGAAATCCAAGTTCAGTAGATTCCTTTGAAATGGTTGTAAGTCCTGAGCCTGGACTCTGACAGCCTCAGTGTGTCTCCCCTCCGCTCACTCCAGCTCTCTGTCTCCCCCTGCAGGCAGCTGTCCAGTGAACAGGTCAAACTCCAGCAGACGCTGCAGAAAGAGTCTAAGGTGAACAAGCGTCTGTCCATGGAGAACGAGGAGCTGCTGTGGAAGCTGCACAACGGTGACCTACTGTCCAGTCCTCGCCGCCTCTCACCCACCTCACCCTTTGGCTCACCACGGAACTCTGCCTCCTTCCCCACAACTGCACCCGTATCGCCCAGATAACCCCTTCCTCTCCTGTGACCTCATACCTGTCCTCGTAACCTTCACAAGAGAAAGACTTCAGTCACAGCAGTGTTGCTGGATATTAATGAAGAACTTGTACATTTGGATTAAATTGCATAAAAGACGCTTCTCTTGAAAGTGATAAGACATTGCAGTGGCACCGATGCACTTAAGTCTGAGTGCGACTGGCCTTGCTCTCTACCAAATGCCTGGTTCTCCAACAAAGCTTTCTTCTTTTTCTGAAGAAAACATTAATAACTGGCACACCTCAGGGTCTGTACAAGGCGCCTCACTCTTGTTAGGACTATCCTAACCTGTTTTTACGATGTTGTATTGTTTAAGTCCTGCTCATCCTGTTCTTTTATACCGCTCTTTCCTAAGAGGTGGATGAGAAAAACCTTGGATTTGTGGCATATGTAGGTTTGTGGAAAGACTCAAAGTGGTTTGGGTTTGGCAAATCATAAAAATGACGGGTACCTCTCGATGGATTAGCATGGATTCTTTTGCCTTTTCCCTTCTTTTTAAAGAGGATGCTTTTCCCCCAAAGAGCGAAGCTCAATCACTTATTTGCTTTGGACCTCTGGAAGAAGTGGATTAAATTGGTGTCCTTCTTGGGCAAACAGGAACTCGTATTCAGTTTGTTCATCTGAGGAACTGACCTACTGATATTATCCTTTGATCCAATGGATATCTGTTCCTCCATGTAAGCTCCTCACAACATCTACCTTAATCTATGTGGAATGTAATCACCTCTGGATGTTAATCTGGGCAGCCCAGTTCAGAGCAACACTATCTCAGAGGCAAATATGTAGAAGAAGTGTTCACCCCTCCCCCAGCCTCTACGTTACATTGTGCCCAAACAGAAACAAGGCAAATCTGAACTAGTGGCTGATCAGTTATTGTCTGTCTTTGCTTCAGGTCACATGAAAACCCTCCAGTGATCATTTCCACAGAGAAAACCCCCAGACTCTCCTGAACTGGCCGGTAACTGGCCTCTGTTTTACAGAATCACTTGTCTGTCTGGTGTCTGTCCTGAAAAACCTCAGATGTACCCAGTTTGCCTCAATTCTCTATGTTCATATTTATTTTGGACATATAATAAATACAATATGACATTAGATCAAAACATCATTGTTTAATTTTCAATATCAACATAAATGCAATGGTTTACATTTCTGAAAAAGTAAAACAGGTGAGTACAGGATGTGACTGAGATGACACTGATTTCACCCAGATGACTAAATGTTCTCACCTTACAATGGATGTGAATGAAGTCAAATGTGTTTTCAGCTCTAGTAAGGAGATGCATGTTGCTTCAACACTTTGCGCTCAGCCTATTGGCCAAGAGGAATGTCAATGACGTCTCCTGCCGCTTTGCTAGGGTTGAGTTTTTCCGGCAACGGTGCGCTGACCGGTGGCGGATGCTCGAGGTCAGCGGCTCGTACCATCATGACCACAGATTTGATGGAGTACCACCAACCGTGCCATGTGTACCACACCACCCCGTCATCACCCATTGCTTGGTACGGCCCTTTGTAGTAGTGACCGTTCAAGTTGCCTGAATCGCACCTGTGATGAGGACGTAAAAGAAATAGATAAGACACTTGGCCAGCAGGTGTGTGTGTGTGTGTGTGTGTGTGGTTCGCAGCATAACTGCAGTGCCACAGTGAGACTGAAGTATTTATCACCTGCTGAACCACCATCCTGACTTGCTGTGTCTGATACACTTGGCATCGTTTTCCGCGTCGACGCCATTCAGCTGGTCGAAAGTGCTGAATTTGGCAGAGGGGCGGCCGTGGACTTCAGCCAGGGCGTCCCCTGCATTCCCAGTGTACTCTCCCACATGTAACTGGTACTGGTCCTTTGAGTAAACAGGGGAGTCAAAGAGTTTTGAATGAATCATTGATGTTGCAAAAGTGCTTTGGTATTTTTTTGGAGCCAGATGTCCTCGCTGTTGTTTCCATATATAGTCTAAATAAGATTGCTACTATTATGGGAAATGGATAAAGAGCAAGGTCATAGACTGAAACAGAATGCTTATCAGAAGAGAGATAGATAGACAGAGAAGCTGTTTTTACAAGATACAAAAATAATGTAGTGGATTACGGACAGAAATGTATGAACATTCTGCAGAATTTAAATCATTTTCCAAAAATTTGTTCAATTCCACAAAGCAGAATGAGATAACTCCACTTTTTGTAAATGCAAACTAGGTTCAAAATCCTGTTGAATTAATCAACTTGTTGCTATAACTCTTATTACAGCCCTCACCTATGAGACTAGGTGTCTTTTATTTTTACAGTCATAATTGTTTGTTTTTTGCAGTGTCTCTGTTTCACCTTTTCATCATCCACTTTGAAGTTCTTGTACTCTGCATAGCGCTGATTTCCCTCAAAGTCCTCCATGTCGATCCGCAGGTCATAGTTTCCTAGAAGACACAAGTTTCAGAGGCGGCGCTCCTATCATGTCAAACAAATCGTGTTCACACACAGATAGACACACCTTGTGAAGTGAGATCGTGTAGAGGTTTATTGCCCAGCCAGAATTCTCCATCGGGTGAGTAGAGGTCTCCAAATCCATGCTTGTACTCCACCCACGCTCTGCACACACCGGGGGCACGTACTGATTTTACATTAACTTACTATGTGAAATTTTTTGACACATGCAGACTGTCAATTCCAATATGACACACTAATACACACACACACACACCGATCAAAGCTCTCTTTGCCGTCTTTCCTCCTCTGGAAGACAGTCCATCCTCCTCCGTTGTTCATGTCACAGTAGACGCTCAGTGCTGTGGGAGAGCCGTCTGGACGTATCACATACAGCCCACTGGCCACATTACTGTCCGCAAACACCTCGGAGCAGTCTGAACGCACAGATATACAATATTAAATATTCAAACCAGGTAGATAAAGAATAGCTTTGGATACAATAGATGCAAACAGAAACGCACAGACATATTTTCTTTACATGTTTGAGAGATTATTTTTAGCTGGAAGGTTTTTTGTATTCCTGTGAAGCAGCGGCAGGGTCATGACAAGGTGTTGACTAAGCAAAATGCTGTCTGCTGATTGGCTGCTCGATAAAAGTAATTTATGAATATTCTTTTGGACACTGAGCTAAAAGAGGGTAAATGGCTCTGTAACCGGGGGGAACTGCAGGGTTGGTGATTATTCTCTGTGGGTTTGCCACTACAAGCAGTCCCTTTTTACTTTACAACTGATCATTGAATAATTAAAAACACTAATTAGCATCGATTTAACGCTTGTGCTGAAGACTCTGCCGGGACTTACGGTATAGCTGATAGGTAAGTAGCTAGTAATTAACTTGCTGTGCATATAGCTGGGCAGGTAGGACGGATCAACACAATATAAGAAGATTTAAAATGCACAAATGGAAATCTCTCCTTACCCCTATAGAGGTTCTCGGGGCCCAGGTGTGAGTTGGGTATGTATTCCAGCTGCTGGGCCTGGCTGTTGTGGAGCTCCTGGATGTAGCGATGCTGGTCATTGATCACCTTCATCAGACCCCGGATCTCCGCTTCCAAACGGATCACCTTCTCCTCACAAGGCACAGGAGCCTGGAGAGAGAGAGAGAGAGACCAATTTAGTAACTGGCACAACCAGGGTTACAGTCAACAACTGGCTTCTTGGATTAAAAAAAACCCGCAACTGTTATGCAAAGAAAATGAACCCTCTAAAATCTTCTTGGTCAGAAAGGAACGATATAAATTGGTGATAACCCCAAAAAACTATAATCTTTTTATTTTTTATTTTAAATGTATTTAACCAGGAAAAGCCTCATTGAGATTAAAAATCTCCTTTACAAGAGTGTCCTGGCCAAGACAGCAGTAGCACATTAAACAAAGTTTCAGACATACAACAGTGACAGAACATTTTTAGATCACAGCATGAGTAAAACCAAAACTAAGACTCAAGTCATCATATCCTAGTTCACACAGGTGCACATACCTCAGTCAAAAACATCTACAAACAGATGAACCTTCTCCAACTCTTTCAATCTATTTTTAAAAACACCTAAAGAGACCGGCTCCCGGAGACCCAAATCAGTCTGCAGCAAATTCCAAGACGCAGGAGCAGCAAACCTAAAACCCCTTTGTCCCATTTCGAGACGGACGTTGGGGACAGATAGCAAGAGTAGGCCTTCTGCATGTGTCACAGAGCGAAGACGGTAGCTTCCAGCATTTTTCTGATAAATTAACTTACACAGATAAGATGGAAGTACATTAAGAATTGCCTTATAAATAACGACATGCCAATGATTTAGTCTACGAATGGACAATGCAGGCCAACTAGTTTTCAAACAATCACAGACCAAACGGGTGAAAAAGGCATGGAGGTCAGAAAAACAACAGGGTTATATACGGTTTATTGTAGTCGAGGCTGCCCTCAAGATGTATTCTTGCATTGTTACAGAGGCATGTTTTTAGTATGTAATTTAATCGAGGATACAGAGTTACCCAGTAAAGCTGCTAAATACAGTTTTAGCAGTAATTACATGGGTCGGTTGACACAAAAGCAGCATAACTATTGAGAGGAGACATGAATTGATCCCCCTGAACATAAAACCAGCATCAAGGTACTGCATCTCACAGAAAGAAATGTACATAAAAAGGTACCACTTGAGCGTTTTGGCTGACCGGGACATGGTTTGAGGAAAGAGATTGTTGCTGTTTTGTAAATTATACTTTTTAATACTGTCAACCACAAATAAATCTTTGATTTGAAGGCAGAAATCTTACTCAAAATATGTGCACAAAAATACCTTTATGCAAGGAATATGGCATGATTAGAATACTAAAGTACAGTATGAGTATGAGTTGGTGTTTCTTACCGCCAGAGTGGCAGCCATGTGAAGAAGAAAGGCCATTAATATCCTCAGCATTCCCATAATCAGTGATCTGATTGGTGACTGAATCAAACTGCCAGACACTCTGGTCTTACAATGTCTTTAGAGTTTCACAGACTTCCCCTCTGTCCTGTTTGGATGTTTGATGTTGTTTGTTGTTCTTTCTCACCATGACTCTGTATGGCTGGAGATTATTAGACTGCACATGGACTGACGCTTTGTAAAATGGCCTCCATCTAGTGGTTGAAGTAAATAGTCATTGTCTCCTGTTTATATCTAATGCCTCCTACTTAACAGCATCTACAAAATACATATAGTTAAATATATATATATAAAACATTGAAATGAAATAAAATTAGGTAATAAATACAAGCTGTAATGAATACAGAAACAATCAACTTTATAAATGTTTCAGTTTTTCCACAATTCATATTCTAATTGCCAACATTTATTTGTTTATTGGTTTTCGTATGTTTTAGGTTGAAATATGCAAGCATACAGTATATTTCACATGCCATTTTTCATCCTCCCCACAGTGTGACATGCACAGCTGTGGTATTTACATCCGGTTCTCTGTTGTTGTTGTTGTTGTTTTAATCTAGATGAGAAGTGCTGATGGCAGTTTTTACCTTACAGACAAAATTGACAATTCAAAAATTGTGAAAAATGTAGGATTGCAACAAAGGAAAGCCGTGGGACCCATGTCCCCAGGAGTGCTGGACAAGGCCAAACAAGCTTAATTTCAGCATGGATTCATGGATATCAAACAGAAAACACCTGCTGAGTTTCTTTGAATCCAGTTCTGCGTGTTTCATGGCCCTGGGATATGGTGCTTACCTGGTGGCAGCAACACAGAGGCACGCAAAAGGAAGCAGCAAAGACTCACAAAACCACGCCCACAACAAGTGGTGTGAGAATCCCCAGCACTGAACACGCCGAAAATGCTGCCCAGTACACCACCAGCACACTCGCACCACCGCTCTTCTCCGGCCGGTTAGGAAGGTGCCTAACAAGGAAAGCCTGAGCAATACTGGGAAAGGCTGGTTTTCTTTTATATTTAGTATTTATTTATTGCTGTGTCTTGTTCAGGTAATAGTGTGTAACCCCATGTTTATCTTTTCGTCCTTGTTGTTGTTTTCGTAGCTTTGTTCAAGGCATGTGCAAGGAAGTCACCCACCCATCTGTGTCCATTGAGGCAGTCACAGAGCCATGATAGCACACTGCTGGCAGAGGCAATTAAGTTTGAGAAGGCACATGTGGCACATTCATTTATACTTATTTAATACATACAATGCAGTATTTAAGTATATTAAAGTGAATTTGCATTTATTTATTTTTTAAAGCACAATGTGTCTATTCAGCTGGCTGGATACACACCCTGCCTGAAGTGGACCAGAGGTGGATATCGAAGCTGTTCAGGTGGAAAAGCACACCTACGATTATTTACAGATTTATACACTTATTTATTCACTTTCCCAGCCATAGCTAACCTTTTAGCAAACCTTTCATGCTGGAGCAAAGATCTGTATGATCATGTTGGTGAAGCAACAGGATAGGCTACAGAAACAATTGTGCAAACAAACTCGTGCATCAAAGAGTGCAAAGTCCAGACCTGCTGCAGAGCAAGCTACCACAAGTGAGTGTAGGCTCAGATTTGTGTTTACATGAAACCAGAGCTAAATAAAAAATGCTCTCCATCCAGCATAGCTTAATTTTCAGATCGGAGGTATTTTGGTATTTTCTTCTGCTGACGACAGAGATCTCCAGTCTTAAACCAGAACATCAGAGCCAGTCTACTGGTGAGTACCGTTGACTGCTGAGGCCGTTTGGACTAACAGAGTCATTGTTCTTTCATGCTACGTTCACACCAAAGACGCTTTTGGTGTGAACGTAGGATCAGTTTAGTCTTTTATTCAGGTCTGTGCATTAGGAAGGAAAATTATAAGTAGAACAGAAAGAGTATGGCACGTGATTCAAAATCCTTTCATGTAAATTTTCAAAATCCCGGATGAGCCTACATACAGTATGATGTCGTAATTAATTTAAGCATTTACATGACCAGAATCTCAGAAAGTACAGCTGTTGTGACCTATAGGTGAAAGGCCTCAAAATGCAATTTTGAGTTAAACTCCTGAAATCCATTGCGAAACATGTTTCTATGGATTGACCCCACGGTGGAACATGTTGAATCCTATGAATGTACTGAATGTCCCAACGTTTTCAAAGAAATTTTGCAGACAGAATTTTGCGTAATAAGTTAGTTATTTGGTGTATTAAATGATTCAAAAGACATTTAGAGTATTTTTCATTTGATGAACTGGTGCTGCCATAGAAAAACATGGACATTATGGCATTTACATATACGCAGAGATTATATAAATTATGGGAATAGTTTTGTTCACATTTAACCACTAAATGTAAATATATGTATAATATGAAATAAAAAGGCAGCGGTTTATAATGAATAAATCTGACTTTTTACGTTACTCTCAAATACTCCTTATTCAGGTTCACATTTCTGAAAAAAGACTCTGGAGTGTTTTCTGATTCCTGCGCAATATGAAACTGAATCAGAGCTTCACTTGTCCATCTTCCTCATTCAGTGCCTGTTGATGCCCGGCTGGCCGAGGGAGGCAGCCTCTGCTCTGGCACGCTGGAGATGAAGCACCAGGGAGTGTGGAGACCTCTGAACATCAAGGACAAAGAGGCTGAAGCCAGAGATAAAGTCAGGTATGCACTAGTGGCATGCAGGCAGATGGGTTGTGGCTCTGTCATTTCCATAACACACAGCACAACTGACCAGCAACCAGCATGGGAAGTTGATTTCATCTGCCAAGGCACCGAGTCGACCTTGAAGGAGTGCCAAAGAGAAATAACACGTAGGAGAGTGCAGGGGAAAGATAACTCTGCCTCCAGTCTGGAGGTGATCTGCTCAGGTACTACACAACATGTAGCACGTATCTTTACGTCACATTTCTTATAACGGTTTTAGAGCATTATTTTTCATATTCACATCAAATATTTCTCCAGATTCCTCACAATTATGTTGTATCTGTACTTCTTCAAATTTCGAGAGGGAATACGATAAGTCCAACTAAAATGTATTAATTAAAGGGTAACTTATTATTGCTGTTTGACTTTTATCTGGTTACATACTTTACATACATCAATTACAATGGTCAGATAAGGCCTATAACATGTCAAGGGCTCCCAAAATCCAATCGAGAAATGCAGCATTCTTTAATTATTATACATGTGTATCATTTGCAGACCTCAGACCTCAGGAAATTACATATTTTACCAACTGCAGCTCCCTAAATAAACATGAATAAACATTTAGCTCCGTTAAAAACACTTTCTGTAGACACCACCCTCTGAACTCTTTAAATGTAGAATAACAAGTTCTGCTACTGCAGTCCCGTGAAGGAATGCCACTTAAGCATATGAACAAATCCAAAGCTTGACAGGCCTGTTGAGCCTTGTTATGTTTGCTGAGCTATGATTGGTCTATCTTTGTTAGGTGGAAGGTGTTTTGCAAACTGTCAACTTGGGACACAGCTTCCATGTTCATCCCAACATCTAGTATGGTCAAAACTACACAAACATACTCATAGACGTCAGTGTAGCAATAATTTTCTGCAAGAAAGGATTCCACACAGATTTATTTTTATAGGTACACCTTGATCTCTCTGTTTTCAGAGTCTGTGCGGCTTGTTGGGTCGTTAGGTTATTGCCAAGGCAGTGTGGAGGTGAAGTCTGATCAGGGTTGGGCCTCAGTGTGTGAGGATGGCTTTGACTCTGAGGCTCAAAAGGTGGTCTGCAGCGAGCTCGTCTGTGGGCCTCCACGTTCACATCTGCAGTCCTTTAGAAAAGGAGAAGGACCGGTCTTATCCAAACAGTTCCAGTGTGATGGCAGCGAGGCTCGTCTTCAGGACTGTGCTAGTTCAACCCGCAACGGCTGCAGACCAGCTTCTGGAATTTCATGCACACGTATGTATATATCTATCATCTTTTCTAACCCTTTTTAAGACCTATGGGAAGACCTTAGTGTCAACTGATTCCTGTGGTGGAACATACTTGCCTTATTTCAGCGTCTTTCATACTATTCAACTTTAGGATTACATATCAGGAAGAAGGCAGAAAATGACTGTGATTAACTAAACTCCCCCACCAGAACACAAAACGCACAACGACTTCCTGCACAGCAACACCAAACTGACAACACAATACAATAAAAAGCTCTTATTGTCTCTAAATGTAACTCAGCGTATTTTGATAGAGATCAATAGAGGTCGATATATACTTGACTTCAATTTAAGTTGTTGTAATGTAACATTTAATTGGGAAATTGTACAGTATAGACAGAATAAACAGTAGACTAATAATAAATTATAGTTTACTAACATGAAGAATATAATAACCATTCCTCGTTGCTCTCCCAGCAGTGATTGTCCGTTAAGCTGCGTTACATTTTTGGCTTCTTTGGGGCAGCATAACAAACAAAAAATATAACATCTGCCATCACTGTAGTTGTTAGCTCATATAAACCATTTCACAGTTATAAAGAAACATTTACAGTGTGTCCCAGTATGTCCTGTTGCAGTTTATGTCCTGTTGCAGTTCATGTCCTGTTGCAGTTCATGTCCTGTTGTAGCAGTTCATGTCCTGTTGTAGCAGTTCATGTCCTGTTGTAGCAGTTCATGTCCTGTTGTAGCAGTTCATGTCCTGTTGTAGTAGTTCATGTCCTGTTGTAGTAGTTCATGTCCTGTTGTAGTAGTTCATGTCCTGTTGTAGTAGTTCATGTCCTGTTGTAGTAGTTTATGTCCTGTTGCAAACATAAGCTGACAGAAAGTAAACATGGACACAAGCTGTTGCATAGCAATTTAATTTCATTAAACCGGTCTATAATGTGGTTTGTTGAAGAAAAAAAATGCCTGCTGTGGCTGGAAATAGTTTATAATGCAAATGTGTGATTCTTAAAACCAAAACAATGAACTGGAACGTACTAAACGTTCCACAGAGCAGTGGGGAACGCTAAAGTTTGGTTGTGTTTGTCACCGAGTGATCCCTTTTCACATTATGTAATTTGACCCAATTACGGATGCAGTTTCTCTCTGCTCTACAGAGCTTTAGTCTATTTAATTTAGATCATTGCTTCGGTTTTCCGGCATGCTTTTTGGTTTCTCACCACTCATAAACAGTTACTGGCTGCAACAGTTAAGTGAAAAAAGCTCTGGGAAACCCTCTGAATGGTGGCTAATAAAACCACGAGAAATTAGGAGGTAGGTATCTTTGTGTGGAGAGATCACAACACTCATGCTGAGACCTCACTCTTGGTCCTCATCCAGGTTAAAAAAAAGCTTTCACATTAGCAGTGTTTGATGCAAACCACAGGCAGACTGAATGTAACTGTGTGAAAGCTCCCATGTGCAATGACTCTCTTATCTCTGTCCAGATCTGTTTGGTGTGAGACTGGTGGGCAGAGAAAACCGTTGTGAAGGTACACTGGAGGGAAAGCTTGACGGAGAGTGGAAGCCCTTGAGTGATGTGTGGGATTTCTGGAGATCAGAGCACTCTGAGGAGGTTTGCGGGCAGCTGGGCTGCGGAAATGTCATCTCAACATCCAGGAGTTGTCTTCCAAAAAGTCAACATGTGTGGGAGTTGTCAACTAGCTGTGCTCGGACAAGTTCCACGTATTGTAAATTGTGGAGTGGATCTTTTTCAACATCAGTCATTACTGTGTCTTGTTCAGGTAATAGTGTGTATTACCTGAACCCCCCCCCCCCCCCCCCCCCCCACACACACACACACACACACACACACACACACACACACACACACACACTAGATGACTGCATTGGTTATGATGAAAAAGATTGTTGTCTATATATAATCCAAAGTAGGGGCATTTTAGTTTACCACCTGTGACTGCCACTGTTTGCAATCTCTTTCCATAAATGTGCTGTACCTGCTCTGTACCGGCTGCTGGTATTAGACCAAGCAATAATGAGATACAGAAAGGAAAATATCCAATTCATGAAATCAATCTCTGTCTCTCTCTTTCCCCAGAGGCTGTGAGACTTGTGAAAGGGCCCGACAGATGCTCAGGCAAGCTGGAGGTGAAGTCTGGTCAGTCGTGGGCTTCAGTATGTTCGTCTGTCTTCAATGCAGAGGATGCACTAGTTGCCTGTAGAGATATTGCCTGTGGGTTTCCTGATTACTACAATGGGAGGATGAATCATGCCTCTTTGAAAGATACAGAACACATCTGGAATCCGGTCTTTAAGTGTGAAGGCAGAGAGAAGCGCCTTATAGATTGTCCTTCCGTTCCACTCAACGCCACAGAAGAGCAACTGAGCGACTGTGCCGATACTTACTTGACCTGTATAGGTAATGAATCTGCAATTGCAGAAATTTACAAAGCATTCATGCATATTGGCCAATTAACAAAGAATCTAACTTAACTTTTGTATCTCTTTGCAGAACGTCCACGTGCGCCCAGTATCACTGTGTATTCCCCACAAGGGCGTGTTTCTGACAATGTTGCACACATTTTAAAGGGCCATCGCTTTGCCATCTCTTGCTCCCATCAGTCACCTTACAATGTATCCTCCATCAGCCTAAGAGCTGGTGCATTCAGCGAACACCCCACTGAGCAGACCCAGTCACCTGTTGATGGGGAAGCCATCTTCATCTTTCCTGCTGCACAGGATGCCCACAGAGGGGCCTATCAATGCCGTTACAACTATTATGGCAGTTCAGAAATGTCCTCGTGGCCAAAGACTGTGTCTCTCAATGTGAAAGGTAAACCTCAATTCATCAATCCAACAGACAAAATATCCTGTTAATGAGAACAGCCTGTCTGTAGCTGCTCCACAGAACGTTGGTTAAAAGTCATTTTCTAGCTATTTATTTTCTTAGTAGTAGTTCTTAAGATAATAACTTACTAACACAAACCGGATCTGGGATGCTGTGGGAACATGTCTGAACAGCAGATCTTTAATGAGGCCGGCACTGTGCAATATGCTGTATTTTTGACTTCCCGTGGGTGTTGATGGATTGTACATTGCTTGTGGCTGATGATTTAATTGCAGAGAACGAATATGTGAGGCTGGTGGGCGGAAACAGCCGCTGCGTTGGTAGACTGGAGGTGGAGCATCACAAAGAGTGGAGACCAGTGAGCCACCTGCACTCCTGGAGGCTCAAGGAGGCAGCTGTGGTGTGCAGACAGCTCAGCTGCGGCTCCACTGTTTCAACCAGGAAAGATGAAAATACTGCACCTCTGCTTGCGTGGCGCTTTTATTCTGACTGTGACGGCTCTGAACACGCACTGATGGACTGTGGGACAGTGAAGAAGTGGCCCTCCTCCTCCACTGTGCAAGTGGTCTGCTCAGGTGAGAATAGCAATAGAATTATTTTGACTTAAGCTACATATGTAAGAATTTGACAAAAATACATGACAACTTACTTGAATCCAACACATTTATTAGATGTAAAATTGAGAAATCTCTTCACCTTTTTAAGGTTTAACAACTGGTATGCATCCATTTGTTTATTTGAACTAATTCACTTGCACTGCCCACTTATGGAGGACCGGAAATGACTTAATTATAAATAAATAAATGCAGGAATAAATACAGGAATAAATAAATAAATGTATAAATAAATGCAGGAATAAATAAATAAATACTTAAATAAATGTATAAATAAATAAATAAATACAGGAATAAATAAATAAATGCTTAAATAAATGTATAAATAAATACAGTAATATATAAATATAAGTTATACCTAAACAGGACATCATTAAATAAATCTATTTCTACATTTCTGTATTTCAATATTTATTTATGCCTGTATTTCTGTGTCCACACGTATTTCTTCATTTATTTATTTCTGTATTTCTGTGTCCTTGTATAAATGACCTGGGGCGGTCCGAACCTCTGTCTAAAGCATGATTGGTCACAGGAGTGTGATCGCTCCTGGTATGTTGTGCTCTACTACTTCTGCCTTGCACATGTTGTTGAAGTTGGCAAGCTCAGCTAACCGTTAGCAGAAGTCTGGTTTTTCAATGCCCTGTCCGGCGTCCGGCGCAGCATCAAGCCGGACGCGTATTTGTCCTCCTTTTTGCATACCTGCAAACTTGTAACCTTACGGCGAAATTCGCCGTTTTGAAATCAAAATATGTGAACTGGCCAGCCAGCGTTTCTGAGATTGGAGTGGTCGTGATCTTCATAATAGAAGATCTTTGATGAGTCTTGGCCAATCAGCGTTACGATGTCTCCAGCGACCGTTTCTCAATACGCGTTCTTCTCTGTACTTGATGAGGAAACTCATAACTGAACATTGACGTTATCTGAATACTACTGTTGTTGAGTCACAACATGTACTTTTAGGATGTTTTCAGGCGAGAAGTTAGTTGTTTAAGCATCAAATCTGTGATCGGTTATTCAAGAATCAGCCGACTTAAAAAGATACGCCAACGAGTTGAGTTCCTGCTGAAGGACCGTGAGTCCCGCAGCACCGGGCCGTCAGCGCTCTGCTGCCCGGCGAGAGCAGCCTGATCCCGGCAGGACTTTTAGAAATGATCCGCTGGCTCCGATTTCTCCGTAGCGGTTAAACATGAGATATAATTCTGTTTTGAGGATCTAACGAGCAATCTTTATTAGTTTATTATTTATTCACAGCAACGTTACATCAGTTTGACAGAGGGAAAGGTTAAGATTCATAACTTAATGTTTTAATTGAACTTTTACTTTGAACTACAGCGGTGTTTTATTACTTTTTACCGAATTGATTGCAATTATATAAAAATATATAAGTATATATAACAATACATAAAAAAATACATATTAATTAATTGTTAATTACAATTAATAATGACATATTAATAATATATTACATATATATAAGATATATATTACATATACATATAAAAAAATAAAAATACATATTAATTAGTTGATAAAGCAGGGTATGCTCCAAGGAGATCAATTACAGTAAAAAGGGCTCACATCTCTCTTCACACTTAATAAAATCAAACTGCACCCCTCCTATGCAATTATTCACAGCCTCACAAAATACTGCATAGTGTCCTCCTTTTTGGTGTTATGGATATGGTCACCCTAGCCTAGACAGCTTTTTGACTTCATCTACAGGGGCCATGTGAAGGGATCGGTTGCTTCTGTCTCGCTCCCCTACTTGACCAATCCTGTTTAACAATGAGGTTCAGACCGCCCCAGCTCATTTGCATACAAGGACACAGAAATACAGAAATAAATAAATGAAGAAATACATGTGGACACATAAATACAGGCATCAATAAATGAAGAAATACAGAAATGTAGAAATAGATTTATTTAATGATGTCCTGTTTAGGTATAACTTATATTTATATATTCCTGTATTTATTTATACATTTATTTAAGCATTTATTTATTTATTCCTATATTTATTTATTTATACATTTATTTAAACATTTATTTATTTATTCCTGTATTTATTTATACATTTATTTAAGCATTTATTTATTTATTCCTGTATTTATTCCTACATTTATTTATTTATAATTAAGTCATTTCCGGTCCTCCATACCACTTGCCCAAAATGTGTCTGTTATTTGAAGGCCCTTAACAGCATCCTGCTACAGGATTTATTTTATTTTTTGACATGCACCACCTCTCCGTTTTCTTTCCATCTTGTGTACAGTACTGTCAAAGTTCAGCAGCTATATTCGGTCACCTCAAGGTCAAACCGTACCCCTTTTGCGTTTGGAAATATAGAGGCGTCTCACTCCTCTGCAGCGAGACTCATATTGTTAACTCAGCTCCAGGTCCAGGCCCGTTAAAAATAACCCCAGGCTTGTGTCTACCGTACAGGCAAAAGTCTGCATGGAGTGGACCATGTTTACTTTTATAATTTATCATGGTTGGGGATTTTCTGACAATCCTTTTTTACTAAACAGAATTATTAATTACGCAATTTTTTTATTGATCAGATTTCAGCATAATTTAAGTGAGCCTGTGCAAGTTTTACTGAAGAGCAGCCACTCTGGGTAGAGAAGAGTCATAGCAAACTGACTCAGTAATGTCTGTATACGGCAATATGTATTTAAAGTTTGCTAACATTAGCACCTTAAGCTACTAGTCCAGACTGTAGCAGCAAAGAGTGTAGGAATCAACCAACAGTGTGGATTATTGCTTATGACATCAACTTGTCCTTTGTAGAGGAAGACAGTTTTTATAATTGCTGTATATTGTACATATCTCATTTAAGAGTTAGTAGTACACCAAGATCAAAAGGTGCCTCTCAGATAACATTGTATCCTTCCACCAGAATCTCTGTCTAGCGAAAACAAACTTTGGGATTAAAAAAGTAACTTCATGGCCAAGTGAAATGGACATGAAGACATAATCTCAATTGATTTAAATAATAACTTTATCTTCTTCCCGACTCCAGACGAAGATGAAGCGAGGAGTTCTTGGGCAGAGGGATAAACTTGTGCACTCCTACATTTATAAAGTTAAATTTGCATTTATTTATGTCATATCACCTTACGTCCTCACTGCAGACGTCTTGCTTCGGCCGAAGGTGTCTGTTTTCTCCATGATGAGAGGGACCTCTGACCAGCAGCAGCAGCAGGGTGTGCTGCTCTCCAGGGGCCACAGCTTCACTGTAAACTGCTCTGTGGAGCCACAATACCCCGGAGGTCACTTCAGCCTCATCTTCACTGGCTTTAACCAAACCCACAGCCAACCAGCTGTCAATCACTCTGCCCGCTTCATGTTTAGTGCTGCAGATGAGGCCTATGGGAACGCCAGCTGTGTTTATCACAACTTTGTTTTCAATCACAACTTCTCCTCTGAGAGCCAGAGCCTCTCTCTCATTGTCCAAGGTAGGCTAATGGAATGTTGTACAATGTATGCATATACAATACATAACAGTATATATTAGAAAATACAGCAATAAAACAATGAAAAATGTCATCCTACTGGAACAAATGTACCTGCTTCTCCCTGACAGAGTCTATGGATATCATGTTGGATGATGGCGTGCTCAGGGAGGACGACAGCGACCCCTGTGCTGGCAAACTGATTGTGTCTGTGGAGGACCAGTGGACACTGCTGAGCGCAGAGTCCACAGTCTGGGACCTGAAGCATGCGTCCATAGCATGCAGACAGCTGGGCTGTGGCTCTGCCGTTTCAACCAAAAAGATTGATCTTCTTAACAAGACACTCGTGGGGCGATTTTTCTCTGACTGTGATGGATCCGAGTCTGCACTGCTGGACTGTGGAGCTGTGGAGCTGTGGGTTTCCTCCTCTGCTGTTGAGCTGGTCTGCACAGGTGAGATCTTAGGCCACATCAATACGTTTTATAATTACTTTTTAAAACGAAAACAATACTAAAAGTTCAGAGAAGCATTGATACAACTGTGTGTGGGAAAGTGCTCATCATTGTTTTCTTCTGAAGCTGAGTGGAATGGATTGCTTCACTGGACTGCTGCAGTTAAACCTCCATAAGAAACCACACCTTTGCAGAGTCTAGAACCTTCCATTCTTTTCAAAAGTACGAGAAAGAGTACTTTTTTTCTGCGTAACTTTTGGCCCAACTATTTAATCTTTTTAGTCCACATTCATTGGAAACTGCACTTATACAAGTGGAGACGGATCTTCTGCTTACCATGAATTCAGATTCTACCTCAGAGCTTCTATTGCTAGATCTTCTGACACCACTGATCCACTATTGATTCCTAAACTGCCGTAATGTATTTGATGTCTCTGACCTGCCAGTTCAAGCTTTAAAACTGATTTTTTTTTGCTTTTATTGTCCTCCCTCCTTGAAGATTGCAACTGATGTGCTTTAACTTAAACGCTGTTGGAGAGCACACGGAAACCACTAATTTTCCTCCTTTCCTTGCAAATGTAAAATAACCGTGTGCTGTATCTTTTCAGGCCATCAGGGGGCAGCAGAGGGGGGATGAAGCTGGAGGGTCCTCACCCTGAAGACACGCAGAGACACCGCACGTTATATTAGTGTTTTATCATTAAGGGAAATGTATTAAGTGTGTACGCTGGGACAAATCCACAGAGAAGATGCGATTATTACGCAAAACAAATTTCATAAGTGTATTCTTCATATTTGAATATGGAATATGCAATAACAGTACCAACAGAATAATCAATTCTAACTTGATGGGAAGGTGCAGTTGTAAATAATGTTGGTTCATTGTTTTAAGCCATGGATTCTTTTGCATTAGCCTCAATGTTTTCTTTAAAGCATTACTGAAATAAAGGTATCATGCAATCTTATTATGCATTTCCAGACCTGTGCATAAACTGTGGTTTGTACAGGTGATTTAATTACTGTCAAATCTAAGTGAGATGATTTTGTAAATATAACATTGAATGTTTAGTCTTCCAACACTATACTTTGATTAATTAAATGGAAATGTAGTAGTGTGAACTACCTTTCTGTTAAGTAACAGAAAGGGCCATTCATACACTGATGGCAGGGCAAACATGGTCAATGGACTACTTTCATACTACTTGTCATCATTCACCCATTCATGACAGAGGCTAAGTGCCACCTGTCCATCAGGGACATCGTACACATATTCATGCACCACATGGTCTGTGGGAGACAGCATGGTTGTCTAGTGGAGCCGGGATCGAACCACCTATCAGGTGCACCTAAGAGACAGAATGACAGCGAGGGAGAGACAGACAGGAGGCACTACAGTGCCAAGTCTTAGTGTATCTGTGTCAAACTGCACTTCTTAGCTCATATCATGTGCGCTGCTGAATCAGCATGTCAACAATGACGCCACGTTTCTTGAACCAGGATTCAGTTGGTAACTTAAAAAAGAAAATAAACGGTTACTATATCCTGACAGTAGTGCATGAAACACTATCGTAGTGCTCCTCATAGCGTTGTATGATTCTACAGCTCCGTGCACATTTGTCACTACAAATGTTAAGTCTGTAAAATGATAGTGAGCTCTTTCTCAGTTTAAACACATGGTGAAGATTTCTATTTCAAGTGTCGGCTACTAAATGAATCCTTCTCCCCGTTCACTGCGCCTCTCTATCGTCCCTCATTCCCAAAACACTCTGTAACCATAACATAATTTATTCCCATGTACTTACTGGAGCAGACGCACATGTGTGGTTGTTTAATATTGTGAACGTTACAAAGCCTCGGCGTGTTCGGGTTCATCATGTAGCATTTCTGTTTGGCCCTCTGAATGTGGCCCTCATCACAACAGCTGAGCAGTGTGGCTTAATATCATTCCAGCATGGCCAGATGGTCGATCCTTCACGAATTTAAAACTTCTCATAATCAGACAATATAGATTAGTATTCACTTTGACTTTCATGAATTTGTACTGAATCATTTGTATGTATGCGAATCCTGGAGATGGTAGAGAAGATTCTATGGCTAACTGAGGTCTAAAAACATTCTGCTGCTTTATTAAATAATACAAAGTCTGAAAGACCCAATACATTGATGTCTTAAGCATTACTACATAATATTAAGACATTCACTGTTGTATTTCCATTCGAGTCAGGTCCCTTTAAAATACAATCAAGTTTGAAAAAGTATAAAGCACTAAACATGTATTTTCAACTGATGCCTCTTATTAGAAAACATCTGGAACACTTAAGTAAGGCCAGCCATTGAATCTTTTGATGGCTAATCCAGTTAAAGGGTCACCAAACACCAACATTTAAACAAACTCTAGTCAGTTCTATCAACCACATGCGTTTTCCATGTTATTTGTTTGAGGACCTCGAGTCGGCTTCTGTTGGTGCTGAACACTGTTTCAAAATAAAAAAAATGGGGCTGTGGAGTTAAGAAGTGAGCCCAACTCACTCTGTAGCCGGCTGTTCATCTCTGCTTCAGGCCAGAGGCGACATTAGCTGCTACTAGCATAAAACCCAACTCTTTCACCAAACTACTGCATGCAGGCGATTTGCACTGAATACACGACAGAAGAATGCTGGGGGAAACAACATCTCTGGTTCTGATGGTTATTTTTTTTTTTATATATAAACTGTCCATTGTGAGTGTGACAATGTTGGAAGTGAAGCACTTAATGTGTCACAATGTTTGGTTCTATACTGTAAGATTGGACTGAAACACTACAAATAGAAATACTTTTTAATTTGAAGGTTCATCACAGGCATAATCGTAAACAAGATATTTAAAAATGCAGATTTTATTATAGTTGTCTCACTGTCCCTCATGCACTGCCACTCACTCACTCTCTCACACACACACACACACACACACACACGAAACTAAAGACAAAGAAAAACAAGTGACAAGAGATTCTGCGGTATTAAAATTCAATCCACAAGGGATTAATCTCAAGAGCACATGCGCACACACTCTCTCGTGCGCACACACACACACACACAACGCACAAAAAGAAAGGTCTGCAGGTCTGTGAGGAGGGGGTTGTGTTGATATCGGTTGTAACTTCTAACTGGACAAAGAAGTGATCCTGTGAGGGAAAAGAGCAAACTATTAGTATTTATTTTCATATTCATACGTGTGCACATTGTGTTACTGCAACAGTGAAATAACACGGTCATTCAAGGAGCTGGTTGCTCTGACATCAACTGTATGTGACCAGTAAATAATAAATAACTAAATTATATAAAGCGCATGCTCAAACTCACAAAGACGCAACATGCCACTTTCTGTGTGCGTTGATGAACTCACTGTAGCTTGTCCTGCAACAGCTCCAGCCTCTGCCGATCCACGTAGCGCGAGAAGAGGGAGAGCAGGTTGGGAGGTGTGAAGAGGGGAGGAGAGAGGGAGGTGTTGGGGACGCTGAGCAACTCCCTCGTCACTGAAAACACCAACTCAGTCCTGAACGGAAGGGTGGTGTCAGCAGAGGGGGGGGGGGGAGAGAAAAAAAAGAGAGAGAGAGAGAGAGAACGAACATGAAGGAACAACTAATAACTGATGGCAGCGTTTTGTCTCAGGGAACGGAACCATTTTGGGATGAGTCCATATGACAACATTACTGACGCGCCAAAAGCTTACCATCGATTGTCATCCATGAGTTGACAGTTGGGATCCGTGCTCTGCATCCTCTCTCCTTCACTCAGGATCAGGTACAGCAGCGTCACACCGAACTAGACAGAAACAAACAACGGTGTGTGTATGTTTGGTGTTTTGTTGATATTTTCTGTCTTGGTCATCTACAGCTGGTGTCAAACTCAAGGCCCCACCACGTTTATGCGTCCCGCGACGGCTTGAAAGACATACGATCACTAAAAAGTGGGTCGCGGACTCGTTTTCAGTGGGTTTTCAGTGCGCCATCCTATGCTTTTATTTTGAAGGGGATTTTTTTATGCAGCGGAGCGCCATCTATTCACACTCCTCAATGCTGCGTTCACAACACGCTTTACTTGCATGAGTTTACATGACGGACTATTTGTGGTAGTTTGCTTCATTCCCGACTTAAAAAAATGATGTTTGTGCATGAAAGCACTGCTGAGTCAGTTAACAAAGGCTGAAGTTATACAAATAATGTGTATTACCTCGTGTCCTTATGATGCACTTTGGGGTTTAAAAGGGATTATTTCTACTAGTTTTTTTCCGTTGGCATACTGCGATTATGCTGTAATTAGTGTTGTGTCCTTTCGTGTCAAGGCTTCGATGCGCGTGTCGGTAGATTTTGGTGAAGCGCGTATCGAGGCTTGTGTCGATGACGTATGTGGTGACGTTCGAAGCCTCGCGAGCCGGCCGTACCACGTGACTGATTCAGAAAATGGTTCGTGGGTTTGCCGTGCGATTTGAAATAAAAGGGGCAGCGAAACATCAATGGATTTCCCCCCTTCCTCTCTGTACCCAGCTTCATCTGTGCCTGTGAAAGGGTATTTTATAAAGCAGGCAAAATAGTCTCAAAAAGCCCAGCACTGTGGAAAAGTTCTTATTTAAAAAAATAAAAAATTGGACACATCAACATGGACAAGCGGAGCCGAGGATCGAAACACCGATCCTCTGACTGAAAGACGGGTAATCTAACCACTGACCCACAGTCACATCACAACTCTCTTCCCAATTTGTTTCCACCTTTGATTTTGACCCCGCCATTATATCATAAAGATAGACACAATATTAATAAGTTAATAACTGATGTATTGGCGTCACAAACATAATTTATTAAATTCAAAGCTTCACACACCAAAGCCAAGGTGTCGTTGTGATCACTCTGCCTGTTTTACATGTATGTCCACTTGGTGGCGCAGTAGAGCAAATGAAGCCCCATGAAGCTTCGGCCCATGAGCGAACCAATTGGATGGAAAGCTTCAATGCTTCAGGAAGCTTCATCTCGCCATCACTAGCTGTAATATCTCAGGCTCAAGCGGCACCATCTTTTCATTAAATCAATTTGAGAAGTTGAAAATGTTCCTCGCTTTGGGTCTCAGCTCATTCAGGGGTGATGGTGGGTCAGGAGCCAGACCAGTTGAACCACTGCTCCAGACCACATGCATGTTCTTATTAGCTCACAATTATTTGTTAGACCAGAGTTATGTCCTTCTCAACTGTGACAAAAAAAGCTTTGAACAAAGTTAATATAATAACGTGCTCTTGATCTTTGTCTTTGTTATTTTCTTCTGTTTTACGTTTGATAGAGTAATGTGGGTTTCTTCACCCTAAATTAAATGGATGTATATCATAATAACAGAGAAATGTGCTTACATGTATTTTTACATTTATCCAAATGCATGTACAATATTTTGTACACTTAATGAATAAACAATAATCAAATACAAAGACAGCTATTTAACAATATGTTCGGTGGTAGTTACATTTTTACACTATTAGTTACAACCGGCCGTTTGAGGGCGACCGTGATGCTGATGGGGTGAGAATGAGTTTGATCCCTGCTCTACAGTATCCACACCACCGTGTTGCATTGCAACCTGTAATCAAAATGGATTTGTATCTGAATTTTATGTTTTAGAACTACAAAAAAATTGTTTAAAAGCACTTTTCTTTTTTTCCACTTTTTTTCATTTAGAAATAAAAAAGCTGAAAAGCAGAGTGTGCATATTTATTCACTCCATTTACTACGACGCCCCTAAATAAGATCTAGTGCTACCACTTAATTTCAGAGGTCACACATATGGACTTTATTTAACGTAGTGTCACATAAAGAAAAGGTGTTCGGAGTTTGCCAAAAGGCCTGTGGGGGACTCCAAACATGTTTTCTTTTATTTTTTTATTTTTTTGTTATTGGCTTTTCGCTGGCCACTCTTCTATAAAAGGTTCCAGCTCTTTTGAGTGTACAGCTTAAAGTGTTCCCATGGACAGATCCTCCGTTCTCCAGGTCATCTTTGATGGTTTGTTGCCTTGGTAATATCCTCCTTTCCTGCTGAAGTATTGACTATCTTAGCAGGCTTGTTGTCCTGGCTCTTTACATTTTGTAATAATGGATCAGGTAGAAGTTTCAACTGGAAATTCCGGACTTTCGACTATAGTCAAAGCCGAATCTTGTTCTCCATTTTTCTTACAGTCAACAAATACCAATTTTTCTTTATTTAAAAAAAGAAATTCCTATAACAGCTGGTCACTTTAGTTTTTAGCAAATGCTACTCAAACGGTAAATAATGTAATTGTTGAGCTGATTAATTAAAAGGCGTATTAGTGAGTATATACACCGCATGTGGAATTCACACAAAATAAAACTACAGTGGTAATTTTTTTGTTATTTATTAAGGATCCCCAAAATGAAGGAACATGTCACCCAGTGCGACAGTGGTGTTTAATAGTGTCTGGGAAACAATATGGAGGCATGGAGGAATACATTTACAATAGGCAACCTGTCAGTAGTCTCCTAATGGCACACAGTTTGATCAACTAGTGCCGTGTAGCTCCACTGTTAACATTAGTAGTCAGTTGGTTTAATGTTGAAGCGAGAACATTACTAACCAGTTTGACCAGAGGATCAACTTTCTCTGATCTTTGCGCCAAAGTTAATTAATTAATTGTTTTAGATCATTCTGCAGTGTGTGCGTGCTTGTACGTGTGTGTGTGTGTGCGTGTGCGTACCTTGTTGTGCAGTACTGTAGCCAGTTGGCCCTCACTGCCCTGAAGCTCCTGGAGCAAGTCTGTAAGGGCGGAGCTCGACAATGACTGGATCACTGCGGAAACCGGCTCCACTAACCAGCAGAGCACCTAAAGGGGAGAGCAGAGACGAGGATGAAAGCAGCTGCTGGTAGCAGGAAGCAGGTCAGCGTTTACTCCATTGTGTAGGAGACATGTTTTAGTGATAGAATGGGAATCAACAAGACAAACATTGAATACCTCTTAACTGTGGAACATTGCCGTCTTTAAGTGGCATTTAATAGATTAAACCTGTGCAGGTAGAATTGATTTGTTTCATTTCATCAGATTGTAACACAATGTCGTTTATAATTACGTGACACCAGCACAGGGTTTCCCATAGAGTTTTAAGATGGCTGCGAGCTGGCTCACCTGAAATCTCAACTAGATGCATTTAATGAAAGTGGCTTTTGTTTAGACTATTAGTTACGATGTAATGATCATGAGAGAAGGAGCAGCAGGGTCTAGATGGCTTCCCACCTCAGTTTTAAAAAGGCAATAGAAACCCTGCGACATGAAACTGAATTATGAGAGAAGGAAACATCTATAATGAACACTGAATCAAAACAGTTCATATATTTTTTTTAAATACTTTGATATATTTTAGTGCTGTATGCTGTAATTAAATTAGTTCATGATTCTATCCAAATCGAGATGACCCATCAATCCTTTATATATAAAAATTCATAATTTTAAACATGCAATTTCCAAATCACAAGATGTTGAAAGGATTTTAATAATAACCTGAATATTAAAAGGGGTCTTAACAAGTGAAAGTTTAACCTGGTAACACATGTCACACAGCTGTAGCTAATTAACAACAAACTACAAAAAAACTTTAGAATATTTGAAGTCAGCTGACTCGGGACCTCAACAGAAGCCCTGCCTTATTTAAATCGGAAGTTTGATTTTGCTTGGGATAAAATGTATCTAGTGAACAAAACAAATACAGGTCTGGAGTCAAATTTAGAGTAATACATTATAATTTAAATCACAATACCTGTCAGAAATGTAAGCAAGACAATTGTGGGGTGCATGAGCCAGATTTTGTTCATGCAACATGTTATGAGGAAATAGATGCATTACACATGTATGTATTAATTAAACAAAGACACTGCTGTCCTGCTACATAGTGAGAATACATAGATACATGTAGGACAACAGATAAGCCTCTGTTAGGACCTGGCGTTTTCACTGGAACGGTCTGCATGTGTGTGACTATGATGTTGCAGCAGTTACCTGGTCCTGCTTGTCCTTCTTGGCCAGGGCAGGAAGGTTGCGGGAAATCGCCATGACAATGGCGGCAGCCTGCGGCGAGGGGAGGAAGGGGAGGAGCCTGGAGATGAGCCGCTTGCCCTTCCTCACTGACATGATCATCACACACTGCTCATCACTCACTCTTATCAAGAGAAAGAGAAACATCATTTATAGACATTTCATTCATCTCATAATAATAACGATTTATTACACCGCTGTCCAACATGCGTTTTTACTGAATGAGAACGCTCATGTAGTTAAGGCATTCCTATTTATCAATGTTATCGATCTCTCTCTCTAACCTGTCATCCCACTCCTTCTCTCGGAGGGCGTTGCACAGCTGCATGGTGTTGGCTTTATGCCGCTCCAGAAGAGCCTCCCTGTCCTCCTCGGGCGCCTGGACAAAACGTTTCTCAAAGTCTTGAACCTCCAGCAACATACTGTACATCTGGTGGACAGAAAGGACAAGAAAAGTGTCACACAAATGGATTACAGAACATTCGTAAGTCTAAATCCCATCAGATAGAATGACATTTAGGATTACAGAAACATGTTTCCTAACAGCATTTAGGGGAAATGTAGGTTATTATAGAACTGTACTAATTTAAAGATTACCCAAGTGAGGAATCCTCAGGTTGCATGGCATAAACCCGGTCCTAAATTCAAAATAACTGCCATTGCAGCAGCCGTTAGGTTTGTCTTGCAATGACAATAAAGATGAGGAACAACATTAACCCCACAATATAATGATTTTAAGGCTACTCAAACCATATGATGACTTTAAATTTCCCAGACCATGTATTAATTACTGGTGTCATGGTCAACTATTGATATGTAAGATCTCCCCCTCACGGTTCGGCATGCGTGTAGAGCGCAAATTAAATACGCAGTTTAGCATTAACCATCTCTGATAATGTTGTAATCAACCAATCTGTGTTTAAATTGATGGTAAAGGACAAAGGTTCTGTTCAGTTACATTATGATGCGTTCAGGCTCCGTTTAGTGAACATTATTATTGAGCAAAGGTAAATTATAACGTTATGTTATGTAATCTCGTAAAATGTAGTTTTAATGAGAAATCAGAATAAATCCAGTTGTTTTTACATGGAAATAAAATATATATTAGAGATGAACTATGAGCCGTTTAACTTCCTCACAGTAGCTTATGATACACCATTACAACTACTATGACAAGATTGAATAAAACACAATATTTTACTTAAATCTTTGATGGTTTGCTGACTTCAGAGCGATTGAAATTATTTTTGGGAGTGGCAAAAAAATGAAAGTAAAGAAAATAGTCCTGATCTTTGTAGATCAGCTGCCATGATGGGCAATTAGTATCAGTGGTAAACAAAAAACTTGATCAGGAATCTCTAAAAGTTATATTTTTATTTTTCTTTAGTGCTGATTAAATCAATCACAAAATTAAAGTGTGACCATGAGCTCAACATCCTACCTTCTCCACAGTGTAGAGGATTTGTCGCCTCTTGTTCCAAACCTGTTTCTCTCTTTTCTCCTGGAAGTAGACAGACAGAACTTAAACATGCAATTGTATTGTTATTTATGATTAAAATAATGAATCATACACCAGCAATTTGGTCAAAATTAACAGGAATTACAATTTATGTGTAACATGTATTAAAGCAGTTAAACGTTAAAAACGTTCATTAAAACGTAAAACGGAACTAACATTCTAGCAAACAATGTTTATGAACACAGTATTCAATAGATGGTCATAGTAACCAATCAAGCTGTTTGAGTAGGTATCGGTCCAAAGAAAGAGACAAACACAAAAAAAATCAAAAAAAAAATCAAGGTTTACTGGATTATGGGTCAATAAATGTGGTCAACACACATCTCTCACTCGTTCCCTCAGTTTCGTTGTAGTTTGTTCTCACATTGCACAATAGTGTCTATCACAATGAGGTGTCTATGTTAAATTAACCAATCGAAGTTAATCGATAATCAAGGCAGGGTCAAGTGATGGGGCGTGACGAATCAGGGAAGGACACGGTGTCCAAGACCCAATCAAGTAGCGACGGTGGGTGTCTACGTCATTGTTTACACCCGTCCCCACTAGGAGTAACCCCAGAGTTTTGAAGCCTAGCCAGCCACAGAAGCGTATTGTTTTCGGTGCTCTAAAACTCCGGCCGAGTGCAGACGCTCCGTGTAAACGAAGCTAAAGACATGCGTTTTAAAATGGAGACGTTGTAGTTTGGACATGGTCTTGATAAAGGCTGATCGGAACGAAGCGTCCTGGTTGAACAGCTCCATTGAAGCTTTCTTTCGACACCCATTTTAAAATAATGTAAAGACCGCAAATTGACCTATATAGACAGACATGCGTATATGTTCAGGTGGTTAACTGGTTTACCTTTAACATCCCTACCAAGAACCAATCCTGGGGCAGCTGTCTGGCTTGTTTGTCCATGAGGCAAACAATCAGTGTTTTGTGCAGCGGGGAGTTTCCACAACCTTTTAAACTCGTATTTGTTCCCCCCAACTGCCTACAGAGAGTTGCTGTGCTGCTGATGTAAACTCAGCACCTCCTGCAGCCTCACAGCCCCACATTGAAAGACAAGTTCATGGCTACAACTGAACACTTCCTGAAGCTGCTTCAGTAATAAACACTGAATTTGTTCTACACTATAGAAAATATTGCTCTTGAATCGATGTCTTACAAAAAGAGAACATTGTGTTCATGAAAAGAAAAAATGAAACATGCAGACAGACCTCGTCGTCTGTGCGGGTCGTCACCACAGCATCGATCATCTTGCGAGGGTTGTTGACGCTGGAGACAGTCAGCTTACCCAGCGAGCCTGCAAACTGAACTGTTGGCAAACACATGAGCATTCAGTAGAGGTCTCCAGTATCATGCGTGTGATCACGTACTCTGGTGTGTTCTGTTGTTGTTTACCTGGTCTGTAAGTGTGTTCAACCTTGGCGACCTGTGGAGTGATCAGTTTGGTGGTGTATTCCTTCTTGCTGCTGTCCCGCTCTCGTTCCTGACGTTTCTCCATCTTTTCATAGTAGTTCTACAACACATGCATCACAAGTTTCAGTGATCCTGAACCAACTTTGACCTGCCTGAAGAAATATATACATCGGCATGGTGTGACTATTTTCATTATTGATTAAACTCCCAATGATAATAGATAAAACATTTAGACTATAAATTGACCATTTCAATTCCAAAATGTACCATGACAATAAAACAGAAAATCAAATCCTCACACCCGAGACTAGATCTATATTGAGCCATCGAACCTTTAAAACAGTTTTCGTGTGAAACGATTTGCATCCACACAATGTTTTAAACTTGTCTTTGTAGAGGGCTTGTAACATAAAAAAAAGGCTATTTCAAAAGATGCAGGTTTAAAATAATGATCACAATAGAAACAACAGAAAGTCTTCTCAACTCAAATGCCCCTGCTAATCTAACCACGCAGTAAGAGCCCAAATGAAAGCACCTTTGTGGTACGATGATGATCATTTAAAAAAGTAAATAATAATCATTTAATTCTTCTTTCGGGGCCAAATATATTTCAAATGTTGATACTTTTGGTGCCTGAATTATACACCAGACTGGTTTAAAAAGGAGGGTAGTGCTTGAAATCATTGTTCTGCCTCTGTTAACCATGGTTGCCTGCAAGGAAACACGTGCAGTCATCATTGCTTTGCACAAAAAGGGTTTCACAGGCAAGGATATTGCTGCTCGTAAAGCATGCAACTAAATCAACCATTTATCGGATCATCAAGAGCTTGAAGGAAAGAGGTTCAATTATTGTGAAGAAGGCTTCAGGGCGCCCAAGAAAGTGGTGGTGCCCAGATTCAGCTGCGGGATTGGGGCACCACCAGTGCAGAGCTTGCTCAGAAATGACCGCAGGCCAAAGAAGCCACTTCTCAAGGGAAAACATCAGGGACAGACTGATATTCTGCAAAAGGTACAGGGATGGGACTGCTGAGGACTGAGGTAAAGTAATTTTCTCTGAATCCCCTTTGCGATTGTTTGAGGCATCCGGAAAAAAGCTTGTCCGGAGAAGAAAAGGTGAGCGCTACCATCAGTCCAGTATCATGCCGACATTAAAGCATCCTGAGACCATTCATGTATGTGTGGGGTTGCTTCTCAACCAAGGGAGTAGGCTCACTCACAATTCTGCCAAAGAACACAGCCATGAATAAAGAAGGGTACCAAAACTGAGAGCATCCAGGATCAGTGTGGTGATGAACAATGCCTTTTCCAGCATGATGGAGCACCTTGCCATGAGGCAAAAGTGATAACTAAGTGGCTCGGGGAACAAAACACCGACATTTTGGGTCCATGGCTAGGAAAACCCCCAGACCTAAATGCCATTGATAACTTGTGGTCAATTCTCAAAAGGGCAGGTGGACAAACAAAACCCCACAAATTCTGACTCTGAAGAATGGGCTGCCATCAGTCCAGATGTGGCCCAGGAGTTAATTGGCAGCACCAGGGTAAATTGCAGAGGTCTTGAAAAAGAAGGGTCAATACTGCAAATATTGTTGACTCTTTGCATAAACTTACGGTAATTGTCAATACAAGCCTTTGACACTTGTGAAATGCTTGTAATAATACTTCACTATACCATAGTAACATCGGAAAAAAGAGCTAAAAACACTCAAGCAGCAAACTAATACTTGTGTCACTCAAAACCTTTGGCCACTGGTGTATAATTAAAAAAGGTTGGATATTTTAAGCTCCCTACATGAATGTAAACAACAGGGTAACTACAGCCTCTAAAAACCAACCTGATAGTAGTAGTCATCCAGATAAGGGTCGGTACTTTGCAGCTGCATCATCTGGATCTTGGTTACCCATTCCTTCTCTTTCTGAGTCATAAGGTTACTGTAGGGGTCCCTGCTTCGCCGGTCCCCTCCCGTCCTGCCACGGTCCCTAAAAGGAGACAAAGAGACAAGATGACTCACTGCAATGTAACTGAAAAACAACAGCTGCCATTCTCTGTTCCGAGTGCGATCTTAACCTGCAACCTGCTCAAGGATGCGTTTGGGCTAATGTTGCTTGTTGGTTAGCGACCCAGGTCTACAGTGCTGTGTAACCCTGCAGTACCATCATTGTTGACATGTACCGTGTGAACACAAACATAAACATTTGCTTACCCTCCTCGGTTCTGCATGCGCTGGGTGAGCATGCGGCGGTGCTGGGGGTGGAGGTGGGTGGTGTTGTGTCGGATAGGTGGTGTGTGGTTGAGGTGGCCATGAGGGGGAGGTCCCATTCTGTGACCAAGTGGAGGAGGGGGCCCCCCGAAGAACGGCCTGAAACCGCCACCACCCGGTAACAAAGGAGGCGCTGGTCCACCATGAGGAAAACCAATCACCTGGAGAGAGACAGACAGGCGGTGTGAGAGAATGATTCATGTGATTTCGGGGGAAACTATTGAAGTATTGGAGATGGTGTGTCAGTATTAATCTGAGAAGCACTTTCTGCCCCATCATGGTTTATATAATGTCGTCTTAAGTCTGAACAAACCCAAACCTACTAGCTAGCTAATGAGACTCTATTTTACATTTTGATGGAAGTGAAGTGTCTTCTCCCGTTTCTAGAGCAAAGCGGGGCTTAAGAAATACCACACTAACTTGTGAAACACGGATAAGAAGATTGACATTAGTATTATTTGTAAGTACAGCCTGGACAGCAATCACATTCTCAGTGTAGTCATCCACTAGTATTGTAATAAAAGAAAACATCCTACTCTTTCATCTTCTTGTTCTTTAAGTGCTGTTATTGTTTTGTGCATTGCCTCCAATTCGACTTTTCTTGTCCAATGATTTTAGTTTTCTAGATTTCCTTATCAACCCCATTTCTCTTATCCCAAGGTTATTACCCACGACCACATTGAAACACTTAATTAAGAAGAAACCAGGATGTATATGCAGCAATCTAAAGACTGTCTATGATACCAACCTGAGAGTTGAGCAGCTGGGCCCGTTGAATCTGAGACAGGACCGTACCAACTCCAGGAGGGAACGGACCGCGACACAGCGGCGAGTTCTGGACAAAACAGCACATATATACTTCATACCCATGAATAATGAAAATGGAAGTTGGTTTGTCTCTCTTGTCTAATCCATTTTTAAAGGAATGCTTATTTGTTTACTTCCCAAGAGTTAAATGTGAAGATCAATAACACGTTCATGTCTGTACCACAAATATGAAGCTACCACCAGCAGCTAGCTAATTTAGCTTAGCAGAATAGTACCAGCACTCTGAAGCTCATGAATTAACATAGCATGCCATATTTGTTTAATCCTTTAAAACCAGAGTGTAAAAATTACAAATGTTGTTTTAAGCAGAGGTTATATAATTCCTGGCTGTGACCAGTTACCAGGCAACGGTTGGAACGTTACAGGTCCCAGCCAAGATCTCATTTGGCACAATTACCCTTCCATTAAAAAAGCAACTAATATCAATATTTAAAAGCTTCATTTCCCGACCTAACATTAAGAGCAAATCGGTTAACGTGGCTTGGCTATCGGTCAGGGGAAACAATCGTAATTAGCATCCTTAGTTTGCAGACCCAACGTTCAAGCATGGATGAAATCACAGAAACAGATTTATTGAGATGTGTTGTGCCATTTCACTTTAAGGAACCCTAGAATATTTGAATCAACAAAGCTGACCAATCAAAGGGAGGATGGAGGAGAGGAAAAAACACTCACAGCTATATTGAGGAGGGTGTTGGGTGACACGCGCTCAGGGAAAGGAGGAGGGTATCGGTGCTGAACCGGGGCTCTCACATGAACTGCCGTGGGATGGTGGATCTATACAGGACAGGGTTAACAGAGACAAAGCCAACTGCATGTTAAGTATAAACAACATGACGCAAAGTACTACAACTAACGAGACTGCCAGACACACAAAGATGTGAATAACTATAATAATGGTTTTTGAGACATGACTTTTAGTGTTCATTCTAAATGAAATGTGGAACTTGTTAAAAGAGGGAAATGATGGCGGAAGGACATCAGTAAAACATGTAGAATGAGAACAACGTCTGTTATTCACCTGATGGTTTAGAGCGTGGCTCATTGGCTGTTTGGGCGGGGTCCCAATAGGGACTGCCCTCACCGGAGGAGAGCCAATCACAGGGGAAGACGAGCGCGGAGGCGGTACCCTCTCCGACAAATCTCGTCCTTCATCATTCCTACCCTGATGAGGTCGATTTGGAAGGCCCACCTCCTTGATTATAGACATCAAAGGATTATCCTGAGGGGGACAAAAGGGCTAAATAAAAAAAATCAACACTTGGTTGAGCTCTTTCCACATTGAGTCTACTGTATACAATTCAGAGAAAAACATGTTGTGTACACAGTCGGTACACCAAATTGACACTTCAGAAAAAGAGATTTAATGTATTATGTGCGTTTATTAGGCACCAAAAGCCAGCTCGAACGAAGGCCCTGTTGAAACTGTAATGTTTCTTCTTTTGCTAAATTAATTGAGCTTTTGGGGCCACCAACCACTGTACTCAAACAATTGTAATCATAAAGCCATTGGTGCACAGCAAAAAAAGAAAAAAAATCATCTCATGTCGCTTGATTTAAGCGGCAATATTTTTTTTATCATATACTTAGGAGTATCCAAAAAAAAAAAGACAACTGTCCTCTACTACAACACACTTTGATGCCTGCTACGTGAAATGCATACAGGTTTGAAGGTCTGCCATCATATAATTATCAAACAGTTACATGTTTATGGATTTATATCAAGGGTGGGCAAACTACGGCCCGTTGTGCGTTTTAATCCGGCCCACCGAATATTGGTCAACATTTTTTTCAAATTATAGTAAATTATAGCCTTTTTCCTGCAATACCCGGCGTTTCAGTTGATCCCATTCCCCGGTACGAACACTCTGATAGCTCTTAGTTCATTTTACAACTGCGGCCAAATGTGAGCCACCTTTGGCCCGTTTAATTTTTGCCATATATGGCCCAGATTTAGCCGTTACAGACACGGGCATATTCTGGCTGAGACATGGCAGCCAGCACTAAAGCAGGTTCTGGCCCATTGAATCTGGGTTGAATCTGGCATTGTAGAAATTAAATCGGCTCGATTCTGGGGTGTCGTTATCCCGAGTCTAACCGGACTCGGGCCGGCGCGTTTCTTCTGGCGTCCAACCCCGGTTATTGACTCGGGCCAGTGTATTTGGCCCGATTCTGGGGCGTCATTCATCCCGTGTCTCAGCCGAGTCGGCAACCGGACTCGGCCCGACCCAACGCGTTTCTTCCGGCGTGCCGAGCTTAAGCCGGATCTAGACCAGGTCATGTTGGCTACCTGGGCTGTCACAAGACTATGAAACAGCGCCGCAGGAGTTTCAATTGGAGCTGATTGATCTTCAATGTGACTCCGTCTTAAAGGAGAAGTTCAACTCCCTTAAACTGGTTGCTGGTGGTGTTTGGCCCAACCTGTGAGCCGAAGATCAGCGTGATGAACATCATCACACCACACATCCCAGTTACCTGATGAACACCTCAGATCTGTCCTGTGAATTGCCAAAACCAAACTGACACCAAACGTTGATGCACTGGCAAAAAAGGGTGACCAACAACACCGTTCCTACTGAAATTAAATGTTTTCTTTAGGGCTGCAACAACGAATCGATAAAATCGATAAAAATCGATTATCAAAAGTGTTGGCAACGAATTTCATTATCGATTCGTTGTGTCGCGCGATTATTATGCCGGGCAATAAGTCGCGGAGAAAAAAAAGAGCGGAGCAGAGCAACTGACCGGCCAGCGTTTCTGAGATTGGAGTGAGACACTGAGAAACGCTTAGAAATAGAAGATCTTTGTTGTGTCGAGTCTTGGCCAATCAGCGTTAAGATGTCTACAGCATCTTCATTTCCCTCAAACTTGTTTTTAATGGAAGCTAGTCAGCTTGCTATCACGTTAGCTAATGTGTTTGGGTTGTGTATTGTCGTTAAAGTTACTTTATGTTCCGTTACAGTTCAGTCTTGCTTGTAAAAAAAACGTAACGTGATGAAACATGCCGTAACCCCCCGGTCTGGTTCAGTTCACCAGTCACCCGTTAACGTTAAACCGGCACACCGGCGGATCTGGCTGCAGTTTTTTTTTTTTTTTTAACTCGAAGTAGAATGAAGCAAATCACGTAGTTTGCCGTCGTGGTCATAAGAGGCCCAGATATTGATCAGATGATGTGAATGAAAGAGTTTAAGGAAGGTGCAGGTGAAAACAGACGAGCAGTACAGCTTCCCACTGTCCAGTGTTTCATACATATTGATAAAGCAGGGCATGCTAAATGCAGCCTCTGCTCCAAGGAGATTAATTACAGTAAAAAGGGCTCGTATTTGAGCTAACACAAAAACATACACATGTATGCTTTACAGATGTAAAATGTTTTTTGTGTTAGTCCATTTTTATTAATCTTTTTTAATTAACAGCTCAGGGATGTTGAAGGAACCTGTTTGTGCTTTCTGAAGATGTTTTGCACTGTCACTTCTGTTTTTGAATAAAAGGTTGGAAATGAATGCCTTTTTGTTTTTTTATCCGATTCATCGAAAAAATAATCAACCGATTAATCGATTATTAAAATAATCGTTAGTTGCAGCCCTAGTTTTCTTTACTTTTTAGTTAATGGCTTTTACTTTTAATTTATATTAGTTCACACAAACACTCTGCATCCATCCGATACTGGCCCGGCCCGTCTGTCTTTCCAATTTTAAAACTCATTGTGGCCCCCGAGCCAAAAAGTTTGCCCACCCCTGATTTAGATGGTGGCCATTACGCAATAATTGAACAATGCAGAGAGGGTTAACATTTCAATGCTAATTTTTGGGCGAGTGGTAGAGCAAGGTCGTTCTTTAATCAGAGGATCAGCGGTTCGATCCCCGGCTCTGCTATTCCATGTTGATGTGTCCTTGGGCAAGACACTTGATCCCAAACTGCTCCCGTAGCTGTGCCTACGGCGCATGAATAGCTATGATTGTTGATAGTCCTGATGGGCAGCTGGCACCTTGCCATCAGTGTGTGAATGGGTGAATGATGACTTGTAGTGTTGAAGCACTTTGAGTGGTCAGAAGACTAGAAAAGCGCTATTCAAGTACAAATTACTTACCATTCCCATTTAAAATGTGTTGCGTTAAGATATGTTAAAGCAAAAATAAAGGCTACATGTTCCATTAGGTTAACCTGAATCCATGTTTTTAGTTATGCTGGACTACACATGCATGCTCAGTATTTTGTAGAAGAGTGAGTGTCCCTCACCTCCATGTGAGTCACAAGTCCAGGGGTGACACTGACTGGCCCAAAACCCATACTGTTCTCCCAAATACTGTGAGAGTTCATCTAGAGATAATGAGAGAAATTATTTTGTTAAGCTAAAATATTTTACACAAACAAAGTTTCAATAAATGTTACTGCAAAATAAAAAATATAGTTCACAGCTTCAACTCAAATCCAGATAAGAAGCTGCGGATTAGTACATTGTGGAAATATAAACCATGAATCCATCCTCCATTAATATCTTGGAGCTTTATAATAATGCTTTATTTATAAAGCATTATAATTAATGCACCACTCAACTGAAGCAAGGTTCTTCTCCCACAGCATAATCCAACATTTAATAAATATGGAGGTGATTGCATTTTTTACAAACTGGCAGGCTTTAAAAAATACTGGTATACAGACTAGTCCCGATAGTCAGTTAAAAGCTCACCTGGGCCATAGGAGCAGTCCCTCTGCGCAGTAAGTGCTGCTGCTGTTGGTAGCTGAGCATTGACGAGAGAGGAGGGCCGGGAGGAAAGCCTGGAGGAGAACAGCAGATGTTATTATTTTTATTAGTCTGAATTAAAAAAGGACCATTAAAAAAAAACATTAATCTCCCTCGGCAGGTACGCACAGAACAATTCCAAGACACTTATACATTTACATTCAATAAATTACACAGTCTCTATCTCACTATGTAGACAATTATGCAGACAAACTCAAGGTAAAAGTTGAGAAACTTGAACTCAGAAGATATATGTTTAGGTGTAAGAACATGTCTTATGGCCATTTCAAGCGTGTATTTTGTATACATTTTGCTTTTGTCATGTAGCAAACTAGATACTCGCGCGAAAAGCATGCTGGTACATGTAGGCACAGCCACCATTGCTAAATCAGCTTGACTGAGGGGAAAGGTTAAGATTTATAATTTAAGATTTTAATTTAACTTTTACTTTAAACTACAGTGGTGTCTTATTACTTTTGACCAAATTGTTTGCAATGTGTATCTATATAAGTATATATAAACAGATACACATAATGTTATATATATTGTGTTTATTTATGTTACACCCGTCCCATGTATCTATACTATTATATGAATCTGCTAAGTGTAGTAGTACTATGGGTGGGGTCCTAGGTTCAGTTTTAAAAGTGATGGCGCTATGATATAATATAATGGTTCCTACAATTGTTGCTCTCTTATTCTAAAAAACGGAATTAACTGGCGGTGCCTCCAATAGAATAAAAAGTCTGTGCCTCTTATTTAGTCCTTTTATCTTGTGTTGTAATTGTATTTGATCCTTTCTTGAATAGTTCTTTAACTTGGACACACCCAAGATACATTAACTGCCTTGAAACACTGTTTGGTATTTATGTATGCAACAAACTAAATGTCATGCAGATCCCTTATTAAAGACAATATCAATAGAGATACTACAAGACTGACAAACAGTTTCTTCCTGCTGCTGTGACTTCATGTCACGGCCATACTTTGGATATTGTAGCAATGCATAGTGCACTTTATACATATTTTTGTGCAATACTGTCACTATATTTTGTGTCTTATTTTTTGCCTTAAGTTTATTGTAATTCTGTGTGTTAGGAGGACCCAGCAAAATAAGCTTTTCATTGTACAGAATAACTGCCTGTTATCTGTGCATATGACAATAAAAGAATCCAAACAGTGTTTCAAGGCAGTTAATGTATCTTGGGTGTGTCCAAGTTAAAGAACTATTCAAGAAAGGGTCAAATACAATTACAACACAAGATAAAAGGACTAAATAAGAGGCACAGACTTTTTATTCCATTGGAGGCACCGCCAGTTAATTCCGTTTTTTAGAATAAGAGAGCAACGATTGTAGGAACCATTATATTATATCATAGCGCCATCACTTTTAAAACTGAACCTAGGACCCCACCCATAGTACTACTACACCTAGCAGATTCATATAATAGTATAGCTACATGGGACGGGTGTAACATAAATAAACCCAATATATATAACATTATGTGTATCTGTTTATATATACTTATATAGATACACATGGCAAACAATTTGGTCAAAAGTAATAAGACACCGCTGTAGTTTAAAGTAAAAGTTCAATTAAAATCTTAAATTATGAATCTTAACCTTTCCCTCTGTCAAACTGATGTAATGTTACTGTGAATAAATAATAAAATAATAAATATTGCTTGTTAGATCCTCAAAACCGAATTATATCTCATGTTTAACCGCTACGGAGAAATCGGAGCCAGCGGATCATTTCAAAAAGTCCTGCCGGGATCAGGCTGCTCTCGGCGGGCAGCAGAGCGCTGACGGCCCGATGCTGCGGAGCTCACCGGTCCCGCAAGCAGGAACTCAAACCGTTTTTAATTAGGCTGATTCTTGATAAACAGACCACAGATTTGATGCTTAAATAACTAACTTCTCGCCTGAAAACATCCTAAAATTACATTTTGTGACTCAACAACAGTAGTATTCAGAGAACGTCAACTTTCAGTTGTGTTTTCTCATCCGCCATTGTTCCCAGTGTGCTGGTGAGAAATGCATTCCAGGCAATCCGAAGACGAGGATTGTAACCAATTAGATGTAGAGATCGATGGTGACTGGATCCGCCCACTTACTGTCAAAAAGAAAATCTACTCGAGCGCGAGCAGGTAACAGACACGCGAGCGAGCAGGTTCAAACTTCAAGAGGGACTTTTGCTCTCGCGAGCGGGGATTTTGCGCTCGTCAAAGTAAATTACGCGTGCAGCTGTTTGATTTGCGCTCTTTAGTTTTGGCAGGGGTTTGCCGTCATACATTTGGACGTCTACATAAAATGTGTCAAATTCTGTGTAATGTATAATACTTGGCCACATGCTCCAAACAAATAGAGGGCAGCATTTCATTCACTTCTACTATCTCTGTAACACAACACATGGACTTCTTTAACAAAATGCCAACACTGTAACCGCTTCACATTCTGTTGGTACTATTCAAAGTTCATGTTCCAGGCCAGATTTTACACATCGCACCTTTAAGATCGCTATCTGATTGGTAACTGAAGTCACCAATACAAAACAACTATTGCACTCTTTCTCACCTGAGACAGAGGGCCCAGGAGACAGCTGGTGCTGGGGGTGAAGGGGATGCTGGTGTGGTTGAGTGGGATGAGGGATGGAGGAGGATTGGGGCAGGACTCTGGGTTGGTCCAAGCCCTGCAGAGCGGACAGGCTGGAACGTGAAGAGGGGGATGGCCCCGGCCTCTCAGCAGCTCCAACCCCAGCGATGGCCGGGTCAGCCTCCAGGATGAGTCGAGCCAGGGACTCGGCCAAGTCACCTCCTCCTCCTCCTCGATCCTCAACATCTGAAAAGACAGTTTTAGTTCAGATTTTTCAAGCAGGTATTTTTTTTTTTTTATCCCATGTATATTATTGCTCTACATATGATATATTAAACGATATATATTAAACAATCAGTGAGGGAACAAAATCTGTGACCAGTTATCCAATCAATTTGGCCTGTTGCCAAGCCAATTTTAAACTCTCAAAAATCAAACTAAGTACTTCTGATGATCTCAAGACCTTAAAATCTGAAGACAACTGAGGAGGATTCCTGAGTCGAGTCCATATTCCTCTAATTACAAAACTGACCTGGAGGCAGTCCAGAGGAAGACAAAGAGAATTGTAGTGAAGATGGAAGGGGGAGACGTCCCGCTGAGGAAGGGAGACGGGTGGAGGGTGAGTCCTCAGCTCCGCCTAGATCAAATTCTCCTCCAATTCCTCGTCCTCCCAACGCCGCTCGTAGCCCATCCCTCTCCAGCCCGGCAAGGCGTTTGTGTTCCTCCTGCCAGTCGTCATCTGGAAGAAGAGAGGAGCCAAACTGAGTGGTTGTTTGTTCTATGGCAGTCTCTCTCTCTCAACATATACACATTTTGGCACGCACGCACGCACGCACAATTAACGGGTACAAAATAAACAACTCTGGTAATAAGGCAGGTCTTCCAGCTGCCATAGTGCAACTGACTCGCACGCCAATTGGCTTCCACCTTCTTGAAACTAAACTTCACTGAAATTGAATACTTATGAATGAGTATAAGAGCGATTATTTTGCACTCCCTGAAGTATAGTGATTTAATGCAAACGCATTTAAAAATTGTATGCAGAACTCACCGATGGCCCCAGCTCCGAAGGTGTCGTCGTTGAACTGATCGATTTCATCTTCCCCTACCAGTCCCTCGTCTTCTTCCTCCAACGTACAGTCTTCATCCAGGGACTGGAAAGACAGCAGGGAAGACCGATGAAGGGACAGGGAACAGAGGAAGAGGAAGGTGGGGCATGATGATGTGGTCAAGGAATGGGTGAAGAAAATGAGACGTTTAAGAGAAGATAGGAGGAGGAGGAAGATTAGAGTTGGCTCAATTTCCAGTTTTGCCGGCCAAATCTGGTGTTCAATCTTAAACCAATTTAATTTTAAGACATTTGGACGTGTTATAAAAGCAAACATTTTGGATTTAAGCCAATGAAAGAGATGAGCCAAAAAAACAGTCTATGCAATGTTTACACAATGCAGGAGTGGCTACCCTATAGTCTTGAATGTGACATGACATGAACACAAAGAAGAAAATAAGGCTAGATTAACAATTTAATAACTAAGACTAAGTAACTAAGACTCAGTTTGATTAAGTGTCCCAGAAAGAAATTTCCGCATGCACAACACAAGGTCCACGGAAATGTAAAGGAGACTTTCTGAATGTTGTCTTTTTAATGTCTGCCACATCAATAATGATACCAGATAGTGCACGGGTCATCACTTGCACCACAGGCTTAATGGTTTAGTAACAGATCACTAGAGTAAATCTGTAGATTTAAATGAAAGTCATGTCGAGGGTCAGTTTATGATGAAACTGATGGGTTACCACATAGCACGTTGGAATTCTGCTATAGGCTTAGACTGCTGGGGGACAACTTAGATACACTGAGCTCCTCTTTCCTCATCTCTCTCTCCTTCTGTATGAATTAATGTATCTTCAAAGCACATTACTAACTCTACTCCTTCCCGGCAGCCTCTGTGCTTCCTCGCCTCAAATTTCTATGGATCGTTGCTGTCTGGAGCCGGTCCTGTCTCCTACCTCCTACCATGGCGGCCCTCCTGATGACCCTCCTCTCTACCTCTTTCTGCTTCATGGATTGTGGTTATCTGGACCGTGGTCCATGCCTACTACTCATTATATGAATAATTACATTTATATGTAATGTGCTGTAACTCTGTAATGTTGTTCATTCTGGTTACATGACATATATTGCTTCTCTCCATCCGGGGAGAGGGATCCTCCTCTGTTGCTCTCCTGAAGGTTTCTTCCATTTATCCCCTGAGAAAGGGTTTTTCTATTTTTGGGGGAGGTTTTCCTGATCCAATGTGAGGTCCCGGGACAGGGATGTTATGTGTACAGATTGTAAAGCCCTCTGAGGCAAATTTGTAAATTTGGGCTATACAAAATAAACTAAATTGAATTATGTATACTAGCTAATATGCCATATTTGTCGATGGCTTCTGTAAATGAACACAGGCTCCCAGGGCAACATTACACTATAAAAGTGTTTGAACATTTTGACTTCAATAGCAGACATAACCATTCACAGTATTTGCACAGTAATAAGAGTGATGATTTGATTGCAGTCTCAGCTGGTGGCCATGAGCCAAAAACATCGAACTAGCCTTAGTGATAACATGTTACATTACAAAATGTTAAGTAGCATTACACTTATGGAAAACAAATATCGTGCTAAATATATTTTACCAAGTGAACATTGAGTAGAGTGAGAATCCAGAATGACTTTACAGTCAAACTACAGCAGTAAGTTATAACGGTGTTAGCTGTGACTGTAAATGCATCTACGTAATTGCCAGTTATGCTAGCCTAATAACCGTTTCATTAGCTGGCCAAGTCAGCAATGGCCGAGCATGATTTCACACTGTGAACAACATCAGACTAGATACACGTTAACTGTACTAGCTAGTAGCTCCTCTTTACTCATTTAAAGTCTCTCCAGGACCTTCTGCTGTGTCGTTAGCAGAAGAACTCGTTAGCCGCAATGCTAATGCTGATGTTATATCACGCAGGACCACGTCGATGGAAAACTGGCACTGCTGCACGATAACTACCCAATATCAGACTGTTTAGACACAGCTTAGAACCGTCACACATGTGCCTTTCATACAGGGCATCGATTTATTGAACAATAAGCGAATCCATGTCAGCATTGGAAGGTAGCGCTCACCTTCCTCCTGGCTCATGTCACCAGGCTAGCGGGCTGCTTCACAGGCCACCGACCGCATTGCATTACAGGCGCATAAACAAAAGACAACATTGCTCTCTACATCCCGCGCAGTCCATCATCACTACCAATTCTCTCTAGCACATTTACAATGATCTTCAGGAAAAGGGCACATTTGTCTTGGGGTATACTCACTTGAAATCGGAACATCTATCTTTGGGCTTTCGGGAAAAGAAGTGCATCGGGAGCGAGCGGCGCGCAAATGACGCAGAAGCGACGTCGTCCACTTGAACGTGCGTTGCGGAACGACGTGAACGCGCACGCATTTGATACGGCACTGCGACTGTTGTCATCTGGTGAAAGAGATCAGACAGAGTGGCGACCTATTCAACACAGTTACACAGACAACGTGAGCACGGGTTCAGATCAGGCATGCCATTCCTCCCAATCACTCCAGGTTCCTCCATCATTGCCCACGTGAGCCTTGAAGTCCCAGGTGGCGTCACCCAGAGGCTGCAGGGTTCTTTGAGGTGCTGTTTGGTGCATAGGCAAAAACAAGGTGACCCTCTTGTTGCCCACGATGAAAAGTCCAAACCATCAGTGCTCAGCCGAGGTTTGTGAGTATCCTCACCCCTGCCTGGTGCCTCTCACACTGGGCAACTCCAAAAAGAGTGCAGCCCCTCTCCACACGTTTAGTCCCAGAAGTGCTCTAATGGAGGAAAGCCCAACTGTAGTTGAGCCAGCTCCCTTTCCTTCCTTCCGTAACAGCAGGGCTGTTCCAATAAGTGTTAGGCCGTACATTTCCCTGAGCTGGTATTTTCATTAGGCTATGTTTATTTTGATTGCAACACAAGCTGTGATATAAGAAAACGCATATTTGAAACTAGTAAGGTGCTCTCGGTAGAGTGCAGATCTGTCATGATCTTGGATTTGTTTATTTTGTTTCCTGTTTTATTTTGAAGTTCCCCGCTATAGGGAAGTGACTTCCTGTCTTTGTAGTCTTCCCTCCTTGTTTCAGTGCAGCGCCTTTGTTTATTATATCCCGTCTTGTTCCCTACTGAAGTTTCTTTATTTTTGTAATTTCAGTATTTCCTGTTTTATTTTGTGTTACATACCGCTCCTCTTGTTTCCGATGACGTCACTTCCTGTCTTTGTGTGTTTTCCCACCACTGCTATTGCCCCGCCCCTGATTGAATCTACCTCTGCCCAGCTCTACCTACCAGTATAACCAGTTCGTCTTGGTCCTCTATCTATCGTCCCAGCATCTTCCCACCGTGTTCATGTTCCTGGGTTTGACATCCCTGCCTGATGTGTTTGCCTGATCTGATTTCCTATTTGTGTACCAAACATGATCCGATAAGTAAAGTTGTATACCTTATCTTGCGGTCTGGGTCGTGCAATTGAGTTCGGTTTCAAACTTAAAAACAAGCGGAATGAATGCAGGCGATCTGCTTAGCCACCTATAAGACAATTCATACCTCATGCATTGTGTAATATAAATCAAATGTATACATTGTGCAATCCACTATGCAATATCAACAACCATTCAGTCGGATTATATACTATTTCATTTTTGTTGTTTAAAAAAAAAGAGGGTATTATTATGATAGGTATTATTTATTATACCTTTACTGTGATTATGTATTTATTATGTTTTAATCTTGTTTTTCTACCTATGTGCCTTTTTGTTTGCACTATGCTCTAATCCTGCTGTGGGACTAATAATTATTAGTTATAATTATTACAGGATTATTTTATTGTATTGCCAAAAACAAAAATACTCACCAAGCTGTCAAAGTACTATTTGGGTACATCCATACATGCACTACTGTATACAGTAATATTCATAGGAGGGTATTTTATTGAAGGAGATGTTGACGTTATTTAACATTTGGTGAAAGCAAAACACATGGACACCAACCAAACTGTGACTCGGGAAAGCTACTGACAATTCCTGGCACCAAGTACATTTCTGATGTAAGTAATATCAAACCCGACGCTCAGGAATTATTACCCTCACGTGACTGAATGGAAGAGACATTATCAGAATCTGAATCCGAAACCGTTTATTGCCAGGAATGTTTACACAAACAAGGAATTTTTCCAGGCGGAAGGTGCATACATGAGACGTTAGACGAGACAAACAACAATCAACAATCAACGACAACGACAGTGCAATGGGTATTACAATAAGTGTAAGATAAAGTGCTCAGACAAACAGATACGTTAATGTAAGTGTATGTTAAAGTGACGTGTGTTTAAGTTAAAGTGTATGTTAAGTGGCATGAGTGTTTAAATATGAAGTGTGCAGAGGAGTGACCGGTAAGAAGAAAGAAAATAAAAATAAAATTAGTCCTGGGGGTGACAGTCAGTCAGTGGGGGACCCGAGCTCTGTTGATGAGCCCGACTGCCGACGGAAAGAAACTGTTGGTGTGGCGTGAGGTGTTGGTCCTGATGGACCTCAGCCTCCTGACAGAGGGAAGGGACTCAAACAGGTTGTGTCCAGGGTGAGAGGGGTCAGCTACAATCTTCCTAGCTCGCTTCAGAGACCTGGAAGCGAAGTGATGGAGGAGCAGAGGATGGACTCAACGATGGCAGTGTAGAACTGCACCATCATTTTCTTTGGCAGGTTGAATTTCTTCAACTGCCTCAGGAAGAACATCCTCTGCTGGGCCTTCTTAGTGATGGAGCTGATGTTCAGCTCCCACTTGAGGTCCTGGGTTAGGATGGAGCCCAGGAAGAGGAAGGACTCCACAGCGTCGACGGGGGAGTCACACAGGATGAGAGGGACGGGTGGGGCTGCGTTCTTCCTGAAGTCCACAACCATCTCCACTGTCTTCAGAGCGTTGAGCTCCAGGTTGTTCTGGCTGCACCAGGTCTCCAGGTGGTCAGTCTCCCACCTGTAGGCGGACTCGTCCCCACCAGAGATGAGTCCAATGAGGGTGGTGTCATCCGCGAACTTCAGGAGCTTGACGGACTGGTGACTGGAGGTGCAGCTGTTGGTGTACAGCGAGAAGAGCAGAGGGGAGAGAACGCAGCCTTGGGGGGAACCGGTGCTGGTGGACCGAGAGCCTGAGACGTGTTTCCCCAGCCTCACGTGCTGCTTCCTGTCAGACAGGAAGTCTGTGATCCACCTGCAGGTGGAGTCGGGTACGTGCAGCTGGGAGAGCTTGTCCTGCAGCAGAGACGGGATGATGGCGTTAAAGGCAGAGCTGAAGTCCACGAACAGGATCCTGCCGTAGGTTCCTGGGGAGTCCAGATGCTGGAGGATGTAGTGGAGGGCCATGTTGACAGCATCGTCTACAGACCTGTTGGCCCTGTAGGCGAACTGCAGAGGGTCCAGCAGTGGGTCAGTCAGGGTTTTGAGGTGTGACAAGACCAGGCGCTCAAAAGACTTCATGACCACAGAGGTCAGGGCGACGGGCCTGTAGTCATTGAGTCCTGTGATCCTTGGTTTCTTGGGGACGGGGATGATGGTGGAGGCCTTGAAGCAGGCTGGCACGTGGCATGTCTCCATGGAGGTGTTGAAGATCTCAGTGAACACAGGAGACAGCTGATCAGCACAGTGCTTCAGGGTGGAGGGGGAGACAGAGTCCGGGCCCGCTGCTTTGCGGGGGTTCTGCTTTTTAAAGAGCCTGTTGACGTCCCTCTCCAGAATAGTGCGGGTCGTCACTGGGGAGGCGTGAGCCCCCGATGGGCTGGGGGGAGGGTGGGCTGATGGTCTGTGGCTGGCTGATGGGCCTGTGGGGCGTGGCGTCAGGCCTGCTCCATTGTCTTTCAAAGCGACAGTAGAACTCGTTCAGCTCTTCTGCCAGGCGGAGGTCGTTCATGGCGTGGGGGGTTTTCGGCTTGTAGTTGGTGATCTGCCTGAGACTCTCCAGACAGAAGCAGAGTCCCTTGCTGAGAGCTGTTGTTGCAGTTTCTCAGAGTACAGTCGTTTAGCATCTCTCACCGCCTTGCTAAACCTGTATTTTGACTCTGTGTACAAGTCCTTGTCCCCCCTCCTGAATGCCTGGTCCTTTTGCAGTCTTAGCTTCCTGAGTTCCGCTGTGAACTAGGGTTTTTTCGTTGTTATAACTCACCCTGGAGCTGGTTGGAACACAGCTGTCCTCACAGAAGCTGATGTATGAAGTTACAGCCTCTGTGTACTCATCCAGACTGTTAGTAGCAGTCCTGAAGACATCCCAGTCTGTACAGTCCAAGCACGCCCGAAGATCCTCCAGAGCCTCACTGGTCCACTTCTTGAACTTCCTCAGGTTTGCAGAGCTTTAGTTTCTGCCTGTATGAGGGAATCAGGTGAACCATGGCGTGGTCAGAGTTTCCCAGAGCAGCACGAGGAACGGCGTGATAAGCCCCACTGATTGTGGTGTAGCAGTGGTCCAGAAAAAAGTGTTTCTTGCTGACAGACAGCCAGGCGCTCCTCTCTCTGACTTCACTGCATAATACAAGTTAATGGGGGAAATAACAGATCACGTAAAGAGAAATCTTTCTCATAAATATATAAAGTTGTTTGTCGCCCTTTTGTTTAACAAGATGGTTAATCAGGAAACAACTTTACAATTTGGGAATAATACACTTAAATTTAATCTGTAATCTGTCTTCTCTATGAATGAAACTTCAGTGAAGTCCAAACAGCTGCAGCGTCCAATCAATAACTGATATCCAATGAGTGGACGTTTTCGCCGTTATAGGAATTATTGTGTTTGCTCGCTCATGACTCCTCAGAGATCTCTCCTCGGCCCTCAGAGCAGAAATAGGTGCTTCTTTGAAGGATAAGACGTTCAATATTCAGCATTTTTCTTATTCTTCTCAAATCTAACGAAAAATACCAAAAGAAACAATCATTTTATCCTAAATACTTATTTGTAGCCAAAGCCTGATAGATCTTAAGAGTTCAGTAAACGTGAAACAGCATGTTGGCAGACCGCGTCGAAAGGAAACAAGTGTCTGTCCCTGTTTTGAATGGCTGTTCTTGAAGGTGTCAAAAGGACAAATGGAGATAACCCTGTACACTGAATGCTCCAAGACACTTGTGGTGTTGCATTCATTTTTACACACAAAATCCAGCAGGCACTAACCTGTCAGGGCTAACAGTACCCTGTGGAAGAGTCTTATACAGAATATAAAGGGTCTCTGAGCAATATATTACCTTTCTTTCCAAATTGACTTATTCCTGAAAGATTACAATTCTTCCAAAAATGACAATGTTAAACTGATATAGCACCAACCGTATTATTATTATTGTCAATATTATCTGCTTATATTCTTTTGTTATTTCTAACAGTAGCTAAACGCACCAATGTACTTAGAAACTCACTTTAAATGGTAAAAGTGGAAACTCTCTAAGGACAGAGACCACGCAAATCATGTCTTACACTGGTCACACCAGTATGGCCACAAAGGTGTTGCCTTCCAGCAGACAAACCTTTCCCACATTGGTCACGGCGGTGTGGCTTCTCTCCGGTCTGGACATGCAGGTGCACTGTGAAATTAGCCCACTGACTGTGTTTTGGGAAAGGGGTTGTTGTGGCTAGTGAATCTGGCTAATCCAGACTATCAATTGTTTATACACTGCAGGGACGCTTTGCCTTTTGGCCGATACTCCTTCATGCACAGATGAGGGTCTGTGCATGAAGGAGTATCGGCCTTTCAGCTGAAATCCTTAACTTTACCAAATAGTCTTTGCTTTTATAAAGAAGGACAAACCTTAGCAACGTTTGCATTTTATACTTTTATTTAATTCTGCAGACTGAAAGTACTGAACGGGTGGAAACTTTCAAATGTTTCCTCAAGTTCCTCTTATTTTAACAAAGAGTGTGTATCTTGTCAAAAGTGTGTGTTAAACCGGGATGAAGAATGATGTCATTTGAACAACTTTAGGCAGGAGGATGAGAGGGAGGGAGAATGACAGTCAGCTGGAAGATAAAAAGACTCAAAGCATCGCGTGGGACTTCTGCTTTGGACAGTGCCTGACCCTCAGCTGAGGGCATCGTCCAGCACGAGCAAGGGAAGACTCTGTCTGCTCACGGCTCAGAGGACACCGTATGTGGGCAGGAAGTGGCTGACGGAGGCTCTCATATTCCCTCCTGCCAATAAGGAGGAAGGATTCTGTTTTCTGTGACATACAGAGTTTGGAGGATTGCAGACGGTACTTCTATTCCTGGCAGGAGTCCGAACGGGTCAGTTCCCGCCCAACTATCACCAAAAGGACTCTTCCGGCCAGCCTCGGCTCAGTAGTAAATTAATGTCATGATCAATCGGTTATGTAATTAAATTAAAAGATAAGATAATGAAATAGTCAAGAAAATAAGGAAGGTAGCACTGTACTAGCACTCTAGTAGCACTTGATGTCTCTTATTTATAGCACTTTGTAATTTTCGAAATTTAACTCTAGCGAAGAAACTGCACTTTATTGATTATTGATTGTTGTTTTTCTGAGTTTGTACTCATGATTGAATGCACTATTGTAAGTCGCTTTGGATAAAAGCGTCAGCTAAATGACATGTAATGTAATGTAATGTAGTCAATGTCATTATAATGCTATGTGACACTATATGGAAAAGTATAGATAAGATAGGGGAAGATGACACAATCTACACCTGACACGGCACAATCCGGTACACTAGGTGGCGGTATGCACCTAGTCAAGTGGGTTGCGATCCGCCATTTAAACTGAAGAAGAAGAACTTTCACACTCCACATTGTTTCTCCAAGAATTGTATTTCTTGAATCAGGGTGGAAACAGTACAAAGACCATAAAACTCTGCACTGACATCCAAGATATTAACAATAATCCATGTATCTGGTGTGGGACATCAGAATGATGCTATCTGCAATCAGTGAACAGCACCGATGATGCCACAGCAAGACTCCGTCTCCATGCTGTTTAGTCTCGGTGGGACAGAGCAGACAACCATGTGGATGACTGGATGGTCACTAACTGGAGCATGCTGAGGGAGCTGGACTGCTGTACACTCATCACACAGACAGCTATCATTCTACAATAAATATGTAATCCAAACAGTGACATGGTAAAATCAGAAACACATCAAAGTATATTCATTATATCGGAAGGGGACGACACTGAAACCAGAGGAAATGTGTTGGGGATGTTTGATTTTAAATAAAAGATGCATTGCAAACTCAAATCTGACCCTGAAGCACATCCACAGCTGAGCCCGTCTTACAGCATGTACAGTATGGACGTATGTGTGTGTCAGAGAGGTTATTCTTGTATGTGCTAACTGTACACTCTGTGTGTGTGTGTGTGCGCGCGCCTATCGGTAGAGGTAATCAGCTTGTATGTTGGCAGCTATCTCTGCTTCCCACTTGTCGCCGTTGTTGAGGAGCTTCTCCTTGTTGTACAGCAGTTCTTCGTGGGTCTCAGTGGAAAACTCAAAGTTAGGACCCTGAAGAAAGAATGAAAGATAGAGGATGGAGAGGGGAATGGGATCAGAGCAGGATTAAAAAGGAAGAGAGGAGAAGACAGAAGCAAAGATGAGCACATTCAGCACGGACAAACGATGGAGCTTTCAGGTTACCATGGAGCTGGTTCACCATTTGTCCTTTTCTCCTACAGTACCTAAACAAGTTGTGACTTAAAATGGAGCCATTATCATTATATTCGGTATTTGGTTCCACTGTTTTGAATCTAAAGGTTGGTACTGGGATGAAAAACAACATCTAATTTTCATTTTCTTAGACCATTCAATACAGCCAACTAGGGCTGTGCGGTATACCGGCTGAACCGGTATACCGGTTTCGGCTTTCCGTACGGTATGAATTTTTCATATACCGTCATACCGGTCGCCGCGCTTTGGCAGGCAACAACATTTAACATTCACAGCTTGAAGCTGAAGGACCCGCGGACGGAGCTACTTAGCTCTCATGGAGACTCAGTTGACTTATGGTTTGAAGGGAATGACATCGGAAAATGCATGCTGGGTAAATTACTTCGCCAAAATGCCCACCCACACAGGAAGACTCTTCATGTGCAGGAAGAAGTCTCTTCCGGTGCGGCTGAGGGCGGGCTTTACCCAGAATGCATTTTGTCGATGTCATTTCTTTGAAACCGTGAGTCAACCTCTATCCGTGAGACACAAGTAGCTCAGACCGCTGGACACGCAGCTGTGACTGTAAACTTTAAATGTTGCTGCCTGCCGAAGAATGACAATAGTCGTTGCGCATGCGCCCCCAGTATGAAGGGATATGAAGTAACTACATTCCCCTGGGTCCTAAATCCCTCCATGTTTAGCTTCCTAACACAACCTATGTACCAACGTACAAACAGCTGCTGGCCAGTTGCGAGTGGTGAATAACGATGGCGGGCGGTCCTTTTCGGCGTCAATAAATGAATGTGTTTATTCGGGAAAAAAAAATACCGTGATATACCGTGAAACCGCCAGAATCCTACAAAATACCGTGATATGGATTTTTGGCCATACCGCCCAGCCCTACAGCCAACCATGATTTTACAACATTCTTGTCTGATGCTTGTTTGCATTCAGACTTTAACTTCAGCCAACAACCACCATTCAAGTCTAGAAGAAGCACAGAACCATCAATTCTGCAAAAGTGTTTGTCAAAATGGCAACATCTGCTGGGTAACCATTAGTATCACAAGCCTACCTCTACGATGGCGTCCACAGGACACGCCTCCTGACAGAAGCCGCAGTAGATGCATTTGGTCATGTCGATGTCGTAGCGAGTCGTCCTCCTGCTGCCGTCAGCACGAGTCTCTGCTTCGATGGTGATGGCCTGGATACACACATTGTTGGAGATGAAGAGACACACAGAGCTCAATCTCAGACTTTGCTCTGATCTGGTATCGAGATTGAAATTAAATGGCTATATTTATTCACACCAGACATTAAATGCATATTTACCATACATTGTGTGTTACTTCGCAGTAAAGACAGTTGCTTATGGTTTAAACATACATATGGCCAGAGTAGTTTTGTCCAGGTGAGATTAAAAAGGCAGACAAGATGCAATCAAGCCACGTCTAGTGTGTTTGTGTGTACCTGTGCAGGGCAGATGGCTTCGCACAGCTTGCAGGCGATGCAGCGCTCCTCTCCTGAAGGATACCTGGTGAAACATCAAGGACAAAGACTTTGTTTGGGTTTGATCTAGAGTGCTGCACAAAGGACCGTGCACAAATGTAATTCATCTGGAGAAATTCAAAGACGCTTTCAAAATGTTTATGCTTGAATTAGCGGCGCTTTGTTAGAAGCTACTCCTAAATACAACAAGCGTAAAACAGCGGGGAGGAAGAGTAAGCAGCACTTCGATCCCTGGCTCTGCTAGTCCATGTCGATGTGTCCTTGGGCAAGACTGTGCCTGCTGCGTATGAATGTTAGTTAGTCCTGATGGGCAGGTAGCACCGTGCATGGTAGCTCCTCCATCAGTGTGTGAACGGGTGAATGATGACATGTAGTGTTAAAGAGCTTTGAGTGGGCAGAAGACTAGAAAAGAGATGCACAAGTCCATTTGCCATATATTTTGCACAGAACTGCGTTGCTCAGCAGCACATTATCATGGCTACCATTCCAATGATTTGATAAGTTACATTTACTCCACGATCGGTCCCTGTTGCTCACAGAACGCTCTCTGGTGAAGAGGAGTATAATTCTGGGAACTAAAGTCAGCTCTTGGAATAATTCCCTCTATGTAGTTTATGTGGTTGTCATGGTTGCATGTGAGCCGCTGCAGCGAGTTGATGAAGTTGAGTTCACGAGAGCTGCAGCCTCCCTCCCTCCCCATCGCATGCTAGAATGTTTATGTTGAATAGGGAACGTCGGCAGCAGACCCCTAATCTGACAGTGGAAAGGTTAGAGGGGTTAAATCTCCGCACAAATATTTGCATCTCTCGATTTGGAGGAAGAAAATGTTCACACCCCACCAAAATGGTCCATGTTGAATTTTGATTGAAATAAGATAATTTTTATGACTCCTCCATCCGTGCTTTTTAAAATAAGAGAATAAATAAAATTGCAATCACTTTCAAGTAAACCAGATTGCAGAGAAATACAAATAAAATGTACAATCACTTTGTAGAACAATGCAAATAAAGTTCTGTGCAAAAAATTACTAATATTTGGCAAAATAATATTTATTGTGGCTGCAATTAAAGTGTTTAACACCGGATATCTTTTTGTTAACCACAATAACGTGCAACCTGTGCAAAGCAAAACGAGTACAGATGTGTGAGCATCAAGTGTTAGTCAGTATTAGTGGCTGCAGTGAGCTGCTTTCCACTACAAATCTTTTTTAAACAGGGTTGTAGATTTGATACGGCCGCTCTCAATTCATGCTCAATGTTGAACTTAGATCTGTATTGTTTTGAGAGACGCAACAGCAGAAAAGACGACCTCACGGAGGTAGGATGGGGCGAGTCGCCAAGAATCTTGGTCGTTGCGTAAGCGTAACCTGTTACAGGCATTTCGCCATGTATTTATTAATGACTTAGTTTTATGTCAGTGTATTTTTGTAATATGTAAAGTTTTCAAAAAATAATAATCTGCATTTCCCCCTGACCCACCTGTAATACCATAGTTTGAGAAATACCGGATTAGTCTCTCCAATGACTCATTCACTCGGATTTAGAGAGCATTGTTTCATATTGCAAAAGGATAATTCAATGAAAATGAGTGGCTGTTCGTTTTTAAGTAATATATATATTAAAAAAAGAAAATCATACAGCCCACAGTCCACTAAGTGGTTGTCCTCACCTGCGCAGTGCGTGTTCTCCTCTGAAGCGGGGCGACAGTGGCCCTTTCTCAAACGGGTAGTTGATGGTGGCCGGCTCTCTGAACAGGTAGCTCATCGTCATGCCCAGACCTGACATCAAAACACAAGCATTCGTGCTTGAATGAGAACAAAAAAAACATTTATCTAACTGACACATACAGAGTACATGGACAAAGAACATTTTCCAGCGGCTCCAGTGGTGGAGATCCATTTGGTCAGATTTACTGTGTACATGCAATAACCTCCTTATGAACATCTGACTGCAACACTTAGTGATGAAAGAAACAGTCAGGAAAGGCACCGAATAAACAAATAGCTCAGCGGTCACATACCCTTATGGGAATGTGACCCATCAGTTTCCTCATGCAAAGGTCCGGAATATCAAAATTTGCGCTATATGATTTTGTGCCATATGTATTGAAGTAGCCAACGTCTGTATGTAATCTGCTATCACTGAAAGTTCAATTGAATAACATCTAAATTAAATTGGGGCGACTGTGGCTCAGTGGTGAGCAGGGTCGTCCTTCAATCAGAGGATCGGCGGTTCGATCCCCGGCTCCGCTAGCCCATGTCGATGTGTCCTTGAGCAAGACTCTTAACCCTAAATGTCTCCCGTAGCTGTTCTACGCTGTATGAATGGTTGATAATCTGATGGCGCCTTGCATGGTAGCTCCTCTCATCAGGGTGTGAATGGGTGAATGATGTCATGTAGTATTAAAGTGCTTTGAGTGGTCGGAAGACTAGAAAGGCGCTATACAAGTACAGGTCCATTACACTAAATATTTATTATTATAGATTTCCAATTGAACTGGATTAATTATAAATAATACATACTCTAATAATAAATACATTATCTTCTCTTATTTCAAGTAAAAATAAAGGCTGGATTTAAAACGGAAAGCTTTTGAAAAATGGGACTCTTAAAATAAAGTACTTAATTTTAGGAAAATGAATTTGACTGAATTGTCCTGCAGCTTTAAATTCAGTTTATTCGGGCGTCAAATGATGTGAATCAAGAGCCAAGATATTATATTCTTGTCATCTAAAAAGAGAAATGTGAGAAATCTGTTGTTATTAAACCACTTTCATTTCTCCTCTCTGTTCACATCATTGTTGGTCAGTTAATTAATGCTTTAGGGTTCTGATCATATTTAGCTAGGTCTATTTTTCTGTGCCTTAATTTCGGATGCGAGTCGGTCTGTTTGCTCTAAAGATCTTTGTCTCGTGGTGGCGCTTCACATCTCTGATTTTAATATCGCTGACATGACATACTGCTCTTGAACTGGTTGTGATAATAATAAACATATACGAGTCTGTCCATTCCTGGTACAAGGCTCTGGATAAGCTGTCCACATTTCTCTTTTTGCAGCGCCAAGTGAAATAACTTCTCCGACTCACGTACTCGTTTCCAACTATTCGCTCTCTCTCCTGTCGCTCCCGTGTGTGAATATGGCACTCGAGTCGAGGGCGCTTATCGGAACACACACACACACACACACACACACACACACACACACACACACACACACACACACACACACACACACACGATTTACAACGCCTGAAATTGGTCGGTGTGTTTCCTGGACCGCTGACCGAGAGCCGTAAAGGCTAGAAAAGCTGCGCCGGTTAAATAAAAGTGATCCATGAAAGTGTAATAATTCTCAATTATCTATCGGTTTTCGGTCCAGGGTCCAGAGACAATGGCGTCCGGACCTGGACCAGACTGCCTGTTAGTGACCCCTGCCTTATGGGATATAATTCAGCTTGCATTCATTATCTTTGGCATGCCTACTAGTAAAAAGGAAGATAAATGCAAGATTAGTGGTTTGTGAAAGGGAAAAACTAACAATGGAATAGTCTCACATATATAAAATGAATATATAGAAATATGTGTGACATTCAGCTGACCTCTGAAGAGCTCTGTCCACAGCAGCGTCTGAGCAGCCCGGTCTGTGATGGACTTCATATCTGTGGGGACCTCTTGGGCATTCACATACTCTGGACACACAAACACAATAAGGTCAGTGAGGTGGTGTTGAGAGTTGTTAGTGTAAACTGTGAGTGGATTAAACAGATTACCATTTATGTGTGAAAAATGAACATTTATGAGCATACATCACAAAAGATTAAATCACTTTCATCCATCTTTCTAAGTCATTTGGTCAGATGGTCTAAGTCTTTTCTTCAAGCTTTTATTTTACACGTTTACACAGCAGGCTGCGTTGTGATTGGGTACATGTATAACATATCCCTGTTGTATACCATTTAATGGAATCTTCATAATTAGTGGATTCACTTACAGAGGAAAAGACAAAGACATGCACATTTTCATTACCAACCCATAGTAACCAATATTGACAGTGTGGATGTGATTAAAAAATTCTCTGAGACAAAAACTGGTTTCAAGAAAAATGATGCATTGAAACACGTCTCTCAGGAAATGAACCTCACCGTTGTGTGTCACAATAGAAAAAGAATAACTGCACAAAAATAAATGGAAATAAGTTTAGGAATTATCATTAGTATATGTCTTTTTAAATACATGACTTTTTCAACATGTTCAGTTTTTGTGCCTTGCAATGAACACACTATTATGAATAGTTAGTTAAAAAAGTTAAAAGTACTGCAAGACTGTTTATGCTGCCAAAGCAAAGTGAGCAGTGGAGGAAAAGGCCGTGATCGGGTCTTTCTGACCAAATGCTGCATCTATAATTTATTGAGAGCTGAAAGGGTGTGATTCCTTCACCTCATAAGAGACTTACTTTTTATTTCCAATACAACACATTAAGCTGTGTGTTGTGTGTTGTTGTGGTACTTACTGAATCCTTCCCTCTGCGTGGACACACTGAAGGACCTCACTAGAAGCTGTCTGGCCACAGAAGTGCCTGAAAGGAAAGATAAAGTGCATTATCATTAAGATGCTACATCCTATTGACTATACAGCCTGGTGTGTGCTTAACAACAGCAACTATAAAGAAGACACATCTTCTTGTGTTTGGTCTTCTGCTGAGAGCAGGCAGATCTGTTTTTGTAATCTGACATCGTATTCTGTCAATCGTATTGACACACCTGTGTGAACACTTTTGTTTTGTTATTTCCAAATGATATATATATTTGTTTAAATAATTGTTTAACTACTATCATTTCAGTTGCACTGGAATTACTAGTATTTTTTGGCTGAGAAATCTTACCTGGCCTTGGCACGGAGTAAAGTAAACGCAATGTTGCAGCCATCACGTCTTTGAATCTGGAACCAGACAAGAAACCATTAGGAAACCGTTCACAAATAACGGCTGCATGAAAACATAATTGAATTATTTGAAGCAAACATTTATCTCTACATATTAAAGTAAACAGTCCTTCGATACTCCCAGAGTACATCCCAAGTCTCTTATTTGTCGGTTATTTGATTGGATGCTGCAGCTGATCGTACCGATCGCTGGAGTTTCATACCAGAGTGAAGATGGATCGCAGATTAAACTCTATACATTTGATTTTCTGATTCACCATCTGGTTAACATATACGTTCATTGTAGGTCTGAAAAACTAAAAAGGACCACAAACAACTTTTTTCATTAAAAAAAGAAAAGGAAGCTGTGATCAGCGGCCGCTGTCATCAGAAACAGACGTCACTTCTCGTGGCGCTTTAGAGGAAAGGATATCTCATTTCTCTTGAAACATATTTCCTTGTTTCCTCTCTCCTTGCATGGTTTCCTTCCGTCTCTCCGTGCATCCCTGGTGGGAGGGACTACGATGCAGGGAAAAGATACAAGTAAGGAAATTTGGGGATTCAATTAAGAGACTCGGGATGTACCGCCGTCAGGAAAAACATCCCACCAGGGATGCATGAAGAGACGCAAGGAAACCATGCGAGGAGAGAGGAAACATCTTTTAAAATATATGAAAAGTCCTTTCCTCTAAGTCTAAAGTGTCATGTGAAGCGACTTCTACTGGTGGAATACGTTTGTATTATTTATAATCTGTATGTTTTGAAATTCTGATTGTGAAGTCATTATTAAATAACCCATAATATGATTATGTTTCCCTTCAACACAAACACATCAACTAGGCTCAATGTGTCGGAGGAAATTTAATTTGCCTTAAGAACAAATCAAATCAGTCTGATCCGCTCCAGCGTCCAATCAAATAACTGATGGACAATGAGGGGGCGTGCTAGGTGTTATTGCAGTGGGCAGGAAGTATCTCCTTATCGCTCCTTGTGACAACAAAGGTGTTTAGTCTGTTGGAAAACGTGCTCCGCTGTCCTGCAGTAAGTGGAGTCCGGGTTTTCCAATATGGATCATAATTTAGATGTCCAGGCTGCAGCCAGTGATGGAGCCTTCCTGGAAGGCTGCTCTCGCTCATCGCTCCTCAGAGCCAAAACAGGTTGGTTGGAGATGAGCCAGTTCTGCACAGAATCGATCACCAGCTATCGTCGCACAATGCATGCCGGTTAAATTTGAGTTCGACTTGATCTGACGTCATGAATACAAAAGCCTCAGAGGGCTTTACAATCTGTACACATTGGACATCCTCTGTCCGGGGACCCTCGCATCAGAACAGGAAACACCCTCCTCTGTCAGGATGCACAGAGGAGGGTCCTCTATCAGGATGGACAGAGGAGGGTCCTCTATCAGGATGCACAGAGGAGGGTCCTCTATCAGGATGGACAGAGGAGGGTCCTCTATCAGGATGGACAGAGGAGGGTCCTCTATCAGGATGCACAGAGGAGGGTCCTCTATCAGGATGGACAGAGGAGGGTCCTCTATCAGGATGGACAGAGGAGGGTCCTCTGTCAGGATGCACAGAGGAGGGTCCTCTATCAGGATGGACAGAGGAGGGTCCTCTGTCAGGATGCACAGAGGAGGGTCCTCTGTCAGGATGCACAGAGGAGGGTCCTCTATCAGGATGGACAGAAGTGAGATGGATGTCGTGTACTCGTTTAAGCGAGGAGAGGACAAATAAGAGACTTGGGAGGTTCCCCCAATTGTCTGCCATAACCCGAAATGGCGCAAGGTTGAGTCTGACAAATACTATCCGGTGACATTGCAACATTTTGGATTATAGTAGGAGTCCCATTGCGAACTGTTAACGTAACTGTAACGTTAGGTTCTAACGTTAAACGCGCTGAGACGTTACCTGTCACGAGGTTACATTGGCGTTTAACAGCTGTTAACGTTAGCCTTATCTTACTCACTATATGACAAACTCTAATATTGAGTCACAGTAACCTAACTTTGGTGTTAACTCTTAAAGTAAAATAGCAATTCCTGACTTAAGTTTAGCCCGACGGAACGCTCGCAACTCGCGCTAACTTACGCTAGCATGACATTGTTTAGCTAACGTTAGCCAGCAGTACCTCGCTAAAAACACACAACATTGTGACCACTCAGCGCATCATAACTGTGCTGTGCACAATAAAGGTAATGTGGGTTTAATATGTGTAAAGTAAAGGCTAAGCATTAGTTAATCAGTAGGCAAGTACCAGAACATAAGACACTGTCAAGGACTTTTGCACAAAGGTCGCGTGAGGTGATTTAAGGGCTATTCTGTTTCTTTCGAGGTCAAATAGAAAATAGAATTAACCAACAATTTGATGTGACGCAATAACCCTTGTAATAAATAAAATGTTATCAATTTAAATGGTTTTAAACTCACCGAAAAGTCGCTATTTGGCCTTCTAAACCAGAACAGCGGACGATTTGCGGAACGGACCCTGCGTGTACAGGAAGTGCCCCAGCGTCATGGGCGTGCTTATCTTCTTCTTTGGGGTTTAATAACGACCGCTTGCGTCCTTACTATTTAATTACTGCCATCTTCTGGATTTAGTTTGCTCCTACAGTGACCGGTGTGTCGGATTTTCCTCATCAGTCAAACTCTCCTCGGGAAGATGAACAAACGTCTTGTGCCATGCAGGCCTGGACTGGGACAAAAATTCGGCCCTGGACTTTTTCGTCCAGACTGACCCACCACAATCCGCGCGCAAATACTGTGCCAACTCAGTCCGTTGATGTACATATAATCACACAAGCCCTTAATAACACTACTATACTGAATAATATCCCTTGATATTCTGGAGCATTGAATAAAATAAATGATGACTACACATTATGTTGCTCACCTGCTCTTAAGAAGGATACTGGAGAAAGGATTTAAGATTCAAGAGTGTTTATTTATACAACTACTCATACAAATACAAATAGAACTCCCTGTGAAAGGCGTCCCTGACTGTATGAAAGCCACTTTCGAAGTGTGCCATCCTCGCAGCGGAAAGCTTTCTGCCATTTGGGGTTACTTGTTGTTGATTGTTGAGGGTGATGCAAATAGCTGAAGGGTGTCTGGGTTGGGACGGGTGAAATAATCAATGGGTGGGCTTGGGGTCTCTGGTGAGAGAGACGATGTACTGGGCACAAACCTGGACGTGAAAAGGAGAGAAATAGTACGGAATATGTTTGAACACCCCTAATATGTATGCAGATGTTTAATTGTAACAGTAGTTAATCAGTGTTTCATTAGTTTTAACTGTATAATGTGAAATATGTCTCATTGTCTCTTATTTGATGTAATTTAATCAGAAAATGTCCATAAATAAGTGTTCAAAAAAAGAAAAGCAAGGACAATAAACCATAAACACTGACAGAAAAAAATAGGTAAAGCATATTTGAACAAATTGGACAGTGGGCTTGAAGAAAGTGTATTGATACTTAAAACACTTTAACTCAGGTGACCTGATTTGTAATTATAAAAATTGTGAAAAAGCAGATCTGCATGTTCAAACCACAGCACCATAACATAGTGGTTAATTAATCAGGATAGATATCATTTTCCAACACTTTAGATCTATTATGTCAAGTAAAGTTCATAGACAACGTTTCTGAACATTTAGTGAATGAGTGTTTATCCACAACATGTTAGCTAGCACACTCGCCTGCTATCACCACCACCACTCTCCTCCTCCCCCTCCTGTCCCACCATGGCAGCGGGAGCCTCACCTTCACTGTCCGACGACCCCTCCTGGGAGGGACCCGCCGCGCCCGGCGCAGCCAAAGCCCCGGAGCCGGAGGCTACGCCCCCGCCGCCGGAGGCCACGCCCCCGCAGCAGCAAACATATTTATTATAGTTCTGCTCTTAGCAGCATCTGTTGTGAGAGCTTTTTTTTCTTCTTTTCCCTCAGTTTTTCTGCATCGCCTTTTCGTTTTTTCTCCATTTTTTCTTTCTCTTCTCTCTCACAGATTGCTAATGATGTGTCATTAGCTCATCATTACAGGTGATTGAACGAGGGGGGGTCTGGAAAATGCGTGGGCGGGACTACTGGGCCTGTCATAGGGCCACTGGGCCACTTATGCGTCTCTTTACATACAACAAAAAAAAAAAAAAAAAAGGTCAGCCACTGCCGGCCCATTACTGACCGGCCCACCGGGAAAACTCCCGGTACTCCCTATGGCCAATCCACCCCTGGTGCCATGTCCACTACCGAACACTGCAGTATGCTCTTTGCTCTGCTCATGTTAGCCATAATCCTTTCATGCATGTCCTTTGCTCTGCTACATGTTTCCTGCAACTAGTTTATAGTAACACTTACACATAGACTGGTTGGATATTTCCAGATAATGTGAAGTGTGCTGTTCAGATTGCTGTTTCCTATTTCTAATCTAGTCATTATACCTCCTATGTTGTAGTCCTGCTGCTTCCTGGGCTCCACCATAACCCAAGTCCTCAAATGGGAGCTTAACATCAGCTCCATCAGGTTCAGCCGAGTAAGTACTTTCTGAGGTAGCTGAAGAAGTTCAACCTGCCAAAGACCGCGATGGTGCACTTCTACACTGCCATTATTGAGTCCATCCTCACCTCCATTACCATCTGGTACACTGCAGCCACTGCCAAGAACAAGGGCAGACTGCAGCGTATCATCCGCTCTGCTGAGAGGGTGATTGGATGCAATCTGCCTTCCCTCCACTTGTTCCTTGTCCAAAGTTACACACCTTTGCACAACTTTTCTCTATTAATAAACACATGGCACTTAAATAACACACGTACTCTTATTTGTATGTTTGTTTCCCATATTTTATTGTAACTTTTCACATCATATTTCTTATACTATTGCACTGTGTTTACTTTCACTGACCCAAATTCCTTGTATGCGTACTTGGCAATACACAGTTTCTGATTCTGATTTCCTATTTCCTCCACTATTTCTCACAACTCTATTTTGTTAGTAAGGCTCCCACTGCCCCTAAACACTCTCAAAGGTACATTTTATTAAACCTCCAGCTCTGCAAACTCAGATTTAGCTGCTGATGTACACACAATACTTCCATAATCTAGCCTTGAACTGAATAAAGCTACATGCATATATTACCTACTCCACTCTTGCAAGACATCTCATTTATCAATTTTATTTACATCTATCCTCCAAACTTCTAATATGCTCTCTCTCTCTCTCTCTCTAAATTTCGGTTCAAAGTTATTTCCATAAAATCTCAGATTATTACCAGTGCTCCCACAATAGCCAAACCGAAAACTATTAAATCCAGATGACTGCAAATCTGAAGTCAATAATTAAAAAACAGCACACATGCAACATTTCAGACCTTCCACAAAAATGTCAACTTCTTTTCCCCATAGCTGAGCTTTCTACTCCAACTATCTATCTTTCTGCTTGTCTATCTCTCTGGCTACCTCTGCCTCCCTCTCCACTCTTCATGGGTTGTGAGTTAACTCTACTTATCTGGGGGTTTATTCATTATTATTTAGAAAGAGACATTATACTTCTTACAAGGTTATCAGTGTAAACCTGCAAGCACTGATATCAGTGGAAAGCATTAATAGCTGTAATTCTGGCATAACTTAAAATACAACTGCACAGGTGTTTAGAGAGAAATAACTCCATATTCCTGCTATACAATATTTTTTCTCGACACATTATCTGCATCTGATGCCAATAGAAGCTTCTTTTCTGTTGTTATCATCACTCACAGGATAATGAAAGCCGTAGTTAGTAATAGAAGCTGAATTACAGGCACACACACAACGTGCGTCAGAGCAGTTCTTGTGGAGTTAAATGAGGCATGTGAATTTTAATTGAAAATGCTTTTGATGACACTTGCATTAGAGCTCTACGCTATAACACCTGTTGTTGAAGGCTGTGGACTGACGGCTCACCGTAAAAGTAAGTGTGTCCTTTTCTTTATCAAATAGAAAATATTGTCAGATTGAGGTTTAACAATGCGTCTGTAAAGGTTTACATAAATATTGTAACTAGGGTGGTAAATGTAGAAGTCAAGTCAACTTTATTTACATACCCCAAATTCTCAAATCCCAAATTTACCTCAGGAGGCCTTACAATCTGTACAACATACAACACCCTCACCAAACGGTGGCTAATTACAGTTAGAAGAAGTATTGACATTGGTATTGAACCTCTGTTCGCATGCTGGTGGCTACTTTATAATAAACTCTGATATGCTCGGTTTCCCTCATCTTCCTTCCAGTGAGCGACTGGTTTAATGGGACTGTGTTCATGGAACGTCCGTGGCCAGAGGCAGAGAAGTGGCTGCTGGTTGTTGTGTTGGGACTGGAGATGGTCATGGGAGTTGTGGGAAACTGTCTTGTTCTGCTGGTCAAGGTCAAGGTAAGGTGTTACGGTTGTTCCTTATATTGGTGTGAAATAGTATTCATGTTAGTTGTGTCTGTAAATACAGAAGACCAGAATGGACCATAGTGGGAAATAATGTAATGTTTTGGTTTTGTGTGATCTCTCATTTTTGTGTCATATCATCATATGTTCACTTCTCCTCTTCTGTCTTTTTTTTCAGTGCAGGGGTCAGTTCTGCTGTCGTTATTGGCTTCCTTTCTTCAGCCTCACCATGTCAGATCTAGGTACAATTTACACTGACACCAATGCCAGTGCATTACATGATTACGTGCAGTAATTTACTTTCTTGGTGTATAAAACTATCTTACAAACCCACCCTGTTTGATTATATTATAATAATTACATCTGTCATATTGTTTGACATGTAATCTCAGTGCAGGAAGTCATCATTTCTGATAATGAACCTTGTGTTGTGAAGGCTGCTCCCTCCTCATCATCTCCGGCTCTCTGTTGGCCATGCTGACAGGAGGTCAGAGGTCACCGTGGTGTGAGGTCGTCAGCCTGCTCAAGTTTGCTTTCATCACCTCCTCCATCGGGAGCATAGGTACCAGTTCACTCTGCACCAGACAATACGAACCAAAAGATGACAAGCTGCCCGTCACAGAGGCTAAACAACACAGTATTGTTGAATCAAGCTAATACTGAACGCAGCATCAATCTTTCTTGCATTTATGATCACTAGCATCTGAAGCATCTAACCACTTCACTCCAGCAGAACTTGATTACTGTCCTTGCATTAGTACTACAGTAGTAGGTGAAGTACAATGCTGTATTAACACTATAGACCATTAATTGTCCCATAATGCCTTTGAAACAGGTCTGTTTTCCTTTACAGCTATCCTCTGCGTGCAACAGCGGATTGGCATGGCCTCCACAAGAAGTCCTCTCTTTGTTGTCATGGTAACAGCCTGCTCGGCTTCTTGGGTGACAGGGGTGGTGTTTGGGAGTGTCCCTGTTGTCTACGCCTGGATCAGGTATGACGCTTGCTTAATGCTTTCACCTGGTGCTCCAGGGTCAGCATGTTGTTTCATCATCATGTCCTCTCCCTCATTCAGGTACGACCCTGCAGAGATGCTGTGCGCTGTCTTCTGGGAGAACAACTACTCAGATATGTTGGTTTACATTCTCTGCGCTTTCTCCATCTGTATCTTCCTCCCCTTCCTCCTCATTGTCTTCTGCTCTCTACTGAGTGCCACTGGCTGCCGCTCGAGCTGCAACAGGTGAAATACATGAGAAAAGATCATTTCAAGTGACATAATATAAACTGGAAACTGGTCAGATTGAGGTTGTTTATGTTGGTCATGTCCAATAAAAAGTTACACTTCCATGTACACAACTAAAGTCAAAGACTCTTTAGTCATAATTAGTTTGAATTAATTGTGAGAATTGGATGCTTTTTGTTGTCATATAGGGTTTTTAAATGTAATGCGTTTGGCACAGTTGGTCGGATAGAACAAGCAGTTTTAAGTTGTCACCTGGGACTCTTTTCTGGCACTTTGAAGACAAAGCTATTGATTCAATAATCAGACAAACAATCATCTTACTAATCAATAATGAAAATAATTTTCCAACTGCAGGAAAATGACAACGAAAACTTGACAAGTAAGAACGCCTTGGTTTGAGACTCTGATCCCCGGGGTTCGGGGAGGCGGGTTTACCAAAAAGCCTCTATTCCCACTACTTTAATACAGAAATGTTGATAAAATGCAGTTTTAAGTTTGGATTAGTACGCTGAGAAAGGAGAAGTCAAAAGAGAAATTCTATGTCAATCTAACAAAAATGGAAGGACTGTCTGTCTGTATGTCAACAACTGTTCAGCCAGTCGACTTCACACTTAGCAATGTATTGTCAGTGTTGAGTACGAGCTCTTGAGATACACAGGACATGTGTATTAGTAGTGCGTTATGTACACTGTGTAGTGTATTAACGGTTACACCACCAAAGGCATGCTGGGTACACATTCTCTCCATCTTGTCCCCTCTGTCTCAGTGATGAGGAAGCAGATCTGTCGACAGTCAGTCCTCTGCTGGTTGCCTCCTACATGCTCTGCTACACCCCCTTCGTTGGGTCTGAGGTGAGACATGCACTCTCTCACAAGCTTTTGTATCTGCATGTGCACACATAAAAGCCACAGATGAACACAGTCTTTGTTTCTTCCTCTCCATCAGCTGATCCTGCTGGGTAGGATGGACCTATCCCCGGCACCTGATTGGTTAAGGACACTGTCATCAGTGATGTCATACCTGGACTGTAGTCTGAACCCTCTTATTTACTGCTCCAATCAGAACTTCCGGGAGGCGGGCCTGGCCCTACTATGGACCAGAAGGAGAGCGCCGGCAGAGCCGGTCCTCACTTCTATCACGAGACATGACGCGTACGCTTGTGAGGGGTTGCACAACTATTCCACAGAAATATCAGGAACCCAACAATGAGACATCTCATAAACAGCTGCATTTATCTGAGGTCAGTATGTCTTACTGGCATGTTTTTATTTTTCCAATTTAGTAATCCTTTTAATATATATCAAGTAAAGAAATACATATTCTAATTGCTACATTTTGGTTTTGTACAAGTGTTTGAGTGCACGTAAGACTCAGCTAGTTTCTATAAACAGGAAGAGTCAACAAATACATCTTTTGGATTAATCTTTAATCCTTTTAGTGTGTGGGCCAAGATGTGGAAGAGTTTCCCAGATCATCTGAATCCATTCGTGCAAAAACAAGAAGACTTTTGTTTTTTAATAGAAAATGAAAAGAGGTCAGATGGGTGAATGCATTTCAAGTTTAAATGCACCATTTGCATTTGGATTACAATCTAACATTACATGTCACAACTTTCATTAAATTGAGCAGGCTATCGAGACATGTGGTCATTGGCTTGTGGAAATATTTACTTTCACTCTTTTTTGTTGTGTTTCTTTGTTCTACACTGTGCCATGTTGGGCCCAATCTGTGATTGTGCTTTTCTTCCTCTTTTTTCTTGCTATGTGAATAATTGGACAACTACACTATGTGTATCAAGGCATTAGCACATATGATGTTAGTGCTATAATCAGGCATGAGAGTCAAATCACTCTGTATCAACGCGTCTCTCCACTACTTCTCTCCTCGGCCCGGTCGTTCACTCCTACGCGCGGCGCTCCGCGGCAGCGCGCTCAGGAAGCAGAAGCTGAAATGGAACTGCATCACGTCGCACACTTTGGACCAGAAGTGTCCGGTGAGCCGCTGGAACAGCCGGTACCGAGCGAGCCAGTGGTCCAGCAGCTTCAGCACCACGAATCCCGCGCATGACAGCACCGCCAGCACGAGATATCTCCGCGTGCGAGCATCTCCGTGCGCGAGCTGCACGCGAACACCCTTGTAGACCGCGAAGGCCACGTGACAGCCCAGCGCCAACTCGAAGCCGCGCTCGTGCACCAGCGCCAGCCCGTAGCTGAGGATCGAGGACAGCTCGTGCGCTGCCGCGTGCGGCGCGCTCCACTTCGCTGGCCCGCGTTCGATAAAGCCGATCCACACCGGAACCCACGCGAAGATCGGCAAGGTGAGCCACTGGTCGAGCACGGCGGGCGCGCGCTGCAGCAGCGCCAGGCGCGTCCACTGCACGGGTCCGTACAGGACCGCCATGAGCGCGAACACCTCTCTCATGTAGCGGCTCCGCGACGTCTCCGGGCCGCCGCCGGGCCGCAGCAGCCAGTACAGTCCCATGCAGGTGTACGCCAGGTTCACCAGGCAGTTGCAGGGCATCGCCAGGAAACCCGGCAGGCCAGCAACCCTTTGCTCTGCGTAATGCTCAGAAGACAAGTCCACCTGGACGCCGTCGAACAGGCTGGTGTTCGCCCATGCGACGCAGAGCACAAAGGGCACCGACACGTGGAGCAGAGCCGACTTCATTCCTGTTTCTAGACAACACAACCTGGAATGTTTTCTGAGAGACTGGGGTCAAAAGTCGGAGCTGTTGTTTTTATTCCGGGTTTCAAAATCACATGGTTGAATGGAGGGTTTCGATTGGCTGCATTGCTGTCAAGTTATAACATAAGCTATTTATTTAACCCTAGCACACTAACGTCGGGTGATTTTCACCCGAGCAATTGTTGTTACCTTATTTTCATTGTGTTGCTTTTGTCTGAGTTGCGTGAGTCCCTGTGTAGCTTCATGCTGCTCACTGGCGTGTCTTATTGGAGGTGGGCGTGTCTTATTGAAGGTGGGCGTGTCTCTCTGCTCCAATCTTTGTTTTTTTCAACAGGCTCGTTCGGGTGATTTTCACCCGACGTTAGTGATAGAGGTAAACAAATTCCGGATGTGTTTTAACAATGAGGGGAGACTTTTCCTTCACAGGACAACACTCACATGTCCCAGGAACATGTGGACGAAATAACAAGTTCATAGCTCCATTATTTATATTTTTAATCATGTTTTATTGACAATTCCCTAAGTTTTCACCGGATTTTTAGCCTTTTTTCAGGGTCTCCCCATGATACCTGTTTATCGTTTTATGAGAAGTTCTACAGGGTAAAAGAGTACTTCAACTTGCCTTCTATTGTTGTATTTAAATATATTTTAATAAGTATATTTGATCAGGTGCATTATATTGGGTGAAATTCACCCGACGTTAGTGATAGTGTAACTATTTTTAACGTTAGTGTTCTCAAGAGGAGTGGAGTCCTACATGGAAAAACATCATATTGAAAGATGATTCAATATTAGCCATCTTGATTCCCTGAGGGCTGTATGCTGCGGTTCAGAGCAAAGTACCACTGCTTCCGTATTTCCGCGTCACGTTTTATGTTCTTGAATGGTAAACCAGACATTTTGTAGAGATATACTGTACGTTTGATAACAACTTTGTTTTATGCATGCATTATTGACAATGTATGCACATGTTAAATACTTTATAGTTCAGAATGTAGGTGTTTTTACTTTTGAGAATGAGAGCAAAAAGCAGACCTTTTTTTATTTTTTTATTAGCTAGTTACCAAAATGTCATACATCAAAACATGGTATCTTAATAAAACACTTAATGTTCAAAATGCTATACATGTTTTAACTTAGTTCATTAAATGAAGGCAAAGGAGCACACAAAGAATGATAAATGTGAAGAAGTTCAAATAATTTACGTCATGATTCTTGCCTCTGGTGTGCGCGTATTCCTTTTCCTATATCTGCCTTTTATTTTACGCGAATGCAAAAGGTGCTACAGTTTTCATAAATATTATGTCAACAAGTCCTTCGAAAAAAGACTGCAGAGAGAAAACATAGACCGCTATTTTACCCAAACAGACTGCATTGATTAAATGAAAAACTGCAAGAACATCTTCTTAAAACACATAAGTATATCATGCTCCTCCCATCACTGATGCCTTCAGGCTTTAACTCAAACCACACTTTCACAGAGAAACTCAAGCGAGTGCTTCGTGTTGGTAGCTGACATCTAGGTGACCTCTCCAGAGGAGAGTAGAACTGTGAAGCAATGTGACTACGTTAGAATGAAGAAAGCGTCTTCTCATGGTGCTTTTGTCCCATTTGACCTTCCATCCAGCCAACACTGAGCCCGTCTTTTAATGTTCTTTGTTTCATTCATTAACTGTCCACCTCCACAACTTTTATCTTCTCTTGGTTCCTCCAAAACCTGGCAAACAAAGATGTTAATCAGCCAGCTGCACCTTCAGCATGTCTCTGGATGCTACTGAGACATTCATTGTAAACTCATTGCATTCCCCAAAGAAAACTAAATTGATCTAACCTTGATCTGTAATTTGCTTTTATTTCCTTCTGCACGCTTCTTAAACAGTATGTATGGAATGTAGACTCAATAATAATATTCATTAGGGGTGGGTGACATGAATAAAATCACTGAATGGTCGACAAACAATCTAAAAAAAAAAAAATGTCAACTAGATATTAAGGGTGTTTTCCTTTCAGCCCTTCTAACTTACTCAGAGTGATTAGTCGGCATTTCTTTGCGCATATGTGAACCCTCCAAAAGAACTCTGACCCCTCTGCAACTAACCATACGAGAACAAGCTAAGAATCGGACATATCTGACAAAGACACTTTAAGATGACTGACTTTATCGTTTAAAAAGGAGCATCTGTGAAAACATCTTAAATAGCAATGCCTTTTATCAATACCTTTATATCAGAGGTGGTAAAAGGTTGATATGGGCCAACAGGCAGTCCTACCTGAAGCAGTGCGCGTCCCAGAGGAAGATGGGGCTCCAGCAGGAGGGCGTCTGCTGCTGGAAGCGAAGTGGTCATAGTTGTAGGGCTGGCTTCTGTAAAACACACACACAGCACAAATAACCAGAAAGCTCTGAACAGAGTAGCAGTGGAAGAATTCCTGCTTTTCCAATACAAGTCATGTATTTAAATGTTTTACTCATTTCTCTCTCGTTACAGACCTCTGACGACCAAAGAGATATCCCAGCATCCCTCCTGTTCCCATGCCGGTCCAGAAGCCACCGCCTGTGCCAGGACGAGCTTGGCCTCCAGGGTACTGTTGTCTTTGAGTGTAGTCACTATGGAAACCGTAGCTTGGGTTGGCACCAGGTGTGTTGCCTTAACACAACACAAGAACAGATTTCAGCAAGGTAGTTAGAATCTGTATTCATACTACAGCGCTTATTCAGCTATTTCCACAATAAAAGAAAGCATAACAATCCTGCACATTCTCCTTGTGTTACTTTTAAGGAGCGTTTTCCATATCTGCGTTTTCCAAGGAGCATCTGCAGTGCAAAGCAAAACATCTATTGCTACTCTATCCTCACTTTTCTCTAACTGCATCAGCTACCTGTGAAGTCCGGTTTGAATCCCGGGGGCGGCGGTCCTGCGGTGGAGCCATGGTGATGATCGCCGGGGTAACCTGCCTGTCCCCCGGTCGGCCCCCACGGGGCCGTGTTCCCACTGAGGAACAGCTTGTAGACGCCGTACGCCAAGAGCAGGAGCACGCCGACCACCAGCAGACCTCCTGAGTCCCCGCTGCCTGAGGTGTCGGGGCTCTGATGGCTTTGCTGGCTGGGCTGATGGCGTTGGTTTCCAGAGAAAGCACTGAAGAAACTAGAGGCATAGCCACCGAGACCTCAGAGAGAGAAAAAAAGAAACTGCATGTTTCTAAATAGTCTTTGTGTGACGATTAAATCTCATTCATTTCACATCATCCGTCCTCCTACCTCCAAATCCCTTGGATCCACCTTGGGAACCCCCGCGGCCTTGTGACGTCCTCCGGCCCTCTTCAGTCAGCTCGAGTGTGTACTCCAGCCCGCAGGAGCCCTTCAGGATGAGGGCGTCAGCAGGGTGGCTGTAGCCCTCACAGCT
>JBAMJR010000035.1:2382500-2480000 GCA_038501785.1 Myoxocephalus aenaeus | reverse complement strand
CTTGCATTTGAAAAGCTTTCCCCGGGGTGCCAGGCCTCACCGTCAACTTTAGGGCTATTTTGATGTTTTTGTTTAACAGCAAAATAGTTCAAATTCCATTGAACTACATTTGATTGGGTTAAGGCAAAAATCTTCTTTTTTTTTATGATTTGGTTATGATTTTCTAAGACCAGCATGACCCCTCATGTAACTTATTTTCTTGAAAAATCACGATAACAAAGAGAGAACACAGTAGTAGTAGTAAAAACCAGGTCTTTTATTTGCTCAATCATCCACCGTTCAGCCCATATTATTAAAGTTCTGCTATAAGTTAGATATTTACAAAATCATTCAAGGCCCTTCACAAAATGCACCATGATCATCTTTACAAAGAAATATATTTACATTGTACAAAACATCGCATACATGTTCATCCATACACCAAACCCTCTTTCCCTTGCAAAAGCAAATAATAAAACCCACTCATTTTCTTCATTTGTTGTTTTCCCTAACATAAGTTGTGTATTTCTCACTGGTTTCATTCCCCACAAACAACCCAATATATATTTTTTCATTTGCACATAGGCAATTACTCACAGACAACTGGTCAGCTACTGAATTACTCATCAAGACTGTCAGTAAGGCAGGCCGTTCAAAAGTCCTCAGTCAGTCAGATCACTGTTAAAGATGTGCTCTGCTTGAAATGTTCAAGTTTCTCGAAAGCATCTTAGTGTCTGTGGAAGTTGATCAAACTAAATTCAAGCCAATGTAAATATCAACAGAAGTAAATGGCAACCATTTGAATTGAACAAAATAAAAGAAGTTACTTGTATTCATTTTAAAGCATATTCTAGGTGGCATGGTTTCAGGCATAGAACACCAGGAATGTCTTGTTTTGTTCTTCCTATTTTCTGTCCTGGTCAGACTTTTTGATATGCTGTGGGGAATTGAATTCTGCTTCTTCATTAACCAATTTAAGCCTGTTTTATTAGCTTCAGGCTAGAGGATACAAAAAAGTCCTTTCACAGACTCTGGAGTGTAAACATGAAGAAAAGATATATATAATTGAATATGATAATATGTCAGTGTCCAGCCTATTCAACATGTGCCAGTAAGAGCTTTACATACATCTCACTGCTGAAATTGGCCAATTTGGCTCTTTAAGAAACAGATGACCGAACAGGACAGAGCAGAACAATGCTAAAGGTTTGTCATCTTTATTTCTTTCTGTATATTTCCAATCCGTGTTGATGGTAAATGTAGTTGATTCCTCAGTGCCTGCTATATTGACTGAGAATACTGTGTGCGACGTAGTTGGAGGCAAGAAAGAACTACAGGCTGCTTTCTGCGGGGCCCACAGGCTCAAGATGCCGCTCAAATAAACTTGTTGAAAATTCCATTATTTAAATAAAGTTTAAAAAAAAGTTAAAAAATTGGTCATTGTTCTCTTTGCTTGTATTGGTAATTAGCTAGGTTTCCAAGTGCAGAGGACGTTATGGACGAGGCTACATTTGACAGAGTTTATGCTGACTGGATTTATCTGAGGCAGAAGGAATGCAGCGTCGAGGCTGCAGGGACAGGATGCGGCTCTAGAGTCTGGGTTGCCAGGAGCAAACACCGACTGGTGGTGCCTTTGCACAAATTACCCTCCCATGCCAACAGAAATGGAATTATTCTGTTGTAATAATGTTAGCGTGGGTTAGATGTTGTCACACAAACTCGAGACTGAGTCATTACTATGCATGAGAGGTTTATGAGAGATCAACTGGTAGAGACCATGACCAGCAGGGGAGGAGAACCCGGGACAACTCAGAATTCTCAGTTAATATAGCATGCACCGATGCTTCAATGAACTACATTTACCATCAACATTGATTGGACACCCATATTTTAAAAGGTGCAGGATTTCCCATTTAAAGCCAGAAAGCCTTCTTAACCTGGCTTGTAGACAAAAGCAAGCATTATGCTAGCCAGGGTATGTAGCAAACACTTGATTTTAAATCAAGTGTTTGGTACATACTTTCAGTGAATCCTCCACAAAAAAAGGACTCTTTAGTTGGTGAACTAATCAGTTTGGCTAACAGTTGATGAAAAGGTCTAATAAGAGCATGACGGTTCAAAAGTCAGAGTTGATGCGATAAATTCAATAAATCAATGGAGTGGTTTAGAAAAGACCTGAGAGCCCAAAAGAACAGATAAAGAGAAACGGTGTAAACAAAACCGCTATGAAGGACAGAGACAGAGCCAACGTGTTTCCAGTTCAGTGTTCAACAACAAGTCATTCGGAGGACCAGTAGCTTCAGCCTCCAAACCAACAAGTTCTCTTCTGTTGCCACCTGGAGTGTCTATGTGTTTGTATAATGCCTGACCATATAGACCAACAGTACCAACCAACAGTTTGGGGTCGATACTCAGTATCTTTAAATTGGACCATTTTGACTCCATCGTGTTGGAGGAGACACTGATGCTAATATCAAAACACATTTTCATTAAAAGGACAGTATCAGTTTGATATATCTGTAAACGTGAAGAATGGATGTATTTCTTGGTGTGTCCTCATACAGTCACCATATTTCCCTCCATGCTGCCAGTGCTTTTCTTTGTGCGAGTTGTTGACTCTTCACACAGCCACTATGTTGTTCATCTCCCATTTCTGAGTAGTTTTACTGGTGTCACAGTCTGATATGAAGACTTTGTGGAGCAGGTCGGAGCGGTCAAGACATTGTCCTGTTGGGAACAGACAGATCATTACTATTAATGCTTGTTACAGGGTTTGAGAAGCCCCTCCCCTCATCCAACGGGGGTTTGTGGTCCAATAAATATCAGAAAGATGCCTTCAAAAGGCCCCAAATCATGTGACTAATGACGTTTGAGGTGGTTTCCGGCTTTAAAGTTGTTGCACCCTCATCTTGGTGTGAGCTTCAGACACCTTAAAGTAGATTATGGCATTTCTGCTAGAGGCTGGGAACTACGCCTCCGCAACAACGCTGTGAGTCGGAATGGGGCTATCAGCTGTAACGCACGGATAAACGCAGAGCGGCAGCCATGAGCTAGCCAGAGGCACAACAGAGACACTAACAACCACCAACATGCACGCATGTCAACAGAGCACATAGGTGAGCGACTTCATTCTCTGCTCAGGTAGACATTACTACACTATATCGTCACATTGACAATAGTTGTTTTGCTTTTACAGTTAAAAAAATATACTTGTCAAGTTCAAAACACACACATACTAGTATATACCTCCAAAGTGTAAACAGTAAACCCCACTGGAAATCAATTTAGTATCAATAACTAAGGACAACACTAGCAGTGTGACACCATCAGTGACTGATAGTTTATTAGAGTGTGTGCAGGTTTGATACAACTTTATTCAAATGAAGGCTTCCTAATCTTCTTTCCACTTGTGACATGACGATTGTCCACGATGACAATGAATCACTGTGTGAGAAATCTGTGGTGCGTGGTAAAAAGGTGCAGATATTTACCTGTTGTTACATGAGTGAACCGATGGAGATCCTGGAACGAGAGAGAGTGAGTGAATTCTTCTTCATTCCAATACTTTCTATTTTCTAACTAGTCTGTCTCAGATTTGTCAGTGTGCTTCCATCCTTTCCTGTTTGTACACACTGCCGAGTAGAGCGAGGTCAAATACAAGCACTAAAGAGATGTTTAGTTTGTGTGTGTATGTGTATGTGTGTGAGAGAGAGAGAGAGAGAGAGAGAGAGAGAGAGAGAGACACAGACAGACAGACAGACAGACAGACAGAGTGTGTGTGTGTGTCTCTCACCTTGAAGTACTTCCACTCATTGTGCTGCTTTTGATCACAGTGTGTGATGATGACAGCTAAGTTATCACCTCCTCTCGTCAGGCACTGGTCATACTGCATCAACTGGTTGGCTTCATTGATACGAAACAACTACACACAAACAAATGCACACGCACAGTTTACACTGCAGTAATTAACATGTCACAGACTCTGTAAAGTACTATAATTTAAAACCATGTCTGACCAAAACAACCACTACTACTGTACAATAAGTTGTTGTGAGAGTTAAAACCAAGACAGAGTGTGTGTTATTACCTGGTTGCCCCCCATCCTGTGGCACGGTCCTATTTCCACATTGCCCCCATTGGTGTGTCCCATACTGTCAATACAGTAACTTGTCTCAAAGCCTCGAACCTACGCAGACACACACACAACACCTTAAGACACAGGTACTTCACAAAATGAAAGAAACAAAAACGTGCGTGTGTGTGTGTGTGTGTGTGTGTGTGTGTGTGTGTGTGTGTGTGTGTGTGTGTACACGCCTACCTCCCCCCATTCTACATTTTTAGGAGGCAGAGGGTAGTACTGTGGAATGTCATACGCTATTTCCTCCATGAACCACTTGAAGCTCTTGCATCGATGTTCCTCCCTGACAAAAGAATTCAAACAGCACATGAAGTCTTGGCTGTACAACATCACGGCAGGTTTTGTGCAATAAATGTAAATTAAAACTAAAAGATGCAAGCGGCGTCAACAACACGTGCCGACGATCTGCGACACTCATGTTTCTAAAATGTAGAAAAAACAAAGAAACTTAGGTCACACCACGGCCACTTGTGGGAACACTTAATTAAAATAAAGTTAAAGTTGCTTTTTTGAAATGAGTGTTTTTGGTCACCGAAACTTTAATTTAGACAAAGTTTTCTGAGCATTTCAAGCAGCATGCAGCTGAAACAGGTGCCTCTCAGCTCAGGGACAGCAAACTTTGCAAGGAAAAGAAGCCACTGCACTGTCTGCTTTGCAGCACATGGACATTGACAATGGCAACTCCCACTCTTTGATCAGTTAGCCAAATCCGGTTCAAAATGATACAATGAGATATGTTCTAGGTTGACTATTTAGTGTTTGCCTTTTGTCTTTTTGACAAGATACAGTAGTGTTGAAACGTAAGTACATTTTCATAAATAAAAGCTGCAAATCAATCAGTAAGCTCCAGTCCTCTTTTTCCCCTGGAAGTTTGCTCTAAATCAGCTAAATCGGTGGGATTTTCTGACAGTGTGATATCTCGATTATTAACTTTAGTCTGGAACAGCCTAGAAATTAGACAGTGTACAGGGGCTTTAAGGTGGGTAACTAGTCTAATAATAATAATACAAAGTATGCATATTTAGTTTGTATGTTTGTTATACCTGAAGCGTTTAAGGTCACTGATGTCTCCGTAGGCTAGAGTGAGAGTTTCAGGACGGCTGGCATAGAAGTAGTCCTTATAGTCATCCCACCATGTCTCCACCACACGGACATAGTTCTGTAGACACACATATATTATACTTAATGTCATAAAACATATTTTTCCCCATTCTGACCTATAATATTATGCTGATATTATCTGCTGTAATAACCGATTACATCTAGTAGGTCTAATTACACCAAATAATATGCAGCAAGTGTTGAAGAATACAAAATGTTACCGTACAATTGATTAGTGCTACACTGGTTCTAAAACCGCACACAGATGATGTTCAGATGAATAAACAATGCATTTGCACACAAAAGACGGCATTTACCACAAAATGTATAATGGAAGAATGAGAAGTGAGAATGTGTGCACCTCACTCAGACTTCAGACCAGGTCGGCGCACATATGCTTTTCTACTAGAGCAATCGGGCTGATATAATAACATGGAGACTAAAGTAAGATGGATATAATAATATGAATTGTTTATTCGGGTTGATACACAGTTTTATTGAGTACACAAGATCTGTAAAATGCTAATCAAAGTAACATGTATAAACTTCTTTACATTGGAGGTATCATGTTATTTATCCCGTTTATGAGCTTTACAAGTTATCTTATATTGTGAAACTGCCCAGAAAGTCTGTTTTGATATGAGCGCTGTAAACGTAATAACCAATTACCTTTCTGACTTTAAATGATTGTTAGGTCGAAAGACAAGTGAAGCAGGTAGTACGTAATATATGCATATCATGTAACATGATTTATGAAATACAGCTTACACACATCTTTATAAATCTGATAAAACAAATGCATGTGCACATTTCTGTCTTTGGGTTTTTCAGAGTTTTAGTCACAAATCGACACGGATCAAAGCACGAGCCACTCTACCTTCAGAGTGGGTGACGATCCAACATGTGCAGGTGGAGGGTTGCCTTGCCATCCCTGAAGTCTGTAGATATGTCCGATGCGAGAACAGGGTACAAAGAGCAGCTGGCCACCACACTGCCAGATCTACATAAAAACAGAAATAATAATATATATATATAAATAAATGAAGGTGAATATTGGTTTAAATGCTTAAATGGGTATGTGGCCATTCAGCATCAGTCTGTATAAAACTGGCCTACCTTGTATGATATTTCAAAATTCTCTCCTCCCCATATTAGCAGCCCTGGGTCATACAGACCCAGCTCAAAGAAGAAGTCTCTCTCTATAGCAAAGAGACCACCCGCCATTGCTGGAGACCTGCAGGCATAAAGACAGATAGACACATCCACATCCAGAAACAGACACATGCTCAAACAGGTGCATTCCTAGCTGTGTTTCCATTCAATTGTCAAGCAAATTTTAAGTAAACTTTTGAAATGGCAAAAAAAGACAAAGAAATGCACATTTCCATCAATAGGTTTACAGCTAATAAAGTTGGCTACATCGTAATTTGGTCAGAAGTTGGCGCTATAGGCAACAAATGGCTGTCCTCCACCAGTAAACAGAGTGGAAGAAGTAGAAGTTGTGAACCAGAAAAGTCGGCTTGGCCATTTGTACGATAGAAAAATGGAGAGGTCTTTGACGTTCTTTTATGTCAACTAGTATTGACAATGTTAGCTAGATGTTCTCTACGTCAGAATTTATTCGACAAATGCGTTTTAGTAATCCATTTAGTGTATCTACTTTTTTTCAACAGAGGCAAAAAATATATTTTTTTAGTTTTATCGAATTTTGCCATTTCCATCAAACTTTTCTCATGCGATACTTCAAAATGCTCGCAAAGATAAGGAAACACGGCTACTGTGTAGCTCAACATTAGTCTTCACAGTAAGGTTACTCTGTAAAAATCATCATCTATTCTTTTAAGGTCTGAAAGTTACACATTTAATTTCTGAGTAGACTTTGGCATCTACATTGCTGTTAATTACAGGTGTGGAAATCTATATTCAGAGCATGGTTATGATCGAGGGATTAATCTCCACACGGCTCTCATCAAAGGCTGAACCGGCAGCTATTAACAAACGGTACGAACAGCGTTGACAGAGCCAACAGTGTTTACCTTGGGAGGAAAGTGCTATGCTCCCACGACTACGTTGTTGACCAGGACTTCGACTTCCTTCTCTGCTCAGGACGACATTACTTCACTTGCCTTTACATAGCTAGAGCTTGTTTGGTGCTATATTCATGCTCTGAATATAAGATTTAGCACCTTTAAAGCACATTCAGTTAGAGTATTAATAACAACACAGAGAACATAAGATCAGACTGACAGAGAACAATAACAAATTAGTGGAAGCAAAGTGGAGGAAAAAAGACTGACAAGACACGATGAATGAAAGTGATTGGGAGAAGGTGGGGGTAATGGTTCCCCAGTCAGAACCCGATTCACACCAGAAGTTCCCCTGTAGACCCGACAAAATGTCCCAACACAATTCATCACTTCCTCAAACTCATCACTAATGCTTTTAGATTCAGACCCAATCATTTCTCACCGTACCATGCCGTAGATTCACCGATCCCCAGACTCCCAAAAACAGGAACTGATTTGCTAAGTTAGCCTAAATTACTGTAGTTACAGCAAAAACATCACAAAGTCAAATTTGGAGTAGAAGACATACGAGAGTAAATCCCAATAAATGAAACAAACGGGGCGAAACATTGAAGCACAGGCAGTCAGTAGTTTGGGTTTAGTTGGTGAGTTTAGATATGCAGTATTATATATTTGATATATTTAAAGTTTTACAAATGTAAATATTTAAAGAGAGTTGGTATTAAATATCAGATGGTGGTACATTTCAGAAATTCTACTGAGATGAGTTGGTTTTCTGTATTTTCATCCCTATGGTTTAAGATTAGCATTTCTTCTCATTAATTGAGGCAGTCATAGTCTGAATGTCAGACATATCATTAGCACCTGTCAAGGTTAGTTGGGATATGTTCGTCTTCTGTATTGATGACACTGTCCAGATTAGTTGGTAGGGATTGTTTTTCCTGTACCTATATGGCTCAGTCTTAGTTTTTCTGAGTTTTTTTTTCTGCTTCTCCCAGAGGAACTCTCTTCCAGAGCATGCTCCAATCCCAGGCTCCTCTAGCGAAGCCGTCCTCGTCTCCTCCACCCTGGGGCTCGATGGTGAACTTCTGGCCATGGATGGAGTCAATCAGAGGCACGGTACACACCGTTCTGACAGAGTGGGGGTGGGGTCATGCATACGGGATACACGGGGGAAGAGGTGGAGGGGTGGTGTAGATGAAGGGAAACAAACGGACAGCAGTGCCAGTAAAAGACACAAAGACATTGGGTGGGGTGTCAGAGAGAGACACAGTGGAAAATAGGTGAAGACAGGTGGGATGAAGGGATGGAGAAAACAAACAGAACAGGGATGAGTGTTAGCATGCTGGCTGCGTTGAATTTACCGGTAGGGCTGGGTGGTATGTTTTCTCTGGGCCTTCTCTCTCTGGCTAAGCGGGACTCTCTTCCAGAGCAGGCTCCAATCCCATGCTCCTCTAGCCAGGCCGTCCTCATCGCCACCTTGCTGGGGCTCCATACTGTACTCATTACCATCTATATAGTCTATCAGTGGTACTGTACATACTGTCCTACACACACACACACACACATACACACACACACACACACACACACACACACACGTATTGGGCTGATTCCTCTCATGACCTGTTCAAAATGTTGAAGATGCTAGTTTTACAGCTGAGATATGGAGCAAAGATCACGTTGACTGATTTTTTTTTAACAATCTAGAGGCTGACTGAAGAACCAAGAGTTGGACTTGGACCACTATGGGTTGTTCAGTGCCGGTGCGACTGTGCCACAAGTGCAGAAGGGGCACATGCTGCAGGGAGTGCTTGCAGGTTAAGGAAATCCAATATTCAGAGCAGTGTTTCCCCCACCGTTAGAATAGGGGGGCGGGGCGCCCCCCTGAAAAAACCCTCCGCCCCCCTGTAATTTTCTCGACAGCGCCAGATCACAAGTCGTCATTTAAGTTTCTCTTTCCTATAGAACAGGTCTACACCTTGTTCTGTTATTAAACTAACTAAACGGCCGTATTTTATTGATCTTATCCACACACAGCTTGTCATTTCGGTCTCTACATGGTCGCGTTAACACTTCTCCTCTGCTCTGCATCGCACACAGCAGAGTTCCGCCCCGATGCGTACAGACACGTGCGCGCGCACAGACAGGTGAGCGCTGAGCACACAGCAGCGGACAGAGAGCGTCAACAAATATGTCGCGTGAAAAGCAGACCTATATCTGCGTTTTAAAAGCTCCCAGGGTGAAGATGGCAACAGCAGCTCTCTGAACCCGGAGCAGCTCTCTGAACCCGGAGCAGCTCTCCTGCTCAGGTGAAAGAGACAAAGTGCTCGTGTCTTGTACCAACAATGAGCTGCTGCCTTCACATATTACAAAAGTACAAAGTACACGAACATAAAACTCAGTCATTAATAAATACAATAGAAATGCCTGTACTTTCGGGTAAATGTTTACGTTACACTTGCGCATGCGCATCTCGACTTTTGGCGTTTTGCCAGAAGTCTCCGTGACGTCCTTTCTGCTGCTGCGTCTCAAAACAGAAAACAGATCTCAGATCAACGTTGAGCATGAATTGTATCAAATCTACAACCCCGTTTATAAAGATGTGTAGAGGCTCACTGCTCCACTAATACTGATGCAACCTGATGCTCACATCTCTGCAATCTTCCACAATGAGCTATTTAGTAGTAACTAAATATTAGTAATTTTTTTGCACAGATATAACTTTATTTTCATTGTTCTAAGTGATTGCAATTTAAAAATAAAATAAATTGTCTGATGGAGCAATCTGATTTACTTGAAAGTGATTGCAATTTTCTTTATTCTATTATTTATAAAAGCACAGATGGAGTCACAAAATGAAGTTATTTATAGAAAAAGTTTGAGAACCACTGCTTTAAGTGTTTTGTCGGTGTCGGCGGTGTCGGCGCCATCGCCGTCGCCCCCCCCCGAAGCTGTAAACCTAGGGGAAACACTGCAGAGAGTATGGTGATTCCATCTTTTTCAAATTTCCACGACTAAATGCATATTTGTTGGAATTTAGCCATTCAAAAACAACATTTTCACTGCTATCAAAAACGGTTTGCTCTACACAAAGGGAGGCGTGCAACTTTGAAGCTCCATTAAAAAATGTAATCGAAGCTTTGAATGTAAAATACAAACATGCGGTTCAGTGTGAATGAACACGCAGAACTGACAGCTAGCGGCCCGTGAAGAGATAATTAGACAAATAGTATATTGGATAAGAAACACAGGCTCCACCTTTAAATAGGTTATGTTGTATAATATTTTTTAATAATTGATTAAAAATGACGGGTAATAATAGATTATGAAGTAATTTTTACAGCCCTGTAAAACATGTCACTACCAAATCTAACAGCACAGTGTTTTTGTTTTGCGCTCCAGATCAAACAGTTCTCTGGCTCACACACAGTGAAACCTATTGTAGAAGCTAAGCAACAGAAAATACACGACACATTAAGGTGCACGTCATATCACACAATTGTTCCAGGAATATGCAAGATGCTGATGCAGCACTCAATGAGGAGAACCTTCTTATGCATAACTATATCCATGGTACAGAATACTGTATGCATGGTACAGCATCAGTACTTTAGTACACTGTTGCAGCTGAAAGCAGAAGCAGATTTAAACATCTGGAACAACTGATGGATATGTACACATCTGTAAAATACAAGCAACCCAGAAATCTCTACCACTGGATCAGAACAGAAAAGAAACTCTAAAAAGTGATAATTATGTATTTGAATAAGCTGCCTTTGGACAGCTCAGGTAAGAGCACAGATCTTGATGGCATTGCTGGCATGCAGCACCACCGTAAAGTATCTCGGAGTTATCTTTGAACAGGACTTGTCCTGTAACTCCACGTAAAACAAATCTAAAAGGACCGCCTTTTTTCACCTACGTAACATTTAAAAAAGCAGGCACATCTCGTCTCAAAGCGATGCAGAAAAATTTGTTCACGCATTTGTTACTTCTAACTCCTTATTATCAGGCTGCTCTAATACGCCTCTTAAATCTCTCCAGTTGATCCAGAATGCTGCAGCTCGTGTACTAACAGAAACTAAGAAAAGAGATCACTCCTGTGTTAGCTGCTCTGCACTGGCTCCCTGTAAAATCAAGAATCACATTTAAAATCCTTCTCCTCACCTACAAAGCCTTAACTGGTGATGCACCATCATATCTTAAGGAGCTTATAGTGCCATATTACCCCACTAGAGAGCTCATAGTACCATATTACCCCACTAGAGAGCTCATAGTACCATATTACCCCACTAGAGAGCTCATAGTACCATATTACCCCACTAGAGAGCTAATAGTACCATATTACCCCACTAGAGAGCTCATAGTACCATATTACCCCACTAGAGAGCTAATAGTACCATATTACCCCACTAGAGAGCTCATAGTACCATATTACCCCACTAGAGAGCTCATAGTACCATATTACCCCACTAGAGAGCTCATAGTACCATATTACCCCACTAGAGAGCTCATAGTACCATATTACCCCACTAGAGACCTTATAGTACCATATTACCCCACTAGAGAGCTCATAGTACCATATTACCCCACTAGAGACCTTATAGTACCATATTACCCCACTAGAGAGCTCATAGTACCATATTACCCCACTAGAGAGCTGCGCTCACTGAATGCAGGGTTACTTGTGGTTCCTAGAGTCTTAAAAGTAGGATGGCTCAGGATCAAGCTCCTCTTCTGCGAAACCAGCTTCCACTTTCAGGCCGGGGGCAGACACAGTCACCTCATTTAAGAGTAGACTTAAGACTTTCCTCTTTGATAGCTTATAGTTAGGGCTGGCTCAAGTTTGCCCTGGTCCAGCCCCTAGATATGCCGCTGTAGGCCTAGACTGCTGGGGGACATCTTAGGATACACCGAGCTCCTCTCCCCTCTTCGCTCTCTCCTTCTGGACGAATTCATGTCTCTTCAATGCACATTACCTTTATCGTGTGTGTGACGCTCAACAGCTGTGTGCGTGTGTGTTACCTGTCTTTTGAAATGGGAGCAACCAGTGGAGGATACCAGTTGATTCCAACCTCACAATGAGCATCCAGGTAGATCAGCACCTAGAAAACAAACACAAATCCTTTGTTTGACAAGTGAACTATTGACACACTAGTGACAGTAGGAGCTGCAGAAGCATTATGATCTGATACCTGTCCTTTAGTGGCCTTGTTGGCTCCGATACTCCTAGCCTGGATCAGTCCTTCTCTCTTCTCATTTCTGAAGAGTTTTACAAGACCGTTCCATTGCTTGATGTACTCCTCCAAGCGCTCCTTCAGATGGACTACACACACACACACACACACACACACACACACACACACACACACACACACACACACACAGACACACACACACACACTTATAGTTCACTTTGTAAACCAGTGGCGGCCGGCCAATGTGGCCTGGCCCCACTTTCAGCCACCAAAAAAGAAAATATATAATATTAATGAATTATACAAATTGTCAATATTTCTGTTTTTGAGCTATGGAATATACCCAGTAATATTTGTAAAATAGGATATCTGCTCAAAATATATGTTTTTCCTGCTTGTCCTCTCGTGCACCTCTCAGCTGCACGTGCACGTCTCAACTGCTAGTGCACGTGCTGGGGCCAGGTTCATTTGGCCCAAGAAAGACGGGTTTATACGCAGTTTAGCCAATCACTGATTAAAGATGATAATAATGAATAACATACAATTTATCCAATCAGCGCCCTAAAAAAGACTCACGGTGGGGCCATTCTCACTTGGCCCCACGGTGCGTGTTCCCATCTCTCGTTCTCATCTTGTGTGTTCTCGTCTCGTGTTCTCGTCTCTCGAGATGCCATTATAACAACATGACAGCGGCGAGTGCAAGCACGAGCACTGCTCTTCACAGAAAACCAAACGCTAACTCTGTATAATCTCTCCTCCAACACTGGTTTGAGAGAAGACCTTTGGTGGAGAAACTACAGGTAAAACACCTGGTCCCTGATCAGCCGGACCTCACCATAAGACAACAGACTGGCGTGAAAGGGAGCAGCTTGAGCTTCTGTAGAGATGGCTAAGCTACAACAGGACGGTTTGGCTAAGCTAGCTGCTGGATGCAGTCGTGCTAACGCCGTATTTTACTTTCCATGCTTGCTTTTTAAATCAACGTGGACCGATCCAGCATGGACAGCTACGAGAGTAAGAGATATGAAGCACTTGTCGGAAAATTAAGAAAATATGAGAATACCAGAACACATGGATAACTCCGTCAAGCTACTACGCTAGCATATCAAGCTAAGTCAACATCGTTACCCAGCGGACACAGGAGAAAGAAACACAATGAGGTAGATAAAAACGGGCACATTTTACCCAAATAATTGATTGTGTGAAGTTTTGTGGGGCTTTAGAGTTTGCCTTGCATGACGAAACTGACTCCTGAGTGCTGGCGGAGAGCTGTAAGACAGCCAGCGTTTTTAAAAGCACGTCAAAGATGGCACAAAACGAGCTGTTGGAAGGCATGCTGTTGGTTATTATATGATATGTAAGTAACCCAATTTGTGTTCTGGCTTTAGAAACTGTTTGTCAATCAATGTTGTTGTTTTTGTTGCCTGCCTTAAGCTACATTTATCTGATTTCCTGTAAGATGAGATGCTTTTATTTTGAAGGCGGCTCGCAATGTTAAAAAGGAAGTCGCAATGTGCGCGGATTGAATGTGAAAAGCTACTGAAAATATGGTCAGTTTTGTATACAAATTAGAAACAGTAACGGTATTAGCACTCTGCGGAAGAGGCACAAGGTTAGTTAAAGTTGTAATAACTGTATGTTTTAAGGGAATTGCCGTGAGTGTTTGTGTGTGTGCGCTATTAATGCAAACGAGGAGTAAGCTAACATAATTATCATTTTTGTGCCTTTGTACACAGCTCTTACGTTGGTTTTGGGAATTTATCAATACATTTGAAATCATCAGTCAAGTGCAGGACTATCTTTCGGAGGGGTATGCGACATATATACTGTGTGAATATATATATTGAATTGTATTAATAAGATGTCCTTATTATGTCAAAGTGTTGGAATAAATGTTAAATATTTAACTGCAAAGTAGTAATGGGTGACACCTTTTTTTGCATTGAATCATACGGGGATGTTTGCTGAAATTGATTAGACGGCCCTACCAAAAAAAATGACACCAGCCGCCACTGTTATAGTTGGATTGAATCAAGTGAATCCAGAGCAGAGATCTATCATCTTAACCACACTGCCACTGTTAGAGTTACACAACATCACACACATCCATGGCCGTTTTGTCTCTGTCAATAAAACAGCAACACGCTCTACACTGGATTTTATGATAAGATGAAGATTTTGTTTTCTATTAAAGCAGTGTGAGAAACTGGAGATTTAGCGAGACTATGAATCTTATGGTCCACTTGAATGGCAGCCATGGATCGACTTGGTCCTCATGGAATGGCAACATAGTGAACACAGTGTTGTATGTGTAAAGATTGTAAAGCCTCTGGGCTGGTACAAAATAAACTGAATTGAACACCTAATGATCTTCCTTCTTGGGGCACAAAATGAAACATATGTTGCTTTTGCACCATGCAACAATCATAATCGGTTAATACACCAGGTCAGACACCAGTACTAAGGGAGCTCTCCTAAATTTCATTACTTATTTTTGTGCTTTGGTGCTGAATTATTCAAGAGATAATCTACGATTACATTTCCCCCCACTCATATACAATATGTGAGGACAGTGAACCCACCTTTGTTGCTGAAGTCATCTATCATGACTATCTCAGCCAGGTATTTCCTGGGAGTCCTCTTGATGAGACTGTGGACTGTTCTCATCAGTGTCGACCAGCCTTCATTATGGAAGACTATCACCACACTGGAGGTCAGCAGTCTGTCATCATAGTCCCAGTACTTACACCTGGAGAGGTGGGACAGAGTACCAAGTCAGTTAGACTCATAAGCTTCCCATAAGGAATGTTGTAGCTTTCAACTTCATGTCACTCATAGGATGTGTGGTCGTGTCCAAAATGAGTGAAAATAGTCATCTAATGCAGTGTGACAATGTGTGCATGCATTAGTGGAGAGGTTTGTGGGTACTGAGGTGTGTGCTATGTTGTATTCTGTTCTGTATTTGTTGCGTTTTAGAGTTGCATGGCATGCAGAAGGTGTTAGTAAAAAAAGTCAAAAGCCAGTTTTATTTGTCAATTATTCCATTCTGCAAGCATACAGAAGACTTTAAATTGTGTTTCTCTTCTGTCCGACAAGTCCGGAGTAATATGAAGCTACTATTACATCCGTTTCTGTCACGAAGATATTTGGATAATACTGTAAATGGGTGGGGCTTATATTGTGAGTCGTTAGAAATTGTCTGATCTGCAATTTTTTTTGCATTAAAAGGATAGTTTGGGTGTTTTGAAGTGGGGTTTTATGAGGCTCTTATCCATTGTCTGTATATTACCGCCAGAAGATGGCGGTCAACATGCCCCCTTTTCAGAGAAACAGGCAGGAGTACCGACACAAGTAGCAGAAAAACATATTTGTACTACCTCAAAAGGTCCTAAACACCAATAACCGTTTAAGTGTACACTATAGAATATTTTCCTTGCTTTATCTGGCCGTCAGACAGCTCTTTCTGACAGGGAACTGAAACTGAAACTTATCTATGCTCTCTTCGAAGCCACCAACTCCGTTTCACCACACAAAAACAGTGTGGTGAAACCTTTAACTGGTCTTTAACAGTCTCGATTTAATATGAATGCCTCTATATGACCTACATTAGTAAACGAGACCATCAGCAACAAGATTGGCTATTTTGAATTAGTCCTTCTTAATGCTGATCATCCTTGAATTCCATGCAAAAAAAAACAGGTTTTTTGTGACGCATGTCTGCCGTTTGTCTGGAGAGGCCGTGGAGTATGTTGATCCAAAAATGTAAGGTAACAGCAATCTAATGAAAAACAGTGATCTTGTAATATAAAATGTGATAAACAGTAAAGAAATATTGCTGAAATACATTGTCAGCCTTTGTTGGAGTTTCTAAAAAGGCTGGGTAAGATAAAGAAAGATGGCAAACATGGTTCATCCATCATGTTGTAATGTAGAGAACTGGTTTGGCAATGTGTAATCTATGTCAGTCAGACCGGTTGAAGGGAGATTGTTTAGTGGGGTGTGTACGAGTCACACCTTCTTTGTTGAGTCACATCTGTGTGCTCAACAAAGTCACGACTGTTTGTGTCCTGGCTCCTCAATGGTGGAATGAGCTCCCCATTGACATCAGGACAGCAGAAAGTCTCTACATCTTCCGTCGCAAACTAAAAACATCTTTTTTGACTACACCTTGAATAAAGAAAGTAGCACTTTAGTAGCACTTAAATGTTACTTACTGATAGCACTTTGTAGTTTAACCTTATTGAAGAAATTGTACTTTCTTGATTCTTGTTGTTCTGAGTTTGTACTCATGGTTGAATGCACTTATTGTAAGTCTCTTTGGATAAGTCTTGTAAGTCTCATCAGCTAAATGAAATGTAATGTTTGCTTAATCAATCATGAAGTGTTTGGCCTAGTTTGGTACTAGATAAATTAGGCCCTGTTCAGAACTGCCATTACATGCATCTTGCAGTATGTCAGTTCACACCTGGCACTAGAATGCATCTCCACATGAACCACAAGGGAGCACTTGCAATTGGATCTCAAACTTTAATACCTACATTATTTCAGTTTGGAAAGACCAAATGAGTAATTGTTTTTAGCCGACGGGAGACAGCAGTAGTGATATTCTACATATAAGTGAATTTGGGTAAACGTTATGAACATAAAAATACAAGGCTCTTGTCTGCCAGTGATCCCCAGGGACCTCCGTACTCAGAAAGTCATGAGTTGAGAGCAGGCGGGCGTCACATCTGTGCAGAGCACCGAAGCAACCAAGTTGCCTCTTGACACAGAGTATATGTTAAAGGATTTTATTGATAACGGTCAGAAAGGAAGAAGTTGACCTGAGACCAAGCCTATTCATTTGTGTCCTCTGTGGTGGACACTTTGGTTTTGCATCTCTCCTTTACTCATTTAAGTTAACCTATCAACTCCTGCTGTACTCTAAAGAGGACGCTCCTGGGCTTTTATACCATTGATACCAATTGATACCGATGGCAACTTCCTCTTTCTTTCGACACAAGATCAGCCAGCACATTTGATGGAAAATCAAAGGGTAAGTCAAATATTGCTAAATTATTGTTGTATTTAGTATGATATTCATATATTTTCTTGTTTATTAACAAGTCAGGAATGATATATTTATATGAGAGTGATGAGGATGAGTTTGAGCCTTGTGAAGAAGAAGAAGAAGAAGAAGAAGAAGAAGATACAGGAGGGGTGTTATTTTCCATCATAATAGATTCACACCTGCGCTTCCTGTAGATGACTCTACAACCTGGAGTCCAATTCAGTACTTTTTCAAGTACATTGACCAGAAAGTATTTGAAGATTTTGCAGTATTCATTCAAAGATGAAGAATTATTTTGTTTTATTGTATTATTGTTTTAATATCACTCTATAGACATAATTTGTTAGTGTTTTTATCTTCTATATTTGGCTGTCTTTTCACACAAAAATGGTCCTGTCACAGTGGACATGCTGTAAAATTAAAAATTAAAATAATTTGCAAAAAGTCTAAATTGTAAGATTTTTTTTTTTTAACTCTAAATAGGTAAGAAATCACAAAAAATATGAATTTGGAAGACACTATTTTCCCTCAGTTCCAAGGAGGATATGCTGCTGTTGACAATGTGGGAGTTAGAATGTTTTTGCTATCTTGGTTCAGTTCTTCCATATTATCATTTCATTACCTTCATAAAGTATAGGCACAACATTACCGTCGGCGACAAAAGCCACCTTCGAATGTGGTCTGAGCAATCAGACCTCAATGAGTCCTCAATGGATTTTGGGTGCATTTGTGATCGGCTCACCCAGTCATGTTAATGCCAGGACTGAACATAGACAAACAATTTGGCGGATGTGTGTGTGACTTTTTGTGTGTTTGCAGATAATGCATGAATGAATTCCTCTTCATTTTGACTGAATCCCTGTCATTTCTCAAATCAACTATTCAAAATCTAAATAGCGTATCAAAGCTTGCTTTGATGTGTTCACTTACTTAAACTAAACATGTAGAGTGATATCATTTATCTTTGCATTCAGTTCGCCTTCCTTTGATGTTAAAACTTGGCTGTTTTTTGTGTTATTTCATCTAGGATTTGGGAGAGATCATTTAACTGTTCCTATAAGACACAGTGTGGTGGTAAATTATTATCACATGTTATGACATTAGGATTAAGATGCAAATTGGTGAAGTGGTGTTGCAATAGTAATCTAGGGTGGATTCAGTTCAAACACAGTGGCAGAATTGTAGTCATTATGAACAGCAGTACTCACTCTTCGTGCCGTATATCCTTGATGGATCTGTCCAGTGAAATCATGTCACTAGCTACCATGTTGAAACCAAACTCTTTGATGGAACTCTGGACGGCGTCTTTGTACTCTGGACCCAGGACAAAGGGAACGGCTACCTCTCCAGGACCGCCGAGGACCCCCGGAGGCTCAGGTTCCTTGGGCTCAAAGTTTCCCAGGATACCTTTCTTCAGGACGGGGCTGGTGTAGGCTTGTGTGTGGGGCTTGAATGTCACATACTGCTGCTGGATCACCTGTTTTTGGTTTGGCTGCTGGTCCGGATTATGGGGATGGTTGGCCCCACCTGGAGACGACAACCAGACACCAGAAGTAAAAAAGAAAACTGTACCTAATGTCTTTTGGAAAATGTTAGAAAACTAATTGTTGCCTGTTTCTGCAGGCTAATCAAGTTAAATTATGCACTTTTAATACCTTTTTAATACCACAAAGGATGTAATTTAATACCTGTTTCACCATACAAGATTGCATTACATTGACACTTTCATTTGAGTTGCCTTCATATAATGAAATATCTTAACTTTTGAAAATGTATCAAATGATAAAACTAGAACAGATCTTTGTTAGACCATGAGTGTATTGTTGTAAACAAATTATAAACCAATGTAAATGCAACAGTTTCCAGATTTACTGTTGGTTCTGTGTTCACTAGCCTGCATTTACTCTCTTAAACTGTTTTGATACAGCGTTTAACAGTCTAACTACCTTGCAAACACTCTTTCCTGGAAAAAGGCATACATATACAACTTGTACATTTTGAGGTAAAATTAGTCTTTTTCTAGAGACTGTAGAAGCTGGGTTTGTTTATGGGATGTTTACAAATGGAACTGTGCCTCACCATTTTTGAGTCTGATGGAGTTAAGGTCGACCTCAACCCCTTCTACATGAGGCCAGGGCACCACAGGCTTAAACTGATCCGCTAGGTCTCCTTTGGGCAGCACACCATCCTTCTGTATGGAGGATACAACAGACATGAATGCAAATTATTAACATTACATCAGAGAAGAATAATGGTGGTTGAACATGCTGGGATAAAGACATGAACAATATGATTAACCAGCTATGTGTATCACTCGGGAAGATTAATTAGAGCTGGTAAGAGCCTATCACAAGTAATCGCTAACAGGCGGATAAGCAGGCTACATGGTGCTCTGTGGGTTTGTCACTAGGAGCTTTTAAAGCAAATTTTTCTCAATATTTGGTTTAAAAATGTGCACATTTATTGTATGGTTGAGTCAGACCCAATTAACGTTTTTAGGGAACCGTAGGCCCGTTAAAAAAAGTACCTTGTGGAACCCCTGGTTCGCAGCATTATGGGAGTAATGTATTGTTACCCGTTTTGTTTGTTCTCATGTACGCACACAAGGTTTACACATGCACATTCCTACCAATGGTGTTACACAACATCTACAGTAGTTCTTTTTAGCATCAAATGTGTTTCGTGAGGTCACAGTGACCTTGATCTTTGACAAACAAATGATAATGGTAAATGGACCTGTACAGCGCTTTTCTAGTCTTTCGGCCACTCAAAGCACTTTAACACTACTTGTCTTCATTCATACACTGATGACAGTGTCTAAGGTGCCACCTGCCGATCAGGAGTAACTATTATTCACACACATTCATACACCGTAGGCACAGCTACGGGTGCAGTTTGGGGTCAAGTGTCTTGACTAGCCGAAGCCGGGGATCGAACCACCTGATTGAAGGAGGACCATGCTCACCACTGAACCACAGTCACCTATAATCAGTACATATTTGAATCCAAGTGGCACAAGAACCAACAAGAACCAAGTGGTTGTTGCCAAATTTGAGGGCATTTGTCAGTACTTTTTGTGAGTACAGATGATAAAGTCTAAATGCAAAGGCAATATTGTGAAATGTACTATATAGCTTGTGTCCTCCACCCCACCGGTGGCATCATAAAAGGTGGGAACAGTTACAAACAGAACCAGCTCAATGTTAATGTCTAGTAAATGTCTACTTCAATTTGAGTAAGTAAGTATTGCTTTATTATCTCATTTTTAGATCGTTATAGACTATTACATTATGCTACTTAATGTATGTTGGAAGTAGGTATCTATAATATGTTATAGGCTTTTAGGAATACTAACATATGTTGGTAGCACAAGATTCTGTCAAATTACTCCAGAAACAAAAAGTATCGAGGCAGCCAAGTTAGCGTTAGTATACTAGCTAGGAACAAATCTCCATGACAACCGATGGAAGTCATTAAAGCTAACCAAACAGCTGCATTAACGCATTTCGCTGTATTAGGAATGCTGTCTTTACTATTGAAGACACACAATCTGCTCCTATGACCCCGCTATCATTATCAGTCCCCTGTTACTCATTTCGCATAGTAAAGGTTACGTTACGTGATGTGTTGGGTTGGGTTGGAGTTATGCTAGCACGGAAAATTGTTCCATGCACTTCCCCGCTGGACACTTCAGGTGAACTGGGTTGCTGTTGTCAACTCACCCGTTTGTCAAAGGGGTTTTCGTCGTTGGGTTTCGGCGTCAGAGAAGACCAGAGCACCAACAATCCAAGAAAGGTCCCAATGAAAAGCAAACTCCGTATAATAAATCCAACTTTCAGCCTCATTTTAGAAGCTCTTCCCGGGTAGCGAGGCTGGAAACAGCTACACTAAAATAACTAGATTAACGCTAGCTGCTAACGTTACTGTCCCTAGCGAGGCTAACCGGCTGCAGGATAGCCAGCTAACAACTAAGCTAACGCTAGTTTCCAACGAGACTGGCACTAATTCGACAGGCGGTGGTGCTTTCCGCTAAAATGATACTTTGTATTCCGATGGAAACTGCTCCTTCCCGTTTCTTAACGTCGTGTCCTTCTTCACAGTCGGTCTCTGACCTGCTACCGCTGAGAGACAGCCAGTGCGATCACTGACAGTGGCAAGTATGTGGCAAGCGTCAGTCCGGTGTCAGGACAGCGGCAAGCGAACGGCACTTGTTCCAGCAAGGCCGAGCTCCTCCTCGTGGCACAGGCAAGCGTGTGGCAGGCGTCAGTCAGGTGTCAGGACTGTGGCACCTCTCTGACTACTGGCCCTCTAGTGGTGGCACCTCTCTGACTACTGGCCCTCTAGTGGTGGCACCTCTCTGACTACTGGCCCTCTAGTGGTGGCACCTCTCTGACTACTGGCCCCTCTAGTGGTGGCACCTCTCTGACTACTGGCCCCTCTAGTGGTGGCACCTCTCTGACTACTGGCCCCTCTAGTGGTGGCACCTCTAGTGGTGGCACCTCTCAGACTACTGCCCCCTCTAGTGGTGGCACCTCTAGTGGTGGCACCTCTCAGACTACTGCCCCCTCTAGTGGTGGCACCTCTCAGACTACTGCCCCCTCTAGTGGTGGCACCTCTCAGACTACTGGCCCTCTAGTGGTGGCACCTCTCTGACTACTGGCCCTCTAGTGGTGGCACCTCTCTGACTACTGGCCCCTCTAGTGGTGGCACCTCTCTGACTACTGGCCCCTCTAGTGGTGGCACCTCTCTGACTACTGGCCCCTCTAGTGGTGGCACCTCTAGTGGTGGCACCTCTCAGACTACTGCCCCCTCTAGTGGTGGCACCTCTAGTGGTGGCACCTCTCAGACTACTGCCCCCTCTAGTGGTGGCACCTCTCAGACTACTGCCCCCTCTAGTGGTGGCACCTCTCAGACTACTGCCCCCTCTAGTGGTGGCACCTCTCTGACATCAGGACAACAGAAAGTCTCTACATTTTCCGTCGCAAACTAAAAACACATCTTTTTCGACTACACCTTGAATAAGGAAGGTAGCGCCGTAGTAGCACTTTAGCAGCACTTAGATGGCACTTACTGATAGCACTTTGTAGTTTAACTTTATTGAAATTGTACTTTCTTGATTCTTGTTGTTCTGAGTTTGTACTCATGGTGGAATTGCACTTATTGTAAGTCGCTTTGGATAAAAGCGTCAGCTAAATGAAATGAAATGTAATGTACTGGCCCCTCTAGTGGTGGGACCTCTCTGACTGCTGGTCCCTCTAGTGTTGGGACCTCTCTGACTGCTCTCTGACTACTATAAACTAAATCTATGAGAAACAAAAAAAGAGAACCCTTGATAAATGACCTTATGATCATGTTAAAAAGTCGACTGGCCTCATACACTGCTTTTGCAAACAATAGTGCACCACTCGTCCAAGTTCACTGCTGTGAGACGCTGGACAGGTCAGTATGGTTATGTCATGGATCATTTATTCATATTTACATAGTCATGCAGACACCTGGAGGCCAGCACTTGTCAATGGGAAATAAATTCTAATATTTACAAAATGACAGTGTTGAACCAACATGGTAACACAATTATTTCAAAATGTGGGTCACCATCAGTCACAAAAATCTGTCAGGGGAAAAACAAGTCCTAATACATAAACATTTAAAATAAACCAATTATGGCAACATCAAGGCAATGTACTCTGTTCCCAGAGTACAGCTTGCCGCAGAGTGAATCTTCAGCGCATTTTAGTGTAATGAAGTTGTAGAAGCCAAACTCAACCATACAGTTACTTTTTTTTTTTATGTGTGTTGACATAAATTGGTTAATAAGGGGCTTGGCACATCGACATTTTAAATGTTAAAGAAATTTCATCTGCTTTTCCCTGTCATGCTGCATCATCCTATACGTGCTCCAGGTAGTCAGTGAGCAGGGTCGGAAGAGGAAGGAGGGGGAGCAGTTTCAGTCTGGATCGACCAATCAGGTTCCTGATCTGAAGTCGACACAACTGGCAGAGACTCCTCGGAGAAACTAGAAATAGACAGAGGGATTTTCGCTTACTGTTGTGATACAACTTGAATTTTGAGTGGTTCTATGCATCAATGTTGAAAATCACTGCAGGAGAAGATATTGCAGTACCTTCAAATGTCAGTAAAAGCTGTTGTGTTTTTCCACCAGCAGGCGCTAGCTCCACAGGCCGCTGATCGTTACCATCTCTGATGTTGACATTAGCTCCATAGTCCAGTAACACTGACGCCTGATCTGCACTGTCCTGCCTGACAGTGGCATGCAGAGGACTGTCACCTCCTCTGCCTACATTAACGTTGGCTCCTAGAGAAGATGCAGACAAGTGGAGAGGAGAGAAGATTTTAATCATACATTTACTCCATCTACAGTATGAGTAAATGTATGATTCTTCCAATAAAGTAAATGTATGATTCCAGTAAATGTATGATTCTTCCAATTCTAATTTGTTGCATAGTGGTCAAATCCGTTGTATAGTTATACAACGATTTGATCACTATGCAACAAATTAGAATTGGACCCTTTATTAGAGTTCAGAAGAATATAAAGAAACATCACTTCTTCACCGAGAAACGGCCTTAAGTCATGGATCCCAACCTGGGGGTCAGGACCCCAAACGGTCCCAAATAAATCCTGAAAAGGCTTGAAAAAAATCCTTAAACTAGTAGGAAAAATGGCCACTCCAAGGCCATAACCAAAGGTTCACAAATAAACATTGCTTAATTTCAAGGGGGTCACAATACAAAGAAAGTTGAGAACCACAAGCCAAGTGTTACAATCAAGTTTCCTTTTTGATTCACTGCCTTGTGCCCTGAGTCTGCTATTGAGTCCTTTGTCGGTTGGCTCCAGTCTGATAGAGAGCACTGTAATCTATTCAGCAATGAGGATTACAAATAGACAGAGAAGAACATTGGGATGAGTTTGGGTGGTAAGGAAAAGTTCCAGATGAGTCTTAATCAGCCATGGATGATGATAATAATAATAATAATAATATTAATAATAATAATAATAATAATAATAATAATAATAAGTAATATCCACACTCACAGACTTTGAGGTGCGGTCACGCAAAGTCCATGAGGGCTCAAGTATTTTAAGGCTCTCTCGCAGACATTTTGAGTCCTTTATGCACACTTTCTGTCGGTCCGTATTTCTGAAGACTTTATTACCCAATATTCATAGCGTTGTGACATTAAACATGAGGTTTTGACAAAACAAAGTAAAGTAAAGATTACCGCTCATCTCATAAAGCAAGAGTCTGCAAGACATTCAAATCAGGGAGTATTAAAAATGTAAAATAAAACCCCCCAATTTGGTGTCATCAAGTAACGTGATATGCTGACCCATTCATATTTATATCATTTCAATCCCTTGCAGTCTCTCTCACTCTACCATTTACCAGGTGACATCAGTTAAGTCCCTGAAGGTTCAGGGTTTCAGGCCTTAGGAGCCTTAGAATCACAGCCCATTTTGCAGCATCAATTTGGGCATATTGGCTAAAGCTGCTAATTTTCTGGATCAAAAAGACCAAAACAATCAGAGGCCCAATCCCAATGTCCCCCTAAAGTCTTAAACCCTGAACTATCAAGGACTTTTCTGATGTCATCTGTTAAATGTTTGAGTGTGAGAGGCTGCAAGGGCTTGAAATGGTGTAAATACAAATGGGACAGCACTTTGCTGCAACATATCATGTTACCGTGACGTCATAGCATGTTATGTACAATTGTGGGTATTTATGTCATACTCTTTACTCCCTAATTTAAATGTCTTCCAGGCTCTGGCCTCACAAGATCTTAAATAATCCATTTACTCGTTTTTGTCAAAACAGCTTTCATTACAAAATGAAAAGAAATGGTTAATAAATAAACCAGTTGTGTAATATAGTCTCTGCTTGCATTCCTCTGCTTTCATGTGTTTTTATGTTACATCTTTAATCCTTAATGTTTTTGTGTAAATGTAATATGCCCGGCTGGCTGAACACACATGTGCCCCCCTCTTTGTTTACCTTTTTTTCCTTACGTCTCCATGCTTCCACTCATAACCCCGTGTTTAAGTCACATTGCTATGAATTGTGGTTAATTCCCTCAGACAAAGTCTGCAGAAATGTGGACTTAAGGAAATGGTTCATAAAGGGCTCAACATGTCTGCCAGAGAGCCCTCAAACACTTGATGATTTGACAGGCGGACAGAACTAAACCTTCACAGACATCAATGTCTATGAGTCTGTGAGAGTGGAGATTGGGATTTGGCCATAGAAAACTGTTCTGCTCCCAGTACAGCAGGTAACACTGGTGTGCTTCGAGTAGAAATAGCAGAAAGTTGCAGTAAATGAGAAACACCTCTGTGCAGCAGGATCTTTGAGCAGGCCGTGTGTCGGTGTAGACAGCTTATGTAGAGAGGAGTGCCCAAGTGGGACACTTCATAGTCTGGATCTGCTCCATGAGACAGCAGGGACTCCACACACTGGCTATTGCCTGGACACACACACACACACACACACACACACACACACACACACACACACACACACACACACACACACACACACACACACACAACATGATGAAACATTCACAAACTTTCTTTCTCAGTCGGTCGCACAAACACTGGATTTGTTTTGGTACAGCATTGTTTTTTAATGAATCAGATCACTGCTTCATTTGTGTAACATGTTAACTGCTAAATGGATGTTTCGTGAAGGTCTACACTGCTACGTACACGCGCATCACAAGCTGTGTTTAACTGGCAGACTCACAACACATGGTTGCAGTCTGGAGCCCTGGTACCTTTGTGCTCTTTGTTATCAGGTTTTCATCAGGATCTGACCTTTCTACTGGAGTTAAACATTACAACCTGACCTATAAAGGTTGCAGCAGCTGATCTGTTTTATTTTGAAAATGCAACCATGCACTTGTGAGATGAGACTTTCAGCCAAATTTCACTAAAACTGGATGATATGGAGAAAATCAAATATCATGACATTTATGACAATATGGCAACAATATTGTAAGGCTGACCATTGGTGCGTTTACAAAATATTTACACAATAGTCACCAGTAATGTGCCAATAATGGCTAAGTGGTTAAAGGCAAATCATAGAACAGCTGGACCAATCTTTAAAGCAGCCTTTAGAACCAGGAAAAGACATGCATGCAGTATTACAATATCCAAAATCTAAGTGGATATCTAGCCTCATATCACGATATCTATAAAATATAGATATATTGCCCAGCTATAGATGTGGTGTTTGGGATATTGTGCCTGGACACACAGACTAATCCGACTATAACTACGTATAATGGATGCTGAGCTGTGTATTTACCTCTCTTGCAGGCTTCATGCAGAGCCGAAGGGAAGTGTGTGTGGGTTGTGTGTGTGTGTGCGCCATTCTGCAGCAGCAGTTCCACACAACCGACACTCCCAGAGGCACAACAGTTGTACAGAGGAGTGGCACCATCGATGGTGGCAGCATTCACCTAGACACACACATATATGTGAGAAACACTCACTATATTAAGTAACACACACATTGGTGTATAACTGGAAGTCAGCAGCTGTTTAATGACAGTGATAATGTGTTTTAGGATAGATACATGGTGAACATGTAATAATGGTGGTGTTAAGAAGACGAATACTTACATTAGCGCCAGCATTTATTAATGCTCTGACACAGGCCACATGTCCTGACAGGCAGGCTTCATGGAGAGGAGTCACATGATCAATGGTGACAATGTTGGCGTGATAACCCTAAAAATTCAAAGCACACAGCGTTATGACTTTAGTTGTTTAGGAAGCACACTGCCTTGTTTAAATGTATCTCTCTATTTGACTTATTAGAGTCAGTCTTTCTGCTTTGAATTAATTCCAAGTAAACGGAAACTGGATTTTGTCAAGTTTGATGTTGACTTTTCTGTATGTTTTTTAAAGTTAAAATTTGACTATAACTTGAAGATTAATTCAAAGTAATTTCACTTTCCCATCCTTGTATGTAATCTATGAATCTGGGGTGTAGGGTTATGCGGGGGCATTGAGGATAGACCATTTGCTAGAATATCTTTTTGTATGTTGTATGCAGTGCAATTCAGCTGCAGACCACAGCATTAAACAATTTTACACATTCAAATAATAAATCTAATAATATATTCAACTGCAAGTGTAATTTTCTACTACAACCTAATTCAACAAAGGTTTCCACACACAAAATGTACCAGACACAAAGTGCAAAAACTAATCTCTACCAAATATCTTGTGTCTGTGTGGGGACCTTACCTGGGCCAGCAGAGTGCGCAGGCCAAGCAGTCGACCCTGAGAAGCTGCTTCATGGAGAGGGGAGCGATCTGCCCACGACCCTGGACACACACGCACGCACCCAGCACACACACACACACACACACACACACACACACACACACACACACACACACACACACACACACACACACACACACACACACACACACACACACACACACAGACAAACAGTTTGTTACAAATTTATTCTCCAATGCCTCATTGAATTTCACTTTTTTCCAAAGCACCATGATTTGAAGATTCTCTGACTTTAGTGTTCCCAGAGGTGGCATCCAAACAGACACTGTGATGCAACACTGATTTACACCCAGACTTTCTCATTGTACAACCAACTCAGCTGTCAGAATCATCTCTATAGTCACATAGAGAGTCTACAGGGGCTTTAAAGATTATTTTGGAGCTATCTGCCTCATTCTATGGTGAAGAACGACTGGCACCGTTTTTCTAGGTGCACAACTAGTAATTACATTTTCCAACTATTGCTGGGTCTTAAATAGCAGTTATGGATTGTCAGGAGTCTAATGAAAAACATTTGTAATAAGTCAGGGGCATTGGGATGAGCTGAATTACACCAAAAACAAGTCAAATTCTACAGCGCAAGTTTTCCTCATTTAGCAAATATATTTTTAATTCCACTATTTTGCTGCATCAAATATTGAGAAGCATGATTGTTCGTCCCATTACATTGCATTCACCACATTTTGAGTGAAATGGAAGTGAAAGGACCTCCACACCTGCTTGTCCTTGTGTCAAGTCTGTCAGACTGGAAGATCACCTTACCGGCTCCACTGAACACTGACAGCCACTGCAAATACTAATAATAACTACTAGCTGAATTAGTAGCTGGATTACTGACTGGGTGCTTGCGCCACAAGCAGAGCAATCATATCAGTATGTTGAGATCAAACCCCCCCAAAAAACTAAACTTTCTGCCTAACCAGCTAACTCATCACTGAATCTGCAATTGACTATGTTTTAAAGCTTTTTTTAAATTATAATCCAATCTGCTGAGACTAAACAGTTTCAGAGACGGCGGCCATATTTAGATGGTCTGTGAGGTCTGTGCCTGACCTCTGTACATGCCACATGCTGAGTTTAAAGGGGTGGCTACAACTATCTGATTGGACCCAACACTTCTGCCATGTTGTTGGCTTTCACCGAGCTGTGACGCGGCTGTTTTTCCAGCAAGTTTGTTTGTGCCTGTATGATTTTGTTTTAACAGGAACAATAATTTGGAATAAAAAAGACAATATCTCCGTTTGTGCTGCATCGATTTTGACCCTTTTTAAAAACTGTCTGTTATATGTCAAAATCATATTTGACCATACACTTTATAAAATATGGAAATAGTGTCTGTGACATAACCCATAGCTCTCTGTCACCATCTTGGCAGTAACGATACAGCCTAACTAACAGACAAAGAGGTGGAGACCCACCTGTCTCGCCCTTAAAGATGTCACAAACAGGGATATTAGATGCAGAGTACACTTTTAAAGGGAGAGTGACATTACACAGTATAAATACTAAAATCTCTCGCGATATATATATGTATATATATATAGATATATATATATAGCCACAGTGTTGTCATATCGCCATCCCATACAGCCTGCTTGAAATAACATTTCTCTCAAGCAAATCGGATGGTTTGGTGAAGATAAGGAACTTTTTGTAATTAACACTGCCATGCACCAATTTAAAACCATCTTTGAATATGACATTAATTAAATGATGGTGCACACGGACCCTAGCCCAACCTACATTTTAGTTGTGCCTGTAATTCTCAGCTGTACGCAACAGTCAAGCTCCCAGGAAGAGTGCCACTCTTTGAAGCACATTTTACATCGTTGCCAAACAGTGGAATTACACCTTTCGGTCCACTCCATTGGCCCTAAAAAACCCTTTTTCTCATTGACTTACATTACATACAAGAGATGTCGGTAAGTTAGAGGTAATTCCTATAATATGATAAATATATATCTCCATTTTAGGTTTGCTGAGAAGCACAATGGATTTAAATACTTTTACCATGTAAAATCTGATGTTATTTTACTGTACAAAGGTGGGAGGATGAAAGTGAAAGTCAGCTGAATATAACACAGTATAATACACGGACAATTTGCTCATTGAACTGTCATGGTTTTTCCTTCAAAGGTTTGCAGAATTTCTCTCTGGAGTCATGTTCAAAATCAAAGTTATTTACTGTACAGTGTTGGAAAATATTAAAGGGAAAGTACGCTCAAAATATATCATCACATTGACGATTTCCTCATATTTGAATTCTCGGTTTTGGATTCGTTTTGGTTAGATCCGGCAGTGGTGGAAGTGCCGGGAATGAAAGACAAATATACGAAATGGTGCATAAAAAAAAAAGCTTACTTATAACCCCATCATTTAAATTTCAGTTCAGAATATGATAAATACGACTTGGCCTAAGCAATATCACTTGCTGCTGGACAGTAATGACATGCAGGGTGTTTTAAAAATGTTTATAAAAGCTTTGCTTCTTGTCGTTTTACAGTGTGGTATAGACGCCTGAAAGCAAGTTGTAAATATGTGTAGCAAAATTAGAGGTCCCAATATTAAATGCCAAACATAACCTATTGCCCACAAAACCTACAGTATACATTATTTACGCTTTGACTTTGAATTATTCACGACTGTATTTATAGGTTTTACCACCCTCTGGAGGAAAGCTCTACCTTTGCCCAGCACATAAACAACCTGCTTTGAACGCAGAAGTCTACCGACCTTGGCTGGTCAGAATGCCCCAGCAGGCCTTCTTCCTCTCCGGGACCTGCTCTGGTAGCGGCCCGGGCTCGGCGCTTCTTTTCCGGGACATCTCCTGAGCTCCGGACGGAACTTCTGGCATCTTCCCGAGGCTGGAGCTCACGCGCTCTGCTCAGAAGAAGTGACTGCAGCAGCTGAGCACGAGCGAGGCAGAACACGGACGAGCTGGTGAGGCAGGGCTCTGAGCGGATGGAGACATCTGACTGGCTGAACGGCTTTGTTGTTGTTGTTGTTGTTGTGTCCAACGCACATGACCGTCTCACGTGCACACCCACGTGTGGACGAGAGAAACTATTTCTGTCCTTGAAGTGGACAGCCTCCACACTACCCTTAGCTGTATGTAATGTAGGCTATGTGCGTGCGTGCGGGGTAGCTAAACCGTGACAGCTTGGCAGATTTAATCACAAGTCATTAGTCTGATCTTTAACTCATAATATTCTAACTGTATTACATCATCACATCTGACATCTGACCAGATCTCCACCACACATCACGTGTCGCCCACATTTCATTTTGTACTGGATTTGCCAGTGGTTAAACAACATATTGTATGTATTCACGTATCTATCATCCATATATATATATATATATATATATATATATATATATATATATATATATATATATATATATATATAGGGTGATACATATATATATATATATATATATATATATATATATATATATATATATATATATATATATATATATATATATATATTTGATGGATAGAGAAAGTTGGATGGATGGATGGACATAGACAAATAGATCATTAGATGGGGGGATGGATGGTAGTCAACTGTATACCAGCCTGCCTTGAATGGATAGTTCAATAATTTGGTGGCAGAATATCTTACTTACATCCTTCAATCAACAGTTTGATGGCTAGTCCATGTCGATGTGTCCTTGAGCAAGACACTTAACCCAAAATGTCTCCCGTAGCTGTTCTACGCTGTATGAATGGTTGATAATCCTGATGTGGCACTTTGCATGGTAGCTCCTCTCATCAGGGTGTGAATGGATGAATGATGTCATGTAGTGTTAAAGCGCTTTGAGTGGTCGGAAGACTAGAAAAGCGCTATACAAGTATGGGTCCATTATTAGAAACAAGATTAATAATTTCCTGCCCTCAATCAGGACCAATTTATTCTCAAATATAGAAACAGCTGTAAACCCTGATGTATATTTCGATGGCTTTTCTCCCATCGACCTACTTCTAAACCTTCTACCTATCTCTTAGACTCCATCCCAACTAGGCTGCCTAAAGACGTTTTACCTTTATTTAGCACATATATGATCAATATGTCTTTAGTAACAGGTCATGTGTCACATCTTATTACAGAGACTAGACCAGTCGATTGCCATTAAAGGTACTGCACTATGCTGGTTTAAGTCCTATTCATCAGATCGATCTCAGTTTGTAAACGATGAAACCTCGATAAACCCCAATGTTAGTCACAGAGTTCCACAAGGTTCTGTGCATAGAACAATTTTATTCACCTTATACAGTATATGCTTCCTTTCATTAATAGTATCAGAAACCACTCCATAAACAGTCATTGTTATGCTGATGATACCCACTAGAGAGCTTATAGTACCATATTACCCCACTAGAGAGCTCATTGTACCATATTACCCCACTAGAGAGCTCATGGTACCATATTACCCCACTAGAGAGCTCATGGTACCATATTACCCCACTAGAGACCTCATAGTACCATATTACCCCACTAGAGAGCTCATAGTACCATATTACCTCACTAGAGAGCTCATAGTATCATATTACCCCACTAGAGAGCATATAGTACCATATTACCCCACTCGAGAGCTGCACTGAATGCAGGGCTACTTGTGGTTCCTCTTAAAAAGTAGGATGGGAGCCAGAGCCTTCAGTTATCAAGCTCCTCTTCTGCGGAAACAGCTTCCACTTTCAGGCCGGGGGCAGACACAGTCACCTCATTTAAGAGTAGACTAAAGATTTTCCTCTTTGATATCTTATAGTTAGGGCTGTTTCAGGTTTACCTGGTCCAGCCCCTAGATATGGTCCAGCCCCTAGATATGCTGCTATAGGCCTAGACTGCTGGGGGACATCTTAGGATACACTGAGCACCTCTCTCTCTCCTCTCTCTCTCTCCTCTTCTCTCTCTCTCCTTCTGGATTCATGTCTCTTCAATGCACATTACTAACTCTGCTTCTTCCCTGGAGTCTTTGTGCTTTCTACAGTCTTCCTGCCCAGTTTCTACCCTCACTCTCCTGTCCTCGGATTCCCCGTTTTCCATGACAATTTTCCCTTTGTGTCCTCCCGGAAATAAAACCCTTACGTTCATACTCTCTGGCCTGTGTCTGCGTTTGTGTCCGACACCACACCACGTGACCGAAACAGAGTAACTGAGGATGATGAATTATGAACTAAGGTCCATGCTCGACTGAATTTTTTTTTAAAGACTTTGTTTAAAAAATATATTTTCTTCTTTCCTTCTTCCCAATTTTTACCAACTTTAATGAGTTGATTAATACATATGAATCTAATTTGAACTTTTTTGTATGAAAGATGACCAGATGGATGAAGACGCCATTTAAAAAAAATCAATGAGCAGTTGATGGCATTGGTGTATTTACATTGAGTAATTTAACTGTTGGTTGATGAACGGATGAATTGATGAAAAGATTAAAACATATTTTAAACAAATTCAAAACAATTAAAACATGTTGGATACTTTAATCACTTAACACCTTAATAAACAGTGAGGCCTAATATGTTAAAGTATATCACGTCATAATAGACTAATAGATAATATCAAGTAATTGACATTTATTAAAGGCAGTGGTGTATAAAGTACCCAAAAGCCGTACTTGAGTAAAAGTAAAGATACCTTACTGGAAAATTACTCCAGTAAAAGTAAAAGTCTCCTATTAAAATACTACTTGAGTAAAAGTCTTAAAGTATCTGATATTTTCTGTACTTAAGTATCAAAAGTATTTTTCTGACATAAAATGTACTTAAGTATTGAAAGTACAAGTACATGCTTTTAATAAAAAAGCAAAGGGTCAGAATTTTGAGAATTATGAAGTTTATTCTTTTAAGTGCTGTGGCCACCATGACCAAGGACCAGGAGTTGTGTTGATACAATAACTGGGTTGGCTGGGATCCATCCATATATATTATGTTCAACATAATATATTGTACCTAAGTATACTTTTGCATCTACTATGAACTTATCATCATAATTCTCCAAAAAGCAATATGACACTATGAAGGACTTGTAACAGTGTGGTTATAAGTATGCTCATTCCGCCCGCCGTGGGTCTCTTGGTACCGGTCTGTGGGTCTCTTGGTACCGGTCTGTGGGTCTCTTGGTACCGGGCCACAGAAAGAATGAATGAAACATTTCAATTAAATAAAAAAAAATCAAGGCCGGAAAAATGTTTTATTGTGAAAAATGACCGCATACATCCGTCTGTGGTAACCTCAGACGGAACCTCTTGACACATGTCAAGATGTTACGTTACTCTAAAAATGAAACGTAAGTCTGTTACAACTCTGTCGGTGATCTGGAAACCAAGGCAGAGTATCCTGAGATCGCCAAAAAAGCATGAAAACCTGCTTCCATTTCAACATCCTGTCTTTGTGCAGCGGGTTATAAGTTAAGCAGTAGACTGGACTAAAGGTTTAGTTAGGAGTAGAGTCAGTAGACTGGACATAACGAACACACGTCAGGTGTCGTTGTCTCCCGTCTTTCCGAGGTCGGACCCGGTCTGTGAAAATATTGTCTTCACGTAACCGGTCCGTGACGCATAAAGGTTTGGGAGCGCTGGACTAGAGGATGTAGAGGGAAAATGCAGAATGTTGTGATTCGCAAAACCTGCTTCGTGGAGTCTGTGTTCCACCACAGTCCCCGATGTTTTTTTTAAAGATAGATTTGATTTTGTAGCGAGTAACGAAGGTTTCAGAGGAAATGTATCGGAGTAAAAGTATCATTTTTCTTTGCAAAATGTAGTGAAGTAAAAGTAAAAGTAAACAGAAATATAAATAGTAAAGTAGAGTACAGATATCCCCAAAAACTACTTAAGTACAGTAACGAAGTATTTCTACTTCGTTACTATACACCACTGATTAAAGGTTAGAAAAAATTAGGAAATCTGTTTAAAATATTCTGTGAAATATGACAAAGCCAAGGCCAACACTCATGCAATTGTGTCCTAAATTAAAATTAATAATAGGATTGAGTAGCAACAGGGCAAGCAAACTATCAGTGACTGAGATTTGGAAATAACGGAATAGTTTGTGTCTTCTTGGCAGAATTTGATAAACACTCTTCATCAATGCTTTATATTTCGGTCAAATGTATTGTTCGTTCATTTATTCAATGATGTTAGTTTGATCATTTATTTCACCTTTTTAATAGGGTTTTGGGAAACAAGTGGTTTCAGGTATAACATTTAGGAATTTGGATAAATTTATACTTTTGTTCACAGTTTTGTTTTAATGCAATATGTCTGAGGATATATCATTAGAACTGTTTGTTTAAATGTAATATACAATGGTAATTTCTTCAAGAATTTGATTTCATGAAAGTAAAATTTTGCTAAAATAATGATAAATGAATGTAATATTCTTCATTACTGGAAACATTAGGTTTGTTGGATATTAATAACAAATCACATTCTAGAAATATAAATATAGAATTGAAAGAATTACAATAAATGATTAGAAAATTCTATTTCATTTTTTTTCTTGTTTCAAATATGTACAATTTAAGTGTTTAAAAAGGAAAAGATCGGCAGGAATGTTCAAGAACACATTCTAGGGATGTGCAAAGGTCCACAGTATTATGCTATAGTATATACGCATATATATGCATACCTGATCAATATCATTATGGAAAATCTCTCAAATAGTACATGTTATCTAGAAATAAATGTAATGTTATATTCATAATGTTTTGTTTGTATTAGTATACCTCGAGTCTTATACGTAAATTTACTGTAATGTATGTAGCTTGTTTGTGTTATTATAGATACATACTTACGTATGCTTTCTTTAATCCACACAGTTAAGATTATTATATTGTATTTAATATTATTTCTACATCCACGATTGCATTCATGAACATATGTTGTTCTTAAATTGGTTATCAATAAAGTTGACAAATAAAAAAAAGATGGAAGCCTTCTTCCGCCTACTCATCGCTCGCAGTTGCGTCAAGTCTGTTGTTGCGTCAAGAACACAAAACCGGAAGTATACAAAAAGTAAAATATCTTAATGACGCTTAACATTTCCACTACAAGGAGTTGGATAAACTCTTCACTGCAGCAGACTCTTTCGAGTTCCTAGTCGAAAATAGGTGTTGGAGAATGATGTTGTATGTTTCTCATCAGCCTCCTGCAAACATTAGCTAGTCACATAGCGTTAGCTTAGGCGAGGAGCGACCCTCTCTTGGCTCAGTTTACGTGAATGTACACAACTAAAATCTAATTTCAAAAGGGTGTATCCATGAACAAAATGATTCCCATTATCCTAAATTACCTTTGAAGACTAAAATCCCTCATTCAAAATACGCTTGAAAATCCTTTTATTTTGAAACGCATGATCGGGAAGTAGCTACGTGTTCAATCTGTGTAATTTGACACTTCCTCTATCACACTAGCTAGCAAACGCGCACATCCTGTGCGAAACATCTCTTTTTGAGTTACTGTAATTCGTATTATCCCTAGAGTCGTAGCTGCTGTTTAAAGATGAATACGGTTCTGTCGAGAGCTAACTCTTTGTTCGCCTTCTCCCTGAGCGTCATGGCGGCCTTAACGTTTGGATGTTTCGTCACGACAGCGTTCAAAGACAGAAGAGTTCCTGTGGACGTCCACGTCTCTAAAGTCATGCTGTAAGATTGGTTGTGGACTATCATGTGTAACAGCTGTTAGCGTGAACGTTACGTGTTCATAGCTATGTAACGTGTGTTGCTGATGCTGTAACGTCCGTACAGTTGTAAGCACAGCGACAATGAGCAGTACGAAGACATCCGGGGCTTTTAGACGTTATGGCGTTAAAGACTCCAGCAGCACGCGCCATGGTGGTAAACGTTACAGTTTGATATCTGGCGTTACGTCACCAGCTCGGTCCTCTTTGTTTGTGTCAGTGGACAGTTCCTGAGCCCAGTTTGAGTCTGTGACTCTAACCAGACGAGCCAGAAGCGCTTTATTGATGTGACAGACAGGTGGAGATGCAACTGTCAAGCACTGAGACTGGTCACTGAATTATTGGTCCCATTCTTATTATTGATCCTCAATTAGATCAAAGCATGGTTAATTTTAGACAAATATATTGAATGGAAGTTTGTGTAAAGGCATTACATCGGAATACATATAAAAGCAAAGTAATTTAACCAAAAGCTTATTTGATCAAATGTCCTCATGGATTCATTTGCTATTTTATGTGATCCCTTCTCTCTCCCTGTTGAACAGGAAGAACGTGGATGACTTCACAGGACCCAGAGAGCGCAGTGATCTGGGTTTCATCACCTTTGACCTCTCAGCTGATATCCTTTTAGAATACTGCTGCTCAAAGTGACATGTACAGTACATCTTTCACTGGTAAATGGGCTCTCGTTTACGTAGCAACGTTCTAGTCTCATGACCACTCAAAGTGCTTTAGACTACAGGTAAATATTCATCCACGCACGCACGCACGCCTCTGCCATTTCCTGATGGCAGAGGCTGCTAGACTCACTCACACCAATTGCACAGGCCGAATTTTCCTCTCTTTTTTAATTTTATGATTTTTGTTTATTGTTTTTTATTTATCTATTTTGTTTCTGTTGTGCATCATATTAGTATTATCTACTACAAAAGTCCCTTAGAAATAGACCCATCTCTGTGATAATAAGTAAAGTTTCTATTCTGTTGATACGGTGTTGACATGGTCCAGTGTCGGACAGACGTAAACTCAACCCGCTGTGGTTCCTGAGGGTGAATGTTCTCTTGTTCCTTAACTTGTCCTACATCTGCAGCCCATTTTTGACTGGAACGTGAAACAGCTGTTTCTCTATGTGTCTGCTGAGTACACCACAAAGAGCAATGTGAGTCATAGTACACACACACACACACACACACACACACACACACACACACACACACACACACACACACACTGCAAAGAGCAATGTGAGTCACAGTCAACTCTTGTTGGAAATTTGAAATTTGCGTTGTAGAAGTGGACTCTGCATAGTGGCATATTTATATATATATATATATATATATATATATATATATATATATATATATATATATATATATATATATATATATTAGGGCTGCAACTAACGATTATTTTAATAATCGATTAATCGGTTGATTATTTTTTTCGATGAATCGGATAAAAAAGCAAAAAATCAATAAAGCATTGATTTCCAACCCTTTATTCAAAAACAGAAGTGACAGTGCAAATTCACAGTGCAAAACATCTTCGGAGAGCACAAACAGGTTGCTCCTTGAACATCCCTGAGCTGTTAATTACATTTTTTTTTTTTTTTAAATGGACTACCACTAAAAACATACACAAGTATGCTTTACATCTGCCAAATGTGAGCCCTTTTTACTGTAGTTGATCTCTTTGGAGCAGAGGCTGCATTTACATGCCCTGCTTTATCAATATGTATGAAACACTGGGCAGTGGGAAGCTGATCCTCTCACGTCTGTTTTGACCACTTCATCTCAGCTCTGCATCAAGCTGCGCTGCATATAGAGCGTCCTCTTCCTTAAACTATTTCATTCACATCATCTTATCAATATCTGGGTCTCTTACGACTACGAAATGACGTTGTTGGCTAAGCCCAACTACGTGATTTGATTCATTCTACTTTGAGTAAAAAAACCTGCAGCCAGATCCTCCGGTGTGCCGGTTTAACGTTAACGAGTGACAGCGTGAACTGAACCAGACCGGGGGGTTACGGCATGTTTCATTACGTTACGTTTTTTTTTTTTACAAGCAAGACTGAACTGTAACGGAACATAAAGTAACTTTAACGACAATACACAACCCAAACACGTTAGCTAACGCGATAGCGAGCTGACTAGCTTCCATTAAAAACAAGTTTGAGGGAAATGAGACGCTGGAGACATCTTAACGCTGATTGGCCAAGACTCGACACATCAGAGATGTTCTATTTTTGCTAAGATCACGACCTCAGCTTGTTTCTGCGTCTCACTCCAATCTCAGAAACGCAGGCGGCCAGTTGCTCTGGTCCGCTCTTTTTTTTCTTTTTTTCTCCGCGATTTATTGACTGCCGTAACAATTGCGACACAACGAATCGATGATGAAATTCGTTTCCAACACTTTTCATAATCGAATTTTATCGATTCGTTGTTGCAGCCCTAATATATATCTATCTCGATATGGTTATGATCGATACAAAATGAAGGACACACATGATACGAGTCTTAAATATGAATCCACAATATCCAGTTTAAATTGCCTCCATTGTACTGCAGATAAAAACATGCAAAAATTCCAAACTGTGCAATCCACTTAATTAGGTCTACAATATAATAAACCATATGTTCTACTTTTACTGTGTGTGTGTGTGTGTGTGTGTGTGTGTGTGTGTGTGTGTGTGTGTGTGTGTGTGTCTCTCTCTCTCTCTCTCAGTCTCTAAACCAGGTGGTGCTGTGGGATAAGATTGTTCTTCGAGGTGAAAACACCAAACTGAACCTCAGAGACATGAAATCCAAATACTTCTTCTTCGATGATGGCAACGGACTTCGGTTAGACACACACACACACACACACACACACACACACACACACACACACACACACACACACACACACACACACACACATCACTACATTTATCATAGATGCTCATCACTTTTCAGATCAAAATTTGGCATATTTTCCACAAAGTTTATAAATGTATACAATAAACTACTCATCAGAATATAAAATAAGTATAAATCAGCACCATCTTGACTTTCACAACATGAACGTGCTATTAATGTGCATACTGTGTGTGGGAGCATCAGTGTTGCAGGTGTCAGCATTAGCTTCGTGAAGATTGGACCAGTGCACTGAGAAACTCTTGAGGTTGTCACTGCTGCTTTGGTCCAGATTGAGGACAATGCCCCACTGTTGTCCTGTGTGGCTCACCATCAATTGTACCGTTCCCTGAGCATTCATCCAGGTGGATGTCAGGAAACAAAACAGCCCTTCTCTGACTGGGCTGTTTTGAAACCTGACACCCTAACATACGCAAATTGAAACCAAAGCATCCTCACAAATGCGGCCTGTGTTTCTGAATAATACTGGAGTTAATGCGCAAAACACAACATTCTGGTATGTTTCAAAGCAGCGGACATTAGACAACACTTCACACATGCCTCAGTGCCAGAAAGTGTCTTGTGAATGCTGATACAGAGGCGTTCCTTTCCCTTTGTGAATAGCTTACAACATGCACAGACAAAAAAGCATTAGTAAACATAGTGGTATCTAAATTTAGACAACAAAACATATGTTTCTCTCTAAAAAGATGAATATGTATTTACATCAGACACTTCCTCTTTCCTTTCTCTGTGTCTGGAGGACACGATGCTCAGCAGTGTGACCATACAGCTCTAGACTTACCCAGAGAGCCTTTATAACTGCTCTGTTAATCACGGTTTCGATTTCAGTCATTGTTGATTGGATGGATCCACAATATCAGTTAATCAACTTCTTGGCAAGAGCAAAAGCTACAGATGGATGATTAGGCCCCTTTCATACCACATCAGGTTTTATTCCGACTTTTGTCACAACAACAGAATACATGGAGCCAAAACCACCTTTTATTTACTGGGATTGCAGTGAGAACGGTGTTCACATTTTGAGCTGCTTTGTATCATTCACTTCACTCCCAAATGGTTTGACATCAGCGCTGACTGTGCAGCAGATTCTTTAGTAAAGCTATGTGGCCTCTTCCAGATAAAATAGACACAGGATGACGTGTGCCCAAAAGGGTACAACATAATAATATAATAATAATATCAGACAAATTGGTGTTCAATATTGCCGCAGTATCGGCTGATTAGATCTGACTGACGATACTACCAAGAGGCTATTCCATTCAGACTATGATCAGTTTGGAGTTTTCTGGAACTAAAAAACTGCTAAATTTACTGGACTGATCCATCAATTTAGTCTTCCATATAATAGTTGGGGGACCAACAGGAGATTAATTAAGAGAATGTCATCACCAAAGCTGCTGAGGCTAATCTGTCCGTAAATTTAGCGCCAATATGGGAGTCTTTTAAACATAATGGATCCTACATTTCCTATATTGCAACTCAATCTAATCTTTTATTTAAGCCCTCATCTCTCAAACCCCACACCTTCAGTTTGTCTCACAGACCTTTTGCCCAAGCTGAGATAACCCTAATGACATCATTATGATCATCAGAGAGGTTCTATTAGACAAAAACACAGAGGTCATTATAGCACTTTAAATGTTATGTTATAATGTAAATGTTTAAACAAGCTTCTGATGAATATCATTATAAAATCTGAGGTTTAAGTTTGAACATCTGTCACGTCTGTCGTCTCCAGGGCCAATAAGAACATCACGCTGACGCTGTCATGGAACGTTGTTCCCAACGCGGGAGTCCTGCCTCTGGTGGCTGGAAGTGGACACGTCAGCCTCCCTTTCCCAGACGCATACGAGACCACCAAGAGCTATTAGTCAGACTAAAACACACACTGATGACTCACACACACTGGAATGTGTGTTTCTTCGTAGATGTAAATTAATTTTTGGTTTGTAATAAAAGATGATTGGAACATCTGTGTTTGAAAGGATTTTTTAAATAGCAAGAGCAGTACACTGTTGATAAAGGGTCAGTCCACCCAATCCCAAGCAAATACCAATACCACTTATTGTATGTGCAGACATTAATGGTGTTGGTTTCATTTCAGAACATGAAGCGGTGTCAAAGTGCAGTGTCATTAACAACGCCTTTATACTTTTGAATACCAAATTCAGTCACACTGAACAAGACAAAGAAACTTTCATACATAGTCAGTTAGAAAAGGTGACGTATCTAAAATGTGTACTCATATTGTTTGTGTTTGTTGACTACCAGTTCAGAATTGGGTCTTTTTATTGGTTTTGGGATCCACTGTGTTTAACATCAGTGAATGGATTCACGGTGTAAATGAGAAATATTTGTTCGGTGTGAAATAAAAGTGTGTCTTATATTTTCTTTTAAATTGCTTTTGGTTGAGACATTTACACGTACTGCTCAGAGTTGTGTCCTAATAGATGATGTTCCTTCTGCTTCCCACAAACTAAAGTGGAAAAGAGAATTGCACCTGGTTTCTCTAGATCCAATTCTTCGTAGCTTCAGGTGTGTTCAGGCTGTGTGGATGACAGATACGGACGACAGTTGCACCTCAGCGAACTTGAGAAAAGGTGAACTTCGCGTAAACGAGGACTCAACTACTCTAGTCCACATGGTTACATATGGAATACTTCATAGGTTTGTGGGAAACACATTGCTTTAGCACCTGAACAAATGAGCCTCCAAGTAGAAAATCAAAACATTCACATTTAAGTTTTCAATTATTTTTTATCACAATGACAAACATACACATGGAATTCACTGTACACACAGAATACCACTCAGTAACACATGGAATCTTTTCCAGTTCAGTGAGCTATTTTTGCTCCAAAAATAATTGCGACCTCTTACAAGCAGTGCTCCATCCTGCGGCAGTCTGTACATCGTAAAGGTGGTTTCATAGTCAGCCAAACTTCTGGTTAAACGTGTATTCTAGCAATGATAGAAGAGAAAATTAACCTTCAGGTCACAGAACTCTTTGGAGGAAAGACACTTGTATTGACATTTTGTAAAAAAGATTGTAGTCCTGCCAGATGAAAAGATTAATATCAATTTCAAGATAGCACCACGATTAGAGGCAAGGAGAAACTGCTGACCAGGCTCCATCAACAGTGAAAGAAACACAACTGGAAGGTCTTTATTTCAGTTTAGTCAGGTTCAATGTTACTGACAGCCAACCCACACAAAAGGTCAAGCATACACACTTTTTAAAATCCTCTTCATGAAAGTAACCCCTTTCACACCTCACTGTTGCATTTAGAAAAAGGTACACACAGACTGGGTGCGGAAACAAAGTGTTTTTGTTAATCCAGGCGCTGGATGAGCTTCTCCTCCATCATACAGTAGAGGGCAACGTGGGACAGGTCCGAGATGAAGGCGTCGCAGCCTCGTCTGCTGACGCTCTTACAGCCTCTGAGGTCCAGCAGAGTCAGAGAGGAGAGACGCTTCAGGTAGGACAGACAGCCGTCTGTCAGCTCACTGCAGCCTGCACACAGACAGGTGCCAGGAATGCTTTTTAACAACATTGTAAACCTAAATAGCTTTTTTAGTTTTAGAACATAGGATTGATTCAATGTATTGTTTGAGTTAATTTTCAAAGATTACAAAGGATGGTTTACAAAACACTGGTAAAGATCATTCATGAGGTAAAAAAAAAATATCCAGCTAAAGGATTTCTCTCAAGCAGGCTGACTGGGAGAATGCAACTCTGAAATTTAAATTGTTTGACAGATTACTTCAAATAAATGTCAGTTTTTAACCAAGACCTGCAGTATTTGGATCAAGTAGCTCTTTAAATCAAGGTGCCAATTAAGATATCATCTGCGGCTTTGTAAATATAATGATTGGATCTAATTAGTTATCAGCAGATGTTAAAAGGGGATTAGGAAGGTGTCATAAAAGGAGAATAATGAGAAGTTTTAACTAATCAAACACCCACCTGCCAGTGTGAGTTCAGTGAGACTGTTGCGGGTGTGAGTCCCGGCTGCAGCCAGCAGGGCGATAGACGAGTCGGTGATGTCCTTGCAGTGAGCCAGGTCCAGTCTCTCCAGCTGGGGCATGTGGCGCTGAAGCAGCCTCAGAGTGGACTCACTGATGTCCAGACCGGACAGACGCAGCGTCACCATGTTCTTCAGTCTGCTGCGAGACAACTCTGCACCTGCAGAACAGACATCACGTGAGCTGATCCATCCATACATACCCGAGATACGGGGTCGCCGTGACCACTACGTTGCATTTCGTTGTGAAACACTGTCGCAATAAGAACTTTGAACCTAGAACAGCAAATTTGATGTACATATACACATGGAGGTCTCTGTGGTTAGTTTACAACAGTCCGGTTCTGGTTGCACATAATTTAACCAGTGGATGTGCTGTGTTTAATAGTGGTTTGACAGTGACATCATCACTCCAGTTTGAGACAGCAGGAACAGAGATCTACTGCCTTCAGACCGCTATAAACAAAAAAGGGACCAGAATAAAAGGAAAGGCCTTCAGTATAAACTACTAATTGTTGTGGATCAGAGAGCTCGTGGATCTTTCGTCGGCTTTATTGCCATAATGGGAATACAGCTGCTGAGCTTCGACATCGCTCATTTCTGCTGCTACTGACCAGGCGGGATGATGAGCTCTTTAATCTGGGCATCTTTAAGGCCTTCACACCAACGCAGGTCCAGCAGCCGCAGGTAGGGCAGAGTGGGAGAGGCCATCGCCGATAGACAAGACCAGGACAGACCAGTTACCCTCAACTCCCTCAGACCTGAAGACACACAAAGACAGAAGAGGAGGTGTAATGAGTCCATATATACACATAATATATGTATACATATATACACACGTGTGTGTGTGTGTGTGTGTGTGTGTGTGTGTGTGTGTGTGTGTGTGTACCTGGCAGCCTTGTGAGCAGACAGTTAAGCTGCCTCTTGGCCAGCGGGGTCCAGGACAGGTCCAGAGAGGTGGGCAGGCGTTTAATGATGCCCGCCAGGGCCGGGTTACTGAGCGGGCTGCACCGGCTCACGTCCACATGAGTCCACAAACGCTTGTCACAGCTCCTGCACAGGACAGTCACAAGCCGTGTGGGAGCGCTGCTTCACCTTCACCAGCTGAGCACAAGACTCAAACACATACTGCATGTGGACGAGTAGAAGAGGGCGACTTACCACTTGTACCAGGCCTTACAGACGGTCATGCAGGCCAGCAGCTCTGCTCTGTTCAGGTACCTGAACACAGACACCCACACCTCCTTCTCCCCGCCTCGTTCGTTGCCCACGTCCTTAAAGGACGGCAGGGACAGCAAGGACGGCGGAGACAGGGAGGAGTGCGCAGGAGGAGCGGCGGCTTCCTCTTCCTCTGAAGAAGTTGCAGAGTGATCTCTAGGGCCTCTGTTGCCATGGTTAGCCCGCAGACGTGGCCTACGAGATAAAACATATCAAATGAACAGGGGAATGTCACAGACGGCCATTAGTGGTTTTGATTGGTTGCCAGTCTCTCGAGAGGCCTTCCGTAATATGAGCCTGCCAAAAGCCAGATGGCTCAGAAAAGAGTGGAGCTCATGACGCTTGTGAAACTTTTGTCAAGACCGTGATGGACAATCCATGATGACACTCACCCAAACAAGTTCCAGAGTCATCTGATGCTTTCTAGAACTTCTTAAAATGTAAAAAACTAAAATGCCCCTAAACACAATGAAAAATGAACTACAAAATGCCAGAGACACAATGTTAGTCTCAATGGTTGAGGTCAACTGGCATCAAACCAATTGAGATTCTGACCTGAACTGAATAATAAACTCCCAGCCAATGTGGAGTCGTGATCAACACATGCAGGAAACGTTTGGTTGCGGTCACTGCTGTAAAATGAGGTTTAACTAGTCACACACACGATTCTTATAGCTCACTAGATTGAGTCAGTGTTGCCACATACACAGCAGCATGGTGACATTTATCATCACAGTTTTAACGTATTATATCCACACACACACACTTTCTTTCATGTACTAAAAACATATTGGACTGATCACAAACACAGTACTTTGCATATACTACCTGGGATTTAGTAGTTATACACCTCTAATAATACAAATACTTCTAACAGAACCGTTTCATGTGACGTGGAGGGTGTGACAAATTAACACTACCCAGATAATCTCCTGCTGGGAGCCATGTGGGCTGTTTGGTCTCAAAGTAAATGTGTATGCGAGTTTGGGATGTTTTAAGGTTTTATATTAATTAATGTTTATATCACAGGTAGTAGTCATGTATAAAATGGAGCTCTACCTGCCAGGTCCTCTTGGGGTTATACCGTCAGCTGTGGCGTCGGTGCTCCTGAGTCGTGAAGCTTTGGACAGCGCCGTCTTCCTCTGGATGAAGCCGTGCTGACCAGCAGCCGCTGCCGTCCTCAGACCCATGGCTGCTTCTAGCTTTGGCACTATGGAGCCTGGAGAGCGCACAACATGTCTCGGTTTGAGTCAACCTCGTTCATTTGATACTTTATAGTTACATTATGGGAAGATGGATAAATAAAACAAATACACATATACCAGCATGTCTCTTGGCCTTGTGGGGGCGCTGTAGAGTGACAGTCAGGTAGGAGCCACTCAGCAGGTCATCGTTTAGATCAGACACCAGAAGGACGGGAGGTTCTGGGTCTGAATCCCAGCGCCCTTCCTCCTCCACCTCGTCGTCGTCCTCTTCATCTTCCAGCGTGTCCATGTCCTCCTCTTCAGGGTCAAACTCCTGCCCCTCACTGTCCTCATCATCATCTTCATCATCATCAGTCCTGCGCCTCCTACGCCGGCAATGCAGTCGTTCTTTGTCTCCTTCTTCGCTGTCCCCTTCTTCCTCATCTTCGTCATCATCATCATCGTCATCGTCGTCGTCGTCGTCCGACTCCTCGGATTCGTCTCCTCTTCGCTGCATCCTGGAGCCTCCCCTCAGCCTCACCCCTCGTCCCCGCCGCCCGCCCTCCCTCATGCCCATCCCTCGCTTCACCTTGAGGGCGGAGGCGGAGCCAGAAGACAGGAGCCCTCCTCTGCTTCCTCTGTGGGCCGCGCCTCTCAGCAGGCCTCTCCTGTTGGCACCGAACACCCTCCTGGAGTGGCTCCCCGCTCGGGAATGGAGGGCCATCTTTCCTCTCTGAGAGGCTGCAGAGAGGGACGGATGTGATCAGGTCAGAACAATCACAACCACACCAAAAGATGAAATTCAAGGACTTTGTTTTTGGAAAAACATTTTTAAAAGTTATTTTGTGATTATTCACAAACAAAGTAATTGGTGGGCAGTAGGCAGTACAAATGTTGTCTTTTTGAGATGACAAACCTTCATCGTCGTCGTCACTGGCAGAGTCGTCTCCGTCGCGGCTGTGTCTCTGGCGTCGGTAAATCTTAGCCATGCGAGCGTCCAGCAGGGTGGAAGACTTTCGCTTCTGGACAGGGAAAGAAGGAAAAGGGAGGGAGGAATGGAAGGAAGGGTAGAAAGAACAATAAAAGAGACACAGAATGACAAAGAAAATGAGGACATTATGGGGAAAGAGAGGTAGAGAAAAGAATACATTCATATAAATTAATAGTATTTAGAAATAAACAAGTCAAAGTAGAGACCCAAAAACAAACACTCACCGCTGGAAGGCCTTCACCTTTGTCTCCTTTAGACTGCTGGAGGAAAAAGGAAATACAAACTGTCAATATCAGAAATGACTTAAGAAACTGACAGAAGAAGGGTTAGCTGACAGTTTGGGCTTGACATTAGAGGCCGGTAACATTTTTGGACATAAATGGGGATTACGTGCTGATGATGTTCAATGACAAATGTTGATAATATCTGTAATCTGAGACCAGAACCTCTTGCTATCATCTACTCACCCAGTCAGTCATAGTATGGTTACATGCACACATAGTGAATGCTTTGCAGCCACTAAAAAACATCATCGTGCTCATACAATGGACTAAACCACCCCGCAAAAACGGATAATCGTATACAGAGTATCTTTGGTGTAACTGTTAAGCATATATACATATCGTTTCCATCAGTGGTTAACATCAGATTTTGAAAGTCATCATTACAATTTATCACACATTGAATGATCTTTTACTTAGAAATAGCTCCTGAAACAAAAGCTTTTTAGTTTAGCAGCAATGTTGTACAGCTTGAGCATATAACAGAGCTACAATGACAAAGTGAAGAGAATATCCTTATCATTTATGTTATTGATAATTCAACGTGTGTGTGTGTGTGTGTGTGTGTGTGTGTGTGTGTGTGTGTGTGTGTGTGTGTGTGTGTGTGTGTGTGTGTGTGTGACAATATAATGACGTGCCTTTAATATCTGAAACAAGAGCAATGAGGTCAGTATTAGATTGTTCTGGACTTTTTGCTTATGAAAATGGTTGTAATCAGAGAAAATCCTCACACAATCACAACACCATCCCCTGTTCAAGGATCTCACAACAGTGAGAGCATTAATATAGCAGCAAACAACTATTTGGTATGTAAAGACAAAGAGGCGTAATGTCTGAGTGTGTTGTAATCAGAGCTTCTGTGTTTTGTTTACGTAGCCGCGCCGGCTTCGAGTACCTTTTAGTGTACGTTCCTCCCAGTGACGAAAACATAGCACCCACCCACCAAATCCTTCCCAGGTAAACCCTGATAGCTCCGTCATCACTACTCATGTTAACACCCTTAGCTGAAGCCTCCAACTCGTATTGAGCACCTTAACAACTGACAGGAAGTCAATCAGACAGACAGCCGTGATGAAAACCAAAAAATTACCCAGGGATTCAAGTTGAAAGTTGAGTAGACGGGGCCACTGAACAACATCACCTCCTTTAACATCCCTTTTGACATTGAATAAGTGGAAACCGGTGTGTCCAATAACGCATTGACAACACTTACAATTTTAAGATTAAACATAATACATTTATAAATGCACTGAAAAACACAGATTATTTATCTCTAGAATTAGATACAAGTATAATTAACTCGTCACCATACTTCCTGACGTTAACTTAACGTCATATAACAAACGTGTTCAGGCTACACATTGTTCATGATGAGCCATGAGAAAAATCATTTTGAAAGTATGGAAAAAGGAAAACAGCACAGAAACCAATCTAAGCTCAAAAATTAAAAACAGATAACAGTCAGAGAAGAGGCACTAATCTTGTATGAACTATGAAAACAGAATTCTTAAATAGGAAATTTTGTCAGCAACAGAAACATTTACATCAAGAGTTGTGTCTGTTCTCTTGATAGGTGGAATGGGAAAAGGGGTGGGGTGCACTCGACAGACGGGTGGATGTACTCAAGAGTAGGCGGCACCTCTCACCAGTCTCGAGCTGATTGGCTGAGAAGGCAGAGGGGCCGCCACCAATAGAAGTGACGCTGAGGAGCAGGAAGGAAGAGGAGGAGGAGGGAAGAAACCACAGCGAATCACCTCCCCATCCTGCTGGGTGCCCACAGGACCCCCTATGGTAGCAGAGGGCCCGGGGCCCAATCTGAGAACCAGGGGGCCACGGGGACGGAGGAGCTGCTGGTGGCCGGCAGCAAACGAGTCATCGCTGCCTGACGACTGACGGAGTTAAACCACACTCAAAAGAAAAGGGAAATAAAGCAACCAAAAAAACAAACAGACAGGAGACACACAATACCCATTAGCGTCGACACACTGCAACCAAGTGTGTGTGAACGGCAGGTTAATAGGCTGAGTGCAAGAGAGAGCGCAAGCAAAGGTACTCAGACGTATGTGTGCGCAGTGGAATAAATATACAAACAAGTAGGAAACCCTGAGACCGAGAGAGAGAGTGTGTGAGTGTGAGCGTGTGTGTTTGTATTTGTTGATAAAAGTTTGCGTACCTCAGGGTCAGTAATCCCTTGGACACACTTTGGACACTCCCAGCAACTAGGCAGGTCTTTATTCACCACTCCTTCACCCTGAACCTGTAGAAGCAGACATATCATTAGTCAACTGGATGAACTGAAGGAAGAAGAGAAGTAATAAAGGAAGATGTATAAATGAACAAGACTAGTGTATACCTGGCTACAGTACATTTATCTGACTTAGAGAGAGCATTCATATTGAATACATGTGTAATATGACCCATATATGCTGTATGTGCTACAGTATAAGAGGTGTGAAAATGTCTCGATTCTAAGAAGCATGGCGATGTTGTGTGAATGATTCTGCATCGATCATCCACGAATCATCATCAGGAGGCTGGTTTAATGTCACTTCAGTATGCGTCTTTACTGCGTTTAGCTGTCATTTACTGAGCCGTTACGCATTCCTGGGCCCTGTACTACAAAATTAGTTCCAACATTCCCAGTTGCTCCATAGTGGGAATGTTTGAGGGCACAGTAAAGCACATACAGGTTCCACTAGGAATTCAGACACATAAAGCAGCAGTAAATATAGTGTACCGTGTAGTAAACTGGGAGCGTGTGTGCGCATCGTACCGTGAGGCAGGCAGGATGGACTATCTGCGCACAGTTGGAACATTCCATCAGAGTGAGGGCGGGGTCTCCGGTTTCCTCCTGATTGGGCTCCTTGCAGATCTCACATACTGCAGACAGAGGAAGGCCCGGCTGGAAGAGACGGAGAGGAAGATTATGACACGCATCGAACATAAATACATAAAGTATAAAAAGTTACCTACAGACAGACACTGTCGGAGCACACAGGTCTGCTTGAGTTTCCCTGGTCCTCCAAACTTTTTCATGTCTCGGCAGAAGTTACAGTCTCCACACTCTGGTCTCATGCAGGCTTCACAGCGCTTACACCTGCAGAAAAGCAAATGGATGATCACTGAAGACAGATGAATCATACACTTGCACAATTACATTAATAATAAAACATTTAGAATGGTAGAATATTGGCGTTGGCTCCAAACTGGGTTTTGCTGAACTTATTTACTACCAACAACATGTGACAAAAATAAAATTTTGACATGACAAAATGTGTTTCTCAAACATGCTTTGTTACCTGACCCTGCGCCGTCTCAGCACTGACATGGAGGAGGCTGGTTTCTGTGGTCGTGGGATGATGGGAGTGGAGGAGAACTTAGGACGAGGAGGAGGTGGAGGGGGAGGAGGAGGCTGGTACCATGAGGGCTGACGGAGAGGAGCAGAACGTTTGAGAAGGGACGGCTGAGGTAACAATACTAAAAACAGAATAAACACAACTAAATGTTTTATAATGTCAATTAGCAAACATTTGATAAATCAAGACTCTATTGATCAATACTTACTTAATTTAAACCCCATTTAGAAACATATTACTATTATTCTGTAAGGCTGTTCAGTCATCCAGCACCAATGCGTGTCTAAAAGTGAAGCCGGCTTACTCTCTTTGGCCACTTGACGATTGGTTTTCCTGTGTAGGATAGGTTGGGATTGTCATTGGCATGTTCCTTCAGTAGAGCCTGAGGACGGAAGAGACCAAAGTGGTGGGAGAGAAAGCAGGGGACATCATTAACATCGGCCGTTTCCATTTTTATTTATCCCCCCAGCAAAATAACTGACACGCATCCAAAGACCAGTCATACCTTGATGTGTGTGATGAGTGCCGGGGCGTTGTGTATGCCTGCTGGGACGCACTTCTTGTTGGAGGGCAGCGCCTCCAGTTTACCCAGCAGGTTCCACATTCCTTCCAGCTCAAGGGGAGTCAAATTCACTTGTACTGCAGGCTTGTCAGACTGCTGCTCTGAGGCCTCTTCTTCACTGCTGCTCTCCTCCTCGTCGTCCTCCTCTTCCTCGTCGTCCTCCTCCTCCTCCTCATCATCCTCCTCCACCTCCTTCACCTGCTCGCTGGCTAAATCTGAGCCGGACGGCTTCTTCAGACCTGACAGAAGGAATGAAACGCACATTATATCTAAAAACAATCTACAGAGCAAACCCTCATCATAACAATATGTACATCTGCCCCCTATGTTTGCCTGTGTTCATACCAATGCCCAGTGTGTGCTTCTGAAACTCTGGTGTGAGGTAGGAGGTCTTTGTCGTGCTGAAGACGTAGCGCTCCAACACATACCAGCACATCTCATAGAAGAAGGGGTAACGGAACTTCAAAGGAACCTGAGGTTGAGGTAAAAGAGGCACGCTATCATTACACAATCCTCCACTTCTTGTCATTACACCTTACAAGAGATATTGTTTTCCCGACCCGTGTTCTGTCTTCTATATTACAGATGTTAAGTTGCATGGGGATGTTGAAGCTGTGCAGGAAGTTTCCTCCAAACACCATCGAGTCTGTAGGGGTGTAGACTGCATGAATCCAACCTGAGCATAAAACACACAATAATATTACATTACTGTCACGTCGCTGAGCAATACAGTGAGTGTGTGCATGTGAGAGATTTTAAAGTAGACCTGAAGGTATGATGAAGGTGCAGCCCTGCTTCAGCTCAATCCTCTGGCAGTCAGATGCTCTGTCTCCAAGGAAGATGTCTCCCTGTTTCCCCGACAGCACCCAGTTCTCATACAGCTCCAGGTTCTGAGGGGTGGGGGGGATCAGCCAGAAGACCTGAAAAGATTTTTCAACATAATTAGTTTAACACATATGATAATTCACGTTTTTAGTTCAACATCCACCCTTTTAATGACCCTGAATGAGAAACTGTGAGGCCACTGGATGAACCCCTCTGGCCCCACCTTGCCTCCTCTCAGGATGTGGTACCACACAGAGGTCCCTCCAAAGTCAATGTGAAAGTCTGTGTAGCAGCCCTCCACGCTCATCAGACAGTATCTGCAGAGACACGCACATTCACATATCATTCAATCTATTGAATCTAACCAATTTCATCAAAATGAATAATGTGTTTTTCCTCTTAAAGACTTTTAAATGAAAGCAAACATGGAGAACTTACTTCTGAACTTTGGGGTATTGCATGTCAGTGATGGAGTTGGTTGAGTCTCTCTGTCTCTCCTTCAGGTGACGAGGCCACATGTTGTCCACCCAGTCTATTAGATCTACCTACACACACACACACACACACACACACACACACACACACACACACACACACACACACACACACACACACACACACTTAATTTACTGCAACTCAGGTAACAGTAAACGCTCCCCTGTAGCTGCTGAAAAGCTTTTGTTTGCATGGGGTTTGTAGAATACACATACACATGAATGTGTACTTACCGTGGTGGGTCTCCGGACCAGGTTCTCCAGTTTAGTGTGGCTAAACTCCAGGCTGATGACATTATAGAGCTTCTCTCTCTGACACGGAGGCGTCTCGTAGTAACGTGTCCACTGGGCCATGGACATCTCTGTCCCCTTCTGCGTGCTCACATCCATCACATCGATCATACGTCTGCTGCCTGAGAGGTTGTTTTGCCAATGGTTAGTCACAGCATGCCAAAAGGAAAAATGGTCAAAACAGCAGCTGGATACAGGATGCATTTGCAAGACCAATTAAATACCTAGCAAATACATCCTTCTGTGTAAAATACAAAGGGCATAACATCAAAATCATTGATTTAACTCTAATTAAAATGGGTGGACATGGGCGAGTACACATTGGAATTACAGGTATTGTCACCAAATTAGTAGAATAAACAAGTGTGGGGCATTGTTCTTGCCTTACTTAAGTGGGACACGTGTGTTAATAGAAAAAAGCAGAATGAGTAGGCTTTTCCTAAGAAACAATGTACAAAAGACTCTTGTCCCTCTCAATAATAATGTATGACCTCATGTATCTGCAGAGAGCCTGCCCTTCAGATGTTGCCATGTTTGGGACGTAGCGATCAGGAGTCATAACGTAAGCAAGCGTCCAGAGGAAGTTGCACAAATAGCGTAAACAGCGGCTGAAACCGAAAACACTAAACAAAATGGCAAGCAGACAAAGCTTGTTCCAAAGCAAGAGTAAATCTGGGGTTGGCTTTCCCTACCGGCGAGCACCCTCACCACGGCTAGTGGGCCCGGTGAGGGTGTCATTGAGGGGAGGGGCCAACTTTGTTTGGGATCATGAGAGTTGTTGTCATCACTATTGTTGTAAATAAAAAACACCTAGTTTTTAATTTATTGTCAGTTAGTCAAAAAATAAATAATAATAATAATAATAATAATAAGAAAGATTTCATTAACTAAATTATTTCTCAAGACATTATCCTATAAAATAATTGAAAGTTTAATTCTCATTGGTTTCATTCTTTCGACTCACATGGATGTTATTGGTCAATGACATGTTGATAGGAAACAGTTGCTGCCCAGATTAAACTACAAAGACTTGTAGCTGCATGCATGCATACATTCATTCATTCGGAAGAAAAGTCTTACCAACAAACATCTTGACGTCGTTGACACTGAAGTCAGGATCGGGCATCCTACAGAATGATCATCACGAGGTTAGTAACATATTGAAAGTCTGAGAACGAACAAGTATGTAAACAAAAAAAAATGTAGATGTATTGTAGACAATAAAAGGAGGAAGAGGACAATAAAGAGGATGCCTACTTGAGTCCCAGGCCATCGGGCTTCTCAAACATAATCGGGTCCCTCAGGCCGCCTCTCTGGATGAACTCGTACGTTAAGTCTAAAAAATACAAAATGTCAAGAGAAATGTTCAAAAGCCTTTTCTATCATTTCCCTGGTCGTTTCATTTTCCAAGATTCCTGATTTCTGGCTGAAGTGTTAGTTGTGAAAGACCAGTGTCCCAGCAGACGAGCAGACATGATAAAGCGTCTGTCAGCCATCAAGAAGGCAAAACGCAGCCATGTCAGTCTTAAAGTGGCTTTACTCGCCATCTATCGCCAAAGGAGGCAACACAATGGTGATTGAGCCTCTGGCCACTAGGGAAAGTATTGCAATATTTATATTTTTGCAGTATTACGAATTGGATATCTGTGGTGACGGTCCCAGGAAGAAATTATGTGTTGAGTTAATACAAACATTTCTGACTGCTGCAGCTTCACATTTAAAGCAGATAACTGGCAGATAACTGACTGATATTAGGAAGTAGTCACAGGAAATGCAACATGTTTGTCAGTCAAAAATTGGTCTAAAAACAAAGACAGCAGTTATTTTGGTTGTTCTTTTTGGTCAGCAGATCAGTTTGTAGCAGATCAATATAGCAGGAAGTAAACGGAACAGAAAACAGCAGGCCTGGAGGCTGCTGCTGGAAACCCAGAGCTACGGCATGTGATTTAAGCAACATACAAATAAAAAAGAGGCTTGGGTGCAAATTAATGCTGTACTTGAGATTTTACACTAGTGGTTTTTATTAATTTAAACTGTAACCTACAATTAATTATTAGGGAGCGAACGGTTCACGCTAACGTTAGCACTGTCTGACCAAGGAACAGAAGAGGAAATGGGATGAGCTTCGCATTGTTCACCTGCAGAACATGCTCCGTCTAATTGGGGCCGACTGGAACAGTCAAAAGCAATTACAGACGACAGGCGGCACACCAACTTCTCAGCACGGTAACCAACATATTTCACATTCGCTGTTTGCAGACTTATGCCGTGTTCACACCAAAAGAGTTGTGAACTATGCGCGCGAGTAGATTACATGTTAAGTCAATGCACAGACGCACATTTTTCACCGGGCGGCGCGATAGAGGTGAAAAAGCGTTGCGAATATTCGGTTTTTCGCGGAGTTGAAATATTTCAACTCTGGTGAGAAATTCGCCCGACGCTGAGTTGCGAAAGCCAATCAGCGTTGAGAAGCTCCGCCGCCGTCACCGCCGTCCTGCCGCCCCTGAATCAAACTGCTGCTGGTCCACTGAAGGAGCGCTTCATTCAGACACTCGTCCTGGAGGAGTCGGAGCTGTGTGCGACTACGGATAATATTATGAACCCAGGCACGGGGGCGTTTGATGTTACCACGTGTGTGGGACTTCCTCCACAAGTATAAAGCAGAACTAGTGGTTATTTCAATGGTGAATGGCGGAAATGGTAAATGTTTTCACAGAGTAAAGCCATGGAGATAAGACCCGCCCCCTTTCCGCAGCGTATGGTTGCGAAAAAACAAATTAACCACATAAAGTCGAGCGAGTAAACTCAGGTGAAAAAGTGTTGCGAAAATTCACACCGCTTTTTCGCCTGAGTTTACTTTTGGTGTGAACACGGCATTAGACTTCTGCAGCTGATCAGATCACGGTTTCTTACAATCATTGTGCGACTTCTTTATTAAAACACTAATAGTGTGTTGTGCTTTCCCCAGTATCCAGAGTGAGAGAGAGTGTGAGTGAGTGAGTGAGTGAGTGAGTGAGTGAGTGAGTGAGTGAGTGAGTGAGACTAACCTTCACAAGCTTTGAATTAACTTTTCTAGGCCATGAAAATATTGAAATTGTTCATTTGGACTGTGCTTGCCTACCTCTTCCCGCCATGCGCAGGATTCGGTCAGAGCTGAACCTCTGACTGTGGACTTTCTCCTCCAGGTCAAACATTCTCCTTCCATCAATCTCCTCATCCGAGATGCCGTCGTCATGGTAACGTCGCCGAGTACCGGCCCGCTAGGGATATGGAAGGATGGGAGTATGGGTTAAAAAAATATAATAATGAATGAATGAATATATACTTTATTAATCCCCAAGGGGAAATTTGTTGTCGGAGTAATGAGACATCGGTGACAGAGGAAAACCGAATGGTCGAACGAAGACACAACCGAATCCAAATGAAATCCGTTTCCATTCCCAAAACAGCTTTGACGACCAACTACAGTCCGTAAAATGGAGGTTAAAGCTCTACCAAGAGTTGCTCAAAACATTAGGACAGCAATTATTTCTTCATAAATCACTGTATATTAAATAAAAACATGCAGAGAGTAAATACAGTTAAAAATAACCTCAGTGGAGACCAAATCAGGACACAAAGATACATGGAAACACCCATCAGGTACAAGTAGTGACTTATTTTATTTTATACATGTGCTCCCCTTCAACCAGACAAACTAAATATCTAAACATTTCTTTCAAACACCCTCATCCCAGCCAAGTACTACATTAATTTCAGTCAGCATGTTCCATACTTTTTCCCTGCCAGTCCATTTTATTAGACATAATTACATTTCTGAATGTATTAGTTTGGTTTTCTTTGCATGTCTGGATCACTTGTGTTGTTACCAACATCTGGTGAAAATGGCATGTCAATAGCCCCTTTAGAAATATTTTTACTGAGAAATGTGACATGTTCAATACTTATTTTACCCGCTGTATAACTGATATACCAATCTATAGAAAACACACAGCACCCACTTTTGTATAAGACATCAATTTAGTTGTTGAATTAATAAATGAAAGGTCTGTTTATAAGGGAGAACATACATTATTTGTAAACTTACCAGCCTTTTGCTGCACCTTGCCTTGGAAGCATCCATTATCACTGAAACCCAGCTCAGGTACCCGTGTTCAACGACGCATAGTCTGCGCAGACCCGTCAATGTGCGCCTTTACGCAGCGGCTCCATTGGACGTAAACAAGCAGCTGGAAGGCGCGCGTTTACAATGGTGGCTTTACTTGTCAGTTAACTTTGCTTAAGTTATAACAAAACAGTTGGGAGTTTCAGTCTCCTGACTAGCTAATTGAGATGATAATAAGCGACGTTATTTGTTGGCTTTTCGGAGCTTTTAAACTCGAAACGTCTCCCTCCAGTCTGCTGGATGTGGAAAGCTCTAAAGAGGCCAATGTCTGCACCACACTGAATGGAAGTGTACTTTTTAAATACAATTCCCACTATCATAAAATCAAGACTGTCTCAATACTCGAGCTTTGTTCCTTGCCTTCACAAGTCGTGTCCAGCTAATGTTTTCTTTTTTGAACGCGTACTGCGGATATCGATAGAAAACTCAACATGAGCTGAAGTCGTATTAAAGAGCAGGATGCAGATATTTATAATGCCTGGACAGTACAAATAATTACATTGGTTGCTGCTGTTATTCCTAGTATAGTATAAAGTTAATGCGGTTTCTGAACAGCCGCCATTTTCCATCCCATCACAAAACATCACATCATCCCGCCCACAACAGTAGATTGGACCAATCACAGCTATTCCGGCGAGGCATTCATTGGACTACAGCGGTGTCACTCACAAAAACGATTTGCAAACTGTGATTGGACAAGTATAACCAATAGACATAAAGTAGCTGGCACGCCACCAATAACAGCACAATTAGAAAACGGCCGTATACTGCATTGGTTCACTTATCCCACTAACCTGACTGACACAATCAGTCCAGAGAAGAGAACAATCACGCGCTGACCACCACCCCGTTATCCAATACAGCTAGTCATCACTCAGAAATAACAAGAATTACCTTTAAAATAGCCTTGTATGCAAGGCTGCTGTAATATGCTTACCCCCATATCCACACAGGTCCGTCAGTGTACACGCGCCGTCAGTAATCCAAGATGTCTGTGACGTATCTGCGTCCGGTGTTTAGCTCCCTGAGACTCGCGTCGCAGAGACACGTTTCGTAGCCTTCACGTCAACGAGGAAGTGCTCGCAGGTCCAAACATGGAGGTGGACGTTACACGCGCTATCAGCGATTGGCTGGAAAACGTTGCATCGCTCTTGTGATTGGTGGCCGGGACTTGTCGCTCAAAACGCGTCACGTTTGAGTACGGCGAGCGAGAAGAACATTGCGAATGCGCAATACACAATGTAACACAATGTAAAAAATCGCTTCCACGCAAAAGAACAGTTTTATTTTATTTTAGTCAACAGTGGATACACCTACAAAAGAACAATAGAACTACTACCTACTAAACTGCTACAAACGGACGGTGCTTAAATAATGCAAGCAGGAAAGGAACGTTACAAGTTACAAGGGTCACACGAGCTAATCATAATAATGGTGAACAGAATGGTCGAACCATGGTTGACCATTAGTCTTTCTTCCTATTTTCAGATCATAGAGCATCAACCATGAATCATCTTTTAATCAGTTCAACATCAAAACAATAATACAATAAATGAACAATCCTCCTTCATTTCATTGCAAATAATTTGAATAAGGCCCACTATGGAGTCATAGCAGGTATCATTACATGCAGTCAGTATCATAAGTACTAAGTGTATGTCTGCAAGAAACAACTGGCCTTTTTTGAACATTCCTATCTTTTCACTGTTTCGATGTATTTGAAAAGGCAGATCCTGAACACTATTTAGTTTGAATAATCTGAGAAAGTAGTTCATAGGGCAATACAACTCTTATAGCTCACATCAAGAAACTCCTATAGGTTTGTCAGCGTTGTAAGGGATCTTTCTCTTCCAGTAAAAGGGAGAATGAGAAGTCGAAACCTGCTTTTCTCATATGTAAAAAGTGGACAAAGATGTAAATAAATGCAAATAAGATAGCCTGCTAGGACATGATAGCATAACATTTGACATACATCGTAAACTATTTTTGTGACCCCTTGACCTTTCATATAGTGCCTCCATCTGGTCATCTTTTCTACTTTTCCAGCTGATCTAAACTCAACAGTCCGCAAAAGTCCTATACATATACAATATAATTTACTGACAAATCCTGCACATGACACCATACAAATTAATATTAATACTGCAACAGTAACTAGTCAAATATATAAAAAAAACAACAACATATTTCCCAAAATGGGACTTGTGTCATTGTGAATGGAACATTTTCTGTTTACAGTGTGTAAGGGAGATACAGTGTACTGATATGCAGCGTATTAGGCATTGCTCTACAATGCATCTCACATTTATCATGAATTGATGTGATTTGTGTTTGGACTATTGTCTGGTTTAACTATGCCTGGGGTAATTTTGTGGTTGTGGTGTATTGGATGGTATGCAATGCAGTCATTGAAAGGTGTCTCTAATATTTTTTGTTATGCTTTGTTTACCTAACATCATGTGACTCTCAATTAATTCTGCAACTGACCATGACTGCTAATCTAATTATGTAAGAGACAAATCAATTCAATCTAAATGCACTGGAGTCATATTAAGGTCTCTTCTTAGGCCAGAGTTCCATTCAGATTATCTTTAATTTAATTAATTAAAAGGTTAAGAAAGTTGTCATAACTGGAATGAATGCAAATATTTGCAGCCTCTATTTCTATTTTGAATGAGTTGAAATGACAGTAGGCTCTATTTGTGACCATCCGAGAGCAATGCTGCTGTGCCTCATCCTCCTGTACTCTGTGGCCTCAGCTGGTGGCCTCGTTCTATTTGAAGAAGCTGAAGATAAACGAACCCAGTATCAAGGCCAAGATCACACAGCAGCAGAAGATCATCATTTGTTTCTGGAGAACAGGAGGGAAAATTATAAAGACAGAAGGGAAGAAGGTGTTGCATTATATTTCTTCTTTAGAGTCATATTATATCAATTATAGCATTTCTGATGGAAAGACAGTCTTGAACAATGTTAACTAGTTGGGTCATTTCATTCCAACTTTGTGTGTAAAATATAAAATCCAAAATGATTATGCTTGACCAAAGTTGGTTTCCTGAGAAAGACTTGTTCGTGAATGAGAAAACAATGATGACAATGAAAACAAGAACTTATTTATGAATATCTGCAGTCAAGTGTGGATACATTAATTCTCAAAGAGGCAATCAAAAAGTCAACAAAATGGCCAATTTCAAAGTGGCCTCGTCATATCACAGGTACATGCAACTCCTGGCTTTATCTTGGATGTGTGGTAAATCAGTAAATGCACGTTATATATTAAAATCTATCGGTCATGCGGCTGTTACGACTTTAACAATGTTTCAACAGGTCATTACATCAGTCTCAACTTACCCTGCGCGCCTCTTGCTGGAATTTGGCTGCCTTTTTGGTGTCGGCCACTGCTCTCTCTACAAAGCCCACTGACTGGTCCATGTTGCCCTCAATCCTGTCAATCATGCCACCCTGGAAGAGGGCAGGAGAAGATGGAATAATGCCAGAGAAGAGAACAACGGTTGCTTTTCATATTGCCGTTTGCATTTGAGTAGCTAGAAAGTGCTCCAACTCCTTTGTTTTGTCTTTTAACTGAAGTATGGGTTGTGTTGTGTAGGTGGACATCTGCTGCTGGTGGTCTCCTTTATCTGTATTTTATCACACAGCTGGAACAAATAAAAAGGCCACATGAGGCCAATATTGATTTGACTTTTAACCGCCCAGGCTTCCTGAAGCCGTAAAGTTCCTATCTAGTGGATTGGATATCAACACCAGTATTCTACATGTTCAATAGTTAAATGAAAATAGGAAAATGAAAGTTTTGGACACTTTTCCTGAAAACATAAAATACCACTTGTATTACGCTAATTGTATGTAATAGTGGATACACTTTATTTGGAAGATTCCAAAAAGTGGATGACAGGGCTTTCTTTTAGAAAAAGGAAAACAATTAAAGGCAACACAATCCTCTCTTTATCTTTAAACCTGTGTAGAGCAATAGCACTAAAAGCCCTGTTAATATTAACGGTATTATAGGGAGAGAGTTGTCTTGAAATCTTTGTTTGAATTAGAGTTTCCAGACTTTAGCAGTTTCAAAACTGTAAAATTTGAACCTCCATAATGAGCCGTTGTTGTTGTTGTTGTTGTTGTTGTTGTTGTTGTGTGTACCTGATTCTCAACCAGCATGGCGATATCTACAAACATGTCATGGAGCTCTTTGATGCTGCTTTCCAGCCTCATGATGTCTTTGTGACGAGCCTCAATCTCATTCAGGGCCTGCTGGTTGATTTTAGAGTCCATAATCTGTGGAGGGAAGGGGTGTGTGGTGAAATAAACACAAACAAAATGAAGCAGAAGAATGAGAATACATTAGATAAAAGATAAAATAATATTAGAACCAGATCCTCAGAGAACAAATTCATATTGTGGCTGATACAGTTACTCACAGGCTCAAACACCCAATGAAATAGCTGGTCAAGTTGAACATTTACTTCAATAGAAGTAATATTTGTAATATATTTGTCTAGTAATCAATTCAAAAGTCTTATTTTGGCTGAAAAACAGTCCAAAAACCAAACATGTTCAAGTCAATATCATGACTTGACTATTAACCTTCTAGGCCCCAAGTCCCCCCAAGGAGGGAGAAGCCCTTCTAGAGGCCTTAGTGAGGTCTGTTCAAGTAGTCGCATGAACCCCAAATGAGTTCTAATACTTTTTTATACTATTTTATATCATTTTTTTCAGAATTTATTTGTGAAATAAAAGTATATTTTCACTTTTCAAAATCACTTTTATAACATATTTTGATCATAACTATGAACATCCAACATGATATGAGCAAGATTTCCCAAAACTGCCTTCTCGAGCGGTCCCCGAATTTTTCAATCTGTATGGTTCAGGGCCTTAACAACATCCCACATACTAATAAGCAGTGGTGTATAGTAACGAAGTAGAAATACTTCGTTACTGTACTTAAGTAGTTTTTTGGGATATCTGTACTCTACTTTACTATTTATATTTCTGTTTACTTTTACTTTTACTTCACTACATTTTGCAAAGAAAACTGGTACTTTTACTCCGATACATTTCCCCTGAAACCTTCGTTACTCGCTAGAAAATCAAATCTATCTTTAGAAAGAAAAAACACAGAACACAGACTCCACCAAGCAGGTTTTGCGAATCACAATATTATGCATTAGCCCTCTACATCCTCTAGTCCAGCGCTCCCAAACCTTTATTTTCACGGACCGGGTCCGACCTCGGAGAGACGGGAGACAACGACACCCAACGTGTGTTCGTTATGTCCAGTCTACTGACTCTACTGCTAACTAAACCTTTAGTCCAGTCTACTGACTCTACTGCTAACTAAACCTTTAGTCCAGTCTACTGACTCTACTGCTAACTAAACCTTTAGTCCAGTCTACTGACTCTACTGCTAACTAAACCTTTAGTCCAGTCTACTGACTCTACTGCTAACTAAACCTTTAGTCCAGTCTACTGACTACTGCTAACTAAACCTTTAGTCCAGTCTACTGACTCTACTGCTACCTAAACCTTTAGTCCAGTCTACTGACTCTACTCCTAACTAAACTTTAGTCCAGTCTACTGACTCTACTCCTAACTAAACCTTTAGTCCAGTCTACTGACTCTACTCCTAACTAAACCTTTAGTCCAGTCTACTGACTCTACTGCTAACTAAACCTTTAGTCCAGTCTACTGACTCTACTCCTAACTAAACCTTTAGTCCAGTCTACTGACTCTACTGCTAACTAAACCTTTAGTCCAGTCTACTGACTCTACTCCTAACTAAACCTTTAGTCCAGTCTACTGACTCTACTGCTAACTAAACCTTTAGTCCAGTCTACTGACTCTACTGCTAACTAAACCTTTAGTCCAGTCTACTGCTTAACTTATAACCCGCTGCACAAAGACAGGATGTTGGAATGGAAGCAGGTTTTTGTGCTTTTTTGGCGATCTCAGGATACTCTGCCTTGGTTTTAATCCAGAACACCGGCAAAGTTAAACAGACTGTTAAGTTTCATTTTTAGAGTAACCACAGACGGATGTATGCGGTCTTTTTTCACAATAAAACATCGTTCCGCCCTTTTATTTTTTTTATTTAATTTAAATTTTTTATCTTTTTTTCTTTCTGTGCGGCCCGGTACCAAGGGACCCACAGCCCGGTACCGGGCGGAATGAGCATACTTATAACCACACTGTTACAACTCCTTAGTGTCATATTGCTTTTTGGAGAATTATGATGATAAATTCATAGTAGATGCAAGAGTATACGTAGGTACAATATATTATGTTGAACATAATATACATGGATGGATCACAGCCAACCCAGTTATTTTCAACACAACTCCTGGTCCTTGGTCACAGTGGCCACTGCACTTAAAAGAATAAACTTCATAATTCTCAAAATTCTGACCCTTTTCTTTTTTATTAAAAGCATGTACTTCTACTTTTACTTTCAATAGTTAAGTACATTTTATATCAGAAAAATACTTTTGATACTTAAGTACAGAAAATATCAGATACTTTAAGACTCAAGTAGTATTTTAATAGGTGACTTTTACTTTTACTGGAGTAATGTTCCAGTAAGGTATCTTTACTTTTACTCAAGTACGGCTTTTGGGTACTTTATACACCACTGCTAATAAGACACCTTTTTGGAAAGATTAGGACCTAAAAAAATATCACAATAAAACAACGCATTGGGGTGTTACAAAGGAGTTTCAGTCCCAAAACGGTGTCGTTCGGTTAAAAAATTGAAAAGTTATAACCTTTATGCCAAAACATGGTCGGACTGGTGCATGCTGGGTATCCAACTGTGCATAATTTTCCGCTTAAGACTTGTGACTTATTAACGATCTAGTAAACGTTATGGCGGCCGCCCGGAAGTGACGGCGAGGTTACAGGGTTTATGCAATTACATAAACTTAACGGTAAATTGAATTTTTTCTGAGTCGATAGAACTCTTCCCACAAGGATTTACTGTATTTCAGCAATTTAAATGAAGTTAATCAACGTTGTGGTTCCGGAGATCCTTTAGGTAACGCCACTTGACTTATTCGTCTCTTTTCATGTCCGATAATGGGCGCCGCGGGGCTTGGGGCTCAAAAGGTTTTAAAGCTTGCCATTTGATTTTCTGTTGATCGATTTATTACTACCTCCGCCAGGCATAAACCTGGGCGGGGAATATGTGTTCGGTCCTGTGTGTTTGTGCAAAGACCTCTCGTGTTTGCCGTGATTCACACAGTTTGAAAAACATATTTTATTGACTGTTATATACGGTCATTCACAGCTGACTCCTCACTCCTCTTAACCGGCTGGTAGGGGCCACAGGTGATCAACAACTCCTTCTGTGTGGGATATTGTCTCCGGTAGGGATTAGGAATGGTTCCTGCTCAGATCTGCACACCTAGGTAAACCCGCAAAAGTCGGTTTGGTAGTGTTCCTGGTCTGTTTCTCCATCAACACTGATGCATATGATGGTGGCTCAATGGGGCAGTGCTAAGTGTGTGTGTGTGTGAAGTGAGTGTGTGTGGTTGAATGCACTCTACTGAACGCACTAGTTGATTAATTGTTTCAGCTCTGGTCGTGCTATTTCCACAAGAAAAGGCAGATCCACACTAATCTTCTCACCCCGGCAGTAAAGACAGCTGAGTTGCCTCCCTCCAGCATCTCTTCCAGTTCCTCGTCAGTCGTTGCTTTCCCCGCTGTGATGAACAGAAAGAACAGTTATAGTCGTGTTTTAGATAAATACCTGTTAACAGCTGGAAGGCCTGGTTCATACAGACGGTGAAGACTGACTGAGAAACAAGGCTGCCAGTGCTTTGACTTGCAAAAGTAGAGGCACTTTACACTGAAGTGTGGCATGTTAAGTGACAGTAAGGCCAATATGCCTGTGTATAATCAAATTAATATATATATATATATATATAAAAATACATCATCTTAATGAACAGACATAGCCCCCATAATAGTACAAACCAAAGTTACCGTACTACTGGCAACAACAAAAAAACAATAATACATATATAATACAAATATACAATATACAATATTATCAGTAAAAATGATAAAATAAATCCTTTAAAAAAGGACAATAACTTTTTAACTTTAAAATGAACTTCATAAGAGTAGACATAAGTTTGCATCACATCTTCAGGGTGGGGTCAGCACCCCTAACACCCTCCCTACTTATTGGCTGTGCAACAGTAAGATAGTTCTGCTCAACACCAAAACACGTGTCCTTTTCATTGTTTACTGTAAGTAATCATACCATTCTTTTGTCTGATTGTAGCATGTAATAATTCATTGTAACTTACTGATTTCCAGCTGTCGGGCGATTCGTCCTTTGCTCTTATCTCTGAAGTCCACCTGAGCCTCGTTGTATTTTGTCATCACCTCTACAAACTTCTTGGCCAGGATAGCATGCTGAGAGAAACAAGAATGGAGTCCTGTCAATTTACTTTAAAAAGTGAGTAAGTATACTGGGTTTTGAGATTGATTATCTCCACACAGGGGCCACTGCAGCTCAGTGGTGAGCAGCGTGTCCCTCTATCAGAGGAACAGTGGTTCCATCCCAGCTCCACTAGTCCATGTGTCAAACCCCAAATTGCTCCCATTTTGTGCATACGATGTTTGAATGTTAGTTAGTCCTGGTGGGCAGGTGGCAGGTGTATGAATGGGAATGAAGACAAGTAGTGTCAAAGCGCTTTGAGTGGTCGGAAGACTAGAAAAGACCTATACAGGTACAGGTCCATTTACCATTATAGTTTTGGCACTATATGTAATATATCAACAGAATGTAACACTCAGGGAAAGTTCATTCTTAAAGTATTACTTGTAGCTTGCAAAAAAGCCATGACTAAGAACGGCTAGGCAAGGAAGCAACAACAAAAGGAGAGTGGATAGTGATTGTAAAGGAACTGATCTTTTCTCTAAGACTTTTCTCTAAGTGTCGATACATTATACAAGTATTGCAAATGGTTAATAAATATGGATATTACACAAAAAAGAAAGGAATACTTGGTATTGTGATCTTGCTGCCTTCTACAAGAGGGAGGAGGTTTGGAACTTCCACCTAACCGTCATAAGTAAACTCAGCATCCTTTAACGTTGATCCCCAGTTGTATTTACTGCTGAAGTTAGGTCACGTAAACATCATTTAATGTTGTTATCTAATATTATCAGACCTGTGATTTGCGTATCCTGAGGTCGGCTGAGGCCCTCTCTTCTGTCTTTGACTCAAGCTGGCGCTCAATACCTGATATGCACACACACACACACACACACACACACACACACACACACACACACACACACACACACACACACACACACACACACACACACACACACACACACACAGAGAAAGGACAAAAGCAACCAATACCGTGATTCTGTTGTTGTACAAGTCTGAGAAGATGTTACAGAAATACTTCTGGATTATAATTAGTATTAGTATACTGTATGTCTACTCAAACATGACATTTATTGTGATGAGCAGTGGTAGACGGCTAGTTTACTCTCACACTGCACTACCATTTAACCACTTAAACAATGTATTTCCATGTTTAGCATTTATGTACCACCACAAAATAATGGAATAACGTTTGGAAAATCTCTTCTTCCTATTGTTTATACACACTGTTTAAAGTGGGAAGTACTTTCTAGTCAGGTTAAAAAACAACAAAAACAAAGGGTAGGTCTGTGAGGAATGAATACTGACTCTTAAGTTTGTTTCTTGCATTGTTGGCTGACTTCTTGATCTCATTGGTGAGGGCTTCAATGTCATTTTGTGTTTCTGAAAGAGAGAGTGAGAGCAGAGATTATAAAACAGCCATACGTAACTGAAGGTATTAGAGTTGAAGGTGAATATGTGTGTGTTTGTTACTCTGTTCAGATGTGGGGGCCGACAATATGGTGGAGTAGAGTTTTTTTATTTCTGTGACGCCCTCGTCAATCTTGTCAATGCTGTTGCGGATATCTTCCGACTGATAGACACACACATACACACATGCACACGCACTCTTTCATCAGTAAGCAAGAAATACATTTTCTTTTGGAAATGTGAGAAATAGACAGACTGACACAAATAGAACACCTGATTGAAGAAATCATCCATGAAAGCCTCGTTCTCCACAGGAACCTCGATGTCATCGCCTCCAGCATCACTCTTCTGTTAAACACACGCATTTAAAAGAAGGTCAATACTGAACTTGAGGATGAAATATACACAGAGAGCTCAGAATAACTACAGAACATTTAGTAAGTACTTAAAATATCTTTCAAATACAGAAAGCAAAGAATACAACATCTCTTTTTTAAAAAGGGGCCCTGCAGTAATATTCTAGTTCGGCCTGGTATATATATACTAACAAATGGCTTGGCCATATTTCTATTAAATAACAATGTATGTCCTAGCTTAAACATTAGATGTCCCCTCAATTTTGTGAAAGTATCTCTGGACCGGACCAGAAATGAAGAATCTTTGTGATTTTGTTACTTTCGAGAAGCAGATATTGGACATACTTTTTGTAATATGGCACACCAATAAACTGCTATGTCAAACGATAGTTGTTTAGTGGTTTAATTAATGATTTATTAAAATATTTTTATTTTTCAAATTCACATGGGATTTTCTGGTCTAGAAACACAAATGTTCCTGCAGCCAACTGGTTGAAGACGTTTCATTTTTGTATTACCTTGTAATCTTCCCCGTCTCATTTAATATGATTTAATGGAGATTTGAATTTGATTTGGCTAACCCTAACTGTGATTGAGTTCATGTCTGCGTACAAGAGCGTGGAAATATAAGGTCATTCTGTGATATATATAATCATTATTATATCACTATGCTATGTTTTAAAGCAGATACTATAGTCCTAAAGTATTCGTCAACTATACTATTAAGTAAAAGCTTGTTATATTATATAAGACTGAGTAGTTAAATAAGATTAATTCACTGTTTAGTTTCCGCTATGCAGAAGGCAGTAGCGCGTGCAAGGTAACGTTAACCTGCATTGCCCTCACGTCACAGTGGCATGCACACAGAGTTTGGGTCAGTTATATATACTTCAAATATTCGGCAACAACCTACATTTAAAGGGTTATTTCGAATGCAGTTTTCATATTTGGTGAAATATGCTATTGTTTGATGATAGCAGGTAAATGAATTACAAGCGGTTCTTTAACTGTCACTAGAAACATTGGCCTTTTCCAGACTGTGCGACTGTGCCTCCACACACACACACACACACACACACACACACACACACACACACACACACACACACACACACACACACACACACACACACACACAGTGACGTTACATTCACGTTACAGGCTCGTAGCAGTTAGAGGGCCTGTGTGAGCAACAAGTGCACCACAGGGATATGAGACCATGACTGAACGAACATGCCTACCTCTTTCAGCTGCGCCAATCGGTCCTTCATCTTGGGGAGTCTGTGGTTCAAGTGCAAATTAATAAATAGATAGGTACAAAAATCCAAACCACCTCAGACAACAAGGCTCTCTCTTGCCCACAACAGCTAGTAAACTGTCCTCCAAATTAGCCCAGTGGAAATGATTAGCCAATTCAATTAATCCTGGAGATTTGACCGGAAGAGAGCTGTCAGAGCCAGAAAGGAGCCGTAGACACGAAGGTGAGGTAGAATAAGGAATAAATCAAAACTGTACATGAATAGAAGGCCTTGGTTGTTTGGATGTTTTCTCTCTGAGGCAATAGTTGTGCTCAACCGAACCGGAGGTCCCACTAAGCCTCTATCCTCTAAGAACGGATTAGGACAGCAGCGTCCAGCCCGATAAACCTGTCTCCCCTCACCCCTCCCTCGTCTCCAGCACTGTGTGTGTGCGCCTTTAGGTGTTCCTAGTCTATTGGTCAATAAATTGCAAATTGAAATGGACACTGACAAAAATAGTATTATATTATTAATACTATTTTATTTCTTACTATTAACTGTATAAAGCTTTTTAAGTGGGAATGCTATTGTGAGAATAACAAACGTATTCATTACATGCAGTACAAACGTATTTCGAGCATGCCAGAAAATGCAATACTATACACATTTCAAATAAAAGGCAGAACAGTACATTTTATTTTGAATAACCACTGTAGTGAAAAAACTATATATTTGTGTTTTCTGAAAACAAGTTTATGGTTAATGTTAACTCTTTACAGATCAACTTCTCATCATTTGTATGAACAGAAGTTAAAAGTGTTTGTTTTTTTAAATACAAAGGTTTTTCACTTCACCAAATACTTGTGTAAGATATACATCAAGTACGTTGTGTTGCATCTGCTATTTACTATTGTTTGAATGGTCACCATTTCATGTTCTGCTCAGGACACCAAAGGGCTCTTACTGGTTGGTAATGTTGCTTTAGACCAGTTTAGTGGAAGGAGCTTCATGGCCTCTAGGGGGTGCTAACATAGTGTATAAAGAGTTCAAAGAGAACAAAGGTTACACTACTGTAACCCTAGTCCCATAAGCACAGGTAGAACCCTCTACTGGACTATATGGGTGAAGCTTTCCTCCAATCACGAGCATGCATTCACACACTGAATATTTTCAAAAGCATAACCGGCCAATCAGGACGTGCCTAGTCATATTCATGTGGAGCCCACAGTATAAAAGGCAGCACACCCCACAGCCAAGCTATATTCCATGAGTGGCTATAGGAGTGGCAGGGCCACCTCGGTATAGGACTGTGCTTGCTGTACAGATTTTGGGTTACAATATTGTAGCCGAAGTAAAGTGGGTGGAGCCCAATTAATGTACATTCTGCTGGGACATAACATTGCCCAAACCACAGTGATCCTGACTGACTAAAGGTTAGTTGTAGCAGCCTAACTCTTTTGTAAGTCGGGGGCCAGCTAACCCAGGTGGTACATTCAATTAAATTAGTAGTACAAAGTACAATAGATGTCATGCGTACAGAATGAACAACGTAACAGAGTTACAACACATTCAATCAGCATATGACAGAAAGTATTCACATAATGAGAGTAGTAAGTGGAAAAGTTATGACTACCAAAAAAAAAAAAACAGCAGCAGTAAATGTAATCGAATAATAGTGATAGTAAAAGCAGTAATAGTATTGGTAATAATAATAGTAATTAAATGTGCCTGCTGGCAGTAGGCTTTCAGAATAAGTAGATAAAAACAAGCCCAAAGAGTGATACAAATTAATAGATAGTTATGAGGATATATGTACTGTATGCGCGTATGTATCATGTACTATATATGTGTATGTACATGTATTTGTAGATTACCATATAACTAGGAGTTTGAATATGTGTACGGGCGGATCAGTATGTATGTATTATTCATAATCAGAAATTCAATCAATTGAAGCAGTGAAAAGAAATTGTGTATGATTCTCTGTATTCTCATCATGAGTCCACCTTAATAATTTTCTACAATAATGATATGTATGGTGTACTAATAACACTGTCATATAGTTATGAGTGCTTTCAACACATGTAAGCGCTAAATAAACGTTACAAACAGCATGCCATGCAACGGATTTCCCGATGTTCACCACATCGCCGACACTGTACAAACATGCACCACTCGCAAAAAAGCTCAAGGCTCTGATCCAGTCTGTGAGACTCTGTGATCCAGTCTGCATATATGTGATTCAGTCTATGCATACAGTATGTGAGCCACCTGAGCCAGCCCTAACTATAAGCTATCAAAGAGGAAAATCTTTAGTCTACTCTTAAATGAGGTGACTGTGTCTGCCCTCGGACTGAAAGTCGAAGCTGGATCCACAGAAGAGGAGCTTGATAACTGAAGGCTCTGCTCCCATCCTACTTTTTAAGTCTCTAGGAACCACAAGTAACCCTGCATTCAGTGAGCGCAGCTCTCTAGTGGGCTAATATGGTACTATGAGCTCTCTAGTGGGGTAATATGGTACTATGAGTTCTCTAGTGGGGTAATGTGGTACTATAAGCTCCTTAAGATATGATGGTGCATCACCAATTAAGGCTTTGTAGGTGAGGAGAAGGATTTTAAATGTGATTCTTGATCTTACAGGGAGCCAGTGCAGAGCAGCTAACACAGGAGTAATGCAATCTCTTTTCTTAGTTTCTGTTAGTACACATGCTGCATCATACCTGAACCGGGTAGAGCCATGGCCTGACTGTAGGAGTCAAAAAGACAAGCGGTCGACACCCTGCACACCACATTATCCTGGTCATTAAAGGGAGGTGGGGGTCAGGTGCAACACAACCATCGTTCCCCAGTTCTGAGTCGTTGCAGTGAGCACAGACCCTGAAAAGGGTTTCTTCCCTCCACATTATCTCCTTTCCTACGTTAATTTTTCCATTCCTGTACTCTTTCATAATATGCTTCCATCTGCCTTTTTCCCACCTTACTTGGATTCCTGTCTTCTTTTCTTTCTTCCTATGTCGTTACTTTTTCTTTCCTTATTTCTTTCCTTTTCTCTTTCGTCTTCCATTCTTTCTGACTCATTTATTTCCTTACAGAGTTAAAGAGTGTTTTGTTCATATGTTATCTGTTTCACATTAGTAAACAATCAGTTATGATAACATTTAACTGCATAGACATGTTTAGTATTTACCAAGTTCAAAAATATTGTTTTTATTATTGGAAATAGTTTGGCTACAGGTATTTTAAGGAACAGGGAACTTGTTTTGTTCATCACAAACAAACAAACTTTCTGTCCAAGATGGTGCATGATTCAGAAAATACTTTGATCCAATTTTTCATTATTGCAACGACGTTTCAGTATCAACTTCAATACAAATATATCTCAACATTGGCCTGGACCAGCTCAACTCTAATTAGCCCTGGACCTGTTCCTGGTGGCCCCCATGTTAATCCCCATCCACACACTCACTCCCCTACTGTGTCAGCCCATTAGTTCACATCATGTCACACACAGCCCTCATGGTGTTTGGCACACACACACACACACACACACACACACACACACACACACACACACACACACACACACACACACACTCACAGCCGGACATAACTATAAACATAAAAAGCAGGGCTCCATTATTGTCCATGTGTGTGTCTGTGTGTAGCTGTGTGTGTGACAGTGTTATGGTTATATGTATGTGTGTGTCCACCTTTAACCAGGTTTTATGTGTGTTCCCAGACCTGCTGATCAAAAACATGCAGCGCTGGACTGGTCGGCCTGGTGGTCTGCCCAGGCCCGGGTGGTCTCAGGATTTATAGCAAGCTGTGTGTGTGTTTTCTGGGCGGTGTTGTTCGCTACAAGTGTTGTTGGATAATGTGTGTCTCTTCGCAAACAGTTTAATATCCAGATCTAGTGTGAAGGATGGGTGTCACCGACCCCCTGGTGTTACTGAATGATCATGTCTCCTTCCATTTCAGGTGAAAGCATGAAAATAAGTGAGTAGCCAGTTGTTTCCACGTTATGAAATTAAGTCCAACGCTGTTTGTCTAGCGAGTATTAAACGGTTATACATGGTTGTACATTGTTGTACATGGTTATATACATGGTTATACATGGTTATACATGGTTATATACATGGTTATACATGGTTATATACATGGTTATACATGGTTATACGTGGTTATACGTGGTTATACATGGTTGTACACATGGTTATACGTGGTTATATACATGGTTATACATGGTTGTACACGGTTATACATGGTTGTATGTGGCTTTATTTCATCTGTCTGCCCGAGATCCGCAAACAGAACCATATGCTGGATTTGAGCCATTTCACCCTCTAGCTCTGGAAACATGTAACAGTCCCCTTTTGAATTGTCACTTACCTATTTTATTTCTACTGCGTCATCTGTATTTTTCATTATGTTTGTCATTATCTGCTTGATTTATATTCATTGACCTTAGTTGTGTGCTGCTATTGCAGCAGTCTGTGGATTACAATTAGTTTGAGAATATTACTATATAAAAGCTATTTAAATTGAGCAGGTCAGGTTTTGGGCCACCTACTTTTAGGTATGAACCCCAAATGAGTAATAATACTTGTGTTATTTTATATGAATTTATATGAATTTTTATATGAAATTTCACCAAAAAAACAAACTTTTATACCATATTTTGATCATAACTATGAACATCCAGCATGATATGAGCAATATTCCTTCGAGCGGTCCCCGAGTTTTTCAAACTGTATGGTTCAGAGCCTTAACAACAGCCCACATACTTTTTGGAAAGATTAGGACCTAAAGAATCAGAATCCTCAACAACAATCATAATCCAATAAAGCATTGGCATGTTAGGAAGGATATTCAGTAAAAAAACGGTGTCGTTCGGTTAAAAAATGGAAAAATTACGGATCAGGGAGGACTCAGGACTCAGAAACATCCGCCGGAAAAAGAAAGAAAAAAAACTCAGGCCGTTTTGTGACTTTACAGGTACTAATAGGGGGAAATTATTGATTTGTATTGCTTTGTTAGACTACCACAAGCTTAATGGTTACTTACATTTATTTTAAACCATAGTTTCTCTTCTCACAAGGGTTACGGTATTGTCGCAATGTAAATGAAGTTAAACAACCATGTGGTTGCGGAGATAATGAAGGAAACGTTTAAAAGAACTGTTCTTTTCTTTTTGTCCGAGAATAGGTGCGGGTGCTTACTGCTTCCAGAAACAATTAGAAATATGCTGAAACCTAGAGTTTATTTCTAAAAACTAATCGTGGGCTACATTATGAGTATTAAAATAATACAAATGTACCCTAAGGCTTTCTCTTTCTCTATCTTCTTCTTTCTGATGCTGGCCAGCATAAAGAACGCTGATCACAACAATATTGTAAATTCATGGACATTAGTCATTTTATGTGACTTTAAACAAAAGTCTTGGACATTCTATGGTCTAAAATTGATTATGTCTTAATTGTATTTCCGGAAATTGTGTTTGATGCTTTGTTTTCATGCTTTAACCTCTTTTCTTATTCAGTTTAAATCTCGAAGGACCATCTTGTTCGCAAAAAAGTTACCAAAACATAATGGTAACTAAAACGTATATTATGGATAACACTAAAATAATAGATTCGCAATAAATTGCACTGTATGCACTTTCGAGTTTAATATATATCGATTACATTTTGTGGAATTATCTCTATCTTAACCTATTGGTACAGAAACCTATATTTTACAATTTCTGCCTGTTCTGTTTCTTACATCTTGATATTTGACAGCTTTACATTCTACATGTACATTTACATCGTAATATTTTAAAGGGTTATGAACAGGAAACAATGTCCATATTTGGGTAGTTTCTGCCTGTTTAACTTTCCTCAGTTACAGATTTACACACATACCATGCACCGTATTATAGTTTTAAAGTATTTAAAGTATTTAATCAGTATATATTACATTAAATGTAATATATACTGATTAAATACTTTAAAAAGATACAGAAACACTTTTTTGTAATATGTGGTCACACCAGTAAACGACTCTAATGTCGAATGTTACAATGTTTAGTGTATGTGGCACATGTGGCTTTCTGGTCTAGAAACACCTGCCTTGTCACTGGTTGATAACTACACCTTCACTATTGTTTGGCTGGTGACTTTTTAAATTGTTCTGAATAAGGCCCACAATCAAAGAAGTTTGGCCACCATATTCATACTTAATGAACTTAACAAACCTCCCACTATCAGCCTAAAGGGTTCTACTCACTCACAACACACCTAAAGGTTCGTTGGTTAATTCTTCGGGAGACCTCTTGTGTTTTAGTCTCTCACAGAAATGAGCACCTACTTTGCTTTTCAACAGCTGGTTGCATAAACACGATGTAGTCATTTTGAGCAATTAAAGTAGTATACAAGAAATCGATGTATTGCATGTTAGCATTACATTTTGGGAGCAGTGGACATCACTACTTACAAAGAGCTATGTTTGTATGCACGCAAGTATTTCTGCCACAATTTGTGCCACTGACTGACAATGTTTGTGTGAAATTGATGAAATATAGCAGCTAAGATGTGCTTTCCCCTCAGACAAACTCCAGGGTTTGACTTTGAAGGCGGCGGAGGTAGGGAGAGGGCCACCCAGGATTAAGAGGTGTGAGACCTGCCAACATGGCCACTAATGACCAATAAATTGCCAACGCGACTGACCTGCACACACGGCAGTAAATCAAAGGAGAATGCTTGAGAGACAGAGGAGAAGAGAGAGAGAGAGTTTAAAGTAGCAATGAATTAGGGTCATGGATTTATTTTAAATGATAATTTGATTTAAGACAAAGATAAACTTGATTTGCAATTATGCCAACATGAGACAAGGGATTTTTGAAGTGGAACCCAAACAGAAAACACAGGTGAGCAAATATTGAAGCCTTCATTTTTTAATTACACCTCCAGAACACAACAGTTCTGAGCAGTGGCGGTTCTACACGTAATTACGCCCCGGGCGAGACCCCCCTCCAAAAATGAAACTTAAAAGTCCGTTACAACTCGGTGTTCTGGATTACAATCAAGGCAGAGTTACTGAGATCGCCAAAAAAGCTCTGAAACCCTCAACCCTCAAGCTCAGGGCTCCACTAATGCAGCGTAATGGTGAGTTGTATCTTTATACACTTTATAATTGTCTTTATGCCGGTCGTATTATGTCATATTTATTACGTCATATTTTGCGCCCACACCGTGAAGGCCGGTCCGCGAAAATATTGTCTGACACAAAACCGGTCCGTGGCTCTAAAAAGGTTGGGGACCGCTGCATTAGAGTATTGCTCAATAGCCCACAGTGGATCCCCCCGGGAGACCCAGAGGCGACGCCCCCCCCCCCCCCCCCCCCCCCCCCCCCAGAAGCAGGGGCGCCCGCAGCCGCAGGGGGCGCCAACCTGCCAATTCCCCACACAGTGATATGATAGATAATGGAAAACCGCTTCGCGGCCCAGATGATTTTTTTTAAGTGGTAAGTGGTCGTGCCGCCCCCCACGTGACATGAAAAAGTGCCGCCCCGGGCGGCTGCCCGGTTCGCCTGTGCCCAAAACCGCCACTGGTTCTGAGATCTTGTGAAAAAGTTTGTTTTCATGTTTTAAAGATGAGACGTGAGAAAGTTTTTCTGAAGGAGCTTTATAAACATTGATATAGTATTTATTTATATATTTTCCCAATTACAAAAGCTGGTACAATTGCATGCAACCTACCTATTGACCAGGTTTGCTTATTGAATTCTAAAACACACTTTTTACTAATAACTAAACACGGTTTATCTACATTAGACACATCCTTAGAAACCTTATCTTGTGTTTTTTACCTGATGCTTCTTGTCTTTGCATTGTGCCCGTTGCTGCACAACGTTTGAGGTACATTTCCCCGCTGTGGGACTAATACAGATTATCTCATCTTAATTGTCGACAACCCAGTGAAAAATATTACTTCATAACAGAGATTGGATCTGGGAAAGCCATATAGGCTACCAGTCACGAAAATGTATATAATAAATATTGAGTTAATTGTTTAAAATACAGAGGTTGGACCATATAGGTGTATACTTATAACTACTCCTTTTCAGACATGTCATATTTATTTATAACGATTATTTATGTTGTTTACGAGAATTTGTTTATTGAGAGTTTGCTATTTTTACTGTTTATTTTACTATTTTGGTTTGTTTACTTATTTGTTAGGCTACATGTTTGAAATGAACACATTTAAATAAAGTACAACTAGATGATTGTTATTGTCCACTCATATTTGTCAACAATTAGTATATGACTGTATAGAAATTGTTATTAAATCTTTCATTTCAAAGAAAGGTCCACTGCATCCTATGAAGCACCTTTCCAAGTAGCATTTAGATAACTCATATCGTGGCTTCCGGGTCAATTCACTCACTCTAGAAACCTGGAGCATAAAATAATCTTCGACCAGCGATAAGCGCTCCAACACTGAAGAGAAACCAGGTCTGCTCGTTTGTGGCCCACTATGGAGGCCACAAGGCTGTGGAGAAAGAGTAACAGGGCTGTATTAACAGTACCGTAACTAGGTTGATGACATTGTCAATTAAAGTAATTGTATCTGATACTGTTATGAGTATATTAGAATAAGAACATTGCATTTGTTGTCATAGTTTGTGTTTACAGTATTCTATAAATGGAAACACAAAGTGTTTCATATTTAGCATCGGCAGTGTGGAGTCAGAAAGAGCTTTTTATTTGGTGTTTGTGTTCATTTAAAGTTGTGATGCAAAAATGTTGTTTTTGCATCACAACTTTAAATGAAGAGTTTGATTTTGCAAGAGATGTAAGATATTAAGTATTTTGTTTAAATGTTTATTTTTTTATGTGTAGAGTTAACATGGTAACATGTAATGTTACATATACATTCAATGTCTATTATTAGTAATATAAATAATGCAATATGAATTGTTATATGAGGTTTTAGCAGCAACTAGATACAGCTACAACTGAGTGTGTGTGTGTGTGTGTGTGTGTGTGTGTGTGTGTGTGTGAGAGTGTCTGTCTGTAAACCTACCTGGTTTTTCAGCGATAAACTCAATCTCTCGTACGTCGCCTAACAGTAAACACACACACACAGACACACACACACAAGGGCTCCGTGGTGAGCCGGGTCGTCCTTCAATCAGAGGATCAGAGGTTCAATCCCCAGTTCTGCTGCTCCATGTCCATGTGTCACCCCGGATTTCTCCCGCAGGCTGTGCCTTTGTATATGAATGGATATGTATGTAAATTACAGATCTGATGGACAGGTGGTACCTTCATGGTAGCTCCTCCCATCAGGGTGTGAATGGGTGAATGATGTCATGTTGTGCTAAAGAGCTTTGAGTGGTCAGAAGACTAGAAACAGTCCATTTACCATTACCATGTTTATCTATTTAATTCCATGTAATTTTGTTATATACTGTACATATATATATATATATATATATATATATATACATATATACATATATATATATCCAGCACACACACACACACACACACACACACACACACACACACACACACACACACACACACACACACACACACACACACACACACACACACACACACACACAGTGAGTAATACAAAACAAACAACGAAATCAGTAAAAGTGAATGACAATACGTGTTAAATCCTGGTGATTAGTGCTTCACAATTAGTTCAACGAAAATAATGAATTTACTCGATATTTTAATAAAATCACGAGTATGAGTCTTTTTTTTTTGTCAGAACACAATTTCTAAAACTAGGGCCCTCTTTGTTAAAACAGAACACACAAACCAAACACATTTACACGAAATACAAAACACATCTTGCAAAAGCAACCACCTTTCAAAACGTATAAACTCTGCTAAAAATGCACACAACTTTACACACAAACACAAAACAACCTCTATCCTCTTTGCATTTCAGTTTGTAGCATGCTGTAAACATATGAACACACATACACTGTTTATTCTCAATACTCATCTCACAACAGCATCAGACACTATCACTGTAACTGACGATGACATTGTGCTGCAAACTAAATACAGTATATTAGTTCTCTTATTTCTCTACAAAATTGGCCTCCATTGATGTTCACAACAAAGAACAAACCTGAATCCTATTTGTTCACAGTCTGATTTCTAAGAGAGCTATAACTGTTACAGGTCTTTTCACAGGTGCATTCTGGGTGCAGGTGATTGATAATTGAGTGTGGTATTCCTTTGTTTAGTGAACAACACACAATCTGTTAGTTTTCAATGATGTGTCTATACCGTTTATAGTTATTTGCAAAAAGTGTGTTTCCGTAGTTTGAGTTAGAGGATTCCACTTGTTCAGGTTTTGTGTTTTGGCAATTGCAAAAAACTTTAAATGCTGTAAGTTTTCAGATGAGATTTAAAAGTTCAGTTTACTGACCTGACCCCCAGGGGGAGACTATTCCATAACCTGTGTGTGTGTGTGTGTGTGTGTGTGTGTGTGTGTGTGTGTGTGTGTGTGTGTGTTTTAAACTATGAGCAACAGTCAGTATCCTCAAGGTTCCTGCTGATTTGTTCTTTTATGTGTCCAGGTTTCCCTCCTCTTCTTGGGGTCAGCTGGTCAGGAACACGCCCGGAGGAACGGTCTGTGATGTCCTATCAGTGGAAATCAATGCCCAATATTTTTGATCTTAGAAATTGGCTTTAGTTGAATAACAAAAGAGTGTGCACCCTTTTTTCACATGACCATGAAAATAAATAAAAGAATGGCAGCTATTCACAGATGACTTGCTGCCAACATCATTGGAGATGTTGATCGCTGCTACGAAAGCTGAAAGGATGCTACTTTACATGCTTACACTCATTTTTACATTACTTATTTACTTCTTATATTTTACAGACTATGTTATCAACAAAGAAAGTTTGCCATAGTATTTTCAAATTTTCATAAAGCCTCAAAATGTGTCATTAATGGTTTAAATTGTTTTGCTTACGGTTAATATCATTATCTCTGAATAAAATAAAATGTATAGATAATCGGTAAAATCATAGCTTTCGATTAAATAAAAAATGAAACAAAACATGTACGAATTACAATATTATTGAATATTAGATACATTTCGGCAAGCCCAGGGTTGCAGGTTTTATTTGAATTCCACTCAGGGAGGGGTTAGTGAACTCTTTGCCTTTTCAGCTTTCAACAGGTTTTATTGTAAAAACTCTCAGATTGTATTAAAATCCTCATGTAGCAGAAACACTATTATTCCATGGAGTCATATACAGTCGGGTTTGTAAAATTACCTGCTTTTTTTATGACTTTTATTAAAAATACAGATTGTAAAATATTTGTGAGACTGATATATGACTTAACAACATATGTATTTAAATTCAGAGCTCCCATTTCATCCCCAGCACAGTAAGAGAGCTGTACTGACATTAGCAGGACTGATGTGTGACCCAAACTGTCTATGCTTTGGGTCAGACATTATGATGATGAAGTCATCATAATGTCTGACCTGCTCACCTGTTCAGTGAAGTGAGAGCATGACAACTGAAGAAAAAAGAAGAAGTTTGATGTTAAATGCATTAAAGCGGTGTTGCGTTCCAGTCCCTAAATGATTGAATGGAATTCTTCCCAGTGGAAGTCAGAGTTATTAACACATGTTGACTCATGACTGCAATGAGGTAAGCTGAATACATGCTGCAAAGACCATACATTGTATGGTCAAGCAACAATGTCACAAATGAAAATAAATGGTTAATCACTGCTGTATGCAGTTCATTTATATAGAAAACTGATGCTAAAAGATTAAACTCGTAGCATCAGTAATGTCACAGCAGTTAGGCAGAAATGTACAGAAATAACTAACTATCTTCCAGCAAGCCACACAGTTATTCTGGGCTTATTTAGGGTTAACACATCATTGGCTTTGGGTTATAAACCTGTGATGTAAACCCCATGGATTGGTGAAACATGTCGGATTATGAAAAGATCAACATTGGTTTATTAGGAGTATCATAATCATAATCTAAAGTACCATTAATGGCCAAGTATGCATGCACATACAAGGAATTTGAGTTTTTTTCACCTCTCAAATTCAGATTCAGATTCAACTTTATTGTCATTGCAAGTACTGAGACAACGAAATGCAGTTTAGCATCTGACCAGAGTGCAAAAGAAAGCAATACAAGTGCAGTGCAATGTGGTGGATAAATACAATGTAGCAGTAGAAACAGTATTGCACAGTAGAAACAGTGGATATGAAATGCAGCTCTATACAGTCTAACAAAAGCACCATTGACCAACAATAAAATAAGAAATAAAATGTATTATACACGATGTATATTGACAGCTATAGATACATATTTAAAAAAGAAAAGTAAATTAAAAACTGTATAAATGATGATGTATCATGACAGCAGTGGATATTTTAGTGTTAGACGGTTATTGACAGCATACAGATTAAACTGGCCAAATCTGTAAACTGGTATAAATAACAGTGGGTTGATGATATATGGATTTAAAATCAGCTGCGTATTTAGCACAATTAAATGAATATGATACAGAGAATTATGTTATTTATCTAATAAAGAAAGATCTTCATGTGCAGCTGAGCTCTGACATTTTATCACTTAAACTGTCAGAGGAAGAAAAGCCACTTTGTTCAATTTGCTATTGTTTAGGAGATAAAAACAGAAATACATTTAGTAAATGATGCACTAAAACTACATTGATCATTTTAGGCAGTTATTAGGAGAAGGGCTGGGAGTGGAAGTGATGGAAGCCACTGCTCCCAGTGTCTCATGGCTGTCACCACTGCTCCCAGTGTCTCATGCTGTCACCACTGTCGCCCCTTCACTGGCTGCAAATTAAAATCTAGCTGGGGAAGTCATTCTCATTTATTTTTTTAAATGAATGAAACCCAAAGAAACAAGAGTGAGAGAATACATTGTGTTCACTGTGTTATTACTGAGCTGGAAAAAGCAGCTGACCCATGTTGTGTCCCAAGCAATGGTCCCAAGTTGGCTGAAGACATGCTGGCTGTTGATTGCTCCCCACAGGGCTCATTGTAAGAAGGCTCCATATGGTAAGAAACTATAAATTCTTCTCTTTTTTTCTCTATTCCTGTTTCTTTCTTTTTGTCTTTTTCTCTTTTCCTTTTTTTCCTTTTCTTTACATCTATAAAAGGGGAACAATGGGCTGGCTGTCTTTGGTTTGGCTGCTAATGAATTCAATACTTCCCCCTTATGGCAAGGGCTGATTAGAAGAGGAAAAAACACATTCTGTCATAGTCTTTTTTGATGGAAAGCCCTATCTGTCTATATGTGGTGGGAGTGCATGCCTGTGTGTGTGTGTGTGTGTGTGTGTGTGTGTGTGTGTGTGTGTGTGTGTGTGTGTAAAGTGTTGCGTCATAGCAGTTATGGGGTGAATAGAGTGACCTGGGGGATTGTTTCAAAGGCTGCCAAGGGCCCACCCTCTTCTCGGTTTTCCTCCTCCCTTTTCTTCTCCTCCCCTGCCTCCTCATCTTTTTTCCATTCTACCCGCAACATGCTGCTTTTTCACATTGAAAACACATCACTTTTTGTAATTGCTGATTGTGCTCCCTATTCACAGGCATCAGTTGTGTTCACTGTTTGGCTGATAATGCACTACTCTAGCCACCAAACAATGTGTGTGAAAAAGAATCACTGTGTTCACTAATGTAGTCCCAGAAGCATCATCTGTAGCCTTAAGTACTCTCTTTGTTGGCAGTAATGCACAAATGCAGTTTGTCTTTATTTAGGGGTCAGTAGCTGCTTAAGCATCATTTATATCTTTCTTTTTAGGGGACAAAGGTCCTGAACCTTCAAAGAAAAAGAAAAAAACATCCGGGTCACTTGGTAAAAATGAGGCCCCCTGGTGGAGGGGAAACACACCAGCACAAAATGAATGGGAGGTGGGAAAGGAAGACGGAGGAGGAGGGGTGAGGGAGCAGGGGAGGCTTGAAGTAATGGCTGCCAGATGTTTTGGTATTATCGCAGGGAAAAATTCTATTCCAGCCGTAGTCATCTATCATGTTTGCCAGTCGACTGCACTTAGAGGCCGGCAGATAGACAGACAGGAGACATGAAGAGAGGTGTGTGTGTGTGTGTGTGTGTGTGTGTGTGTGTGTGTGTGTGTGTCGGTGGAGGTATGCAATTATGAACCTCGATATTGGTATGTGCTGTTGAGTACTTAATGTCTTGAATGCAACAAAAACTGTTGAGTTTATTAGTTTTGGGAAATGTTACATAGCCTTTCACAGAGCAACATGGAGTCTTATTTACTAATTATTATCTCTATTAAGCAATTGCATACAATTACAAATTAATTCAATTCAATTTATTTTGTATAGCCCAAAATCACAATCACAAATTCGGCTCAGATGGCTTTACAATCTGTACACATGTGACATTGGGTCAGGAAAAACTCCCCAAAAAGCCTTTAATGGGGAGAAAAAGGGGAGAAACCTTGAGGAGAGCAACAGAAGAGGATCCTCTATCAGGATGACAGAAGCAAAAGATGTCATGTGACCAGAATGACCAATTTAGTTATAACAGATATAACAGTAGTTACAACTACCAAAAATACCAGCAGCAGTGGATGTAAAAGAATAATGATGATAATAAAAGCAGTAATGGTATTGGCAATAGTAAAAGCAATGTAAATATTATTATTATTATTAATAATAATAATAATAGTAGCAGGACCAGGGTCCAGATAAAACCACGATCCCTGGAAACCTGTGAGGCGAGAAAGCACAAAGACTCTGAAGAAGAAGCAAAGTTAGTAATGTGCATTAATTCCCTACAGGGACGCAGAAAGCCTTGTTTGAGAAATGTAATAACATTTAATAAATATTGGAAATGTTGGTGCCACTTTGTTTTCTTTTCAGTATAAATGTATATGTATGTATATGTAAAGCATTTTTATATAAAACACGTTACCCACCGGACGATTTCAACATTTGAGGCTGTGGACGTGTTCATAATTGTCATGGGATACAGCCTCGACCTGATCTGTTTAACAAGAAACCAAAACCATTGCCTGTGCACTGTTCATTGGCATCTTGATCCAGAGCAATTACAAAAAGTTGCAACAGTGAATAATTATTCTGTTTCTTTGTTGTTTCAGACTAAATACTCTCTGAATGAATAGTATTGTATTGTGCATTCACATTGATGTACGTGTGTGTATGTGTACTTTCCCATCCTTGAAAAATAGGGCTCCCCCAAAGCCACGGTGCGATTTAAACTCTGTTTAAAATGGACAGAATAGTCCCAATCAAATACTCGTTCAGAAAAGGTCTTATTGGATATACATATACAGTATTATAGCACACAGTGTCACGGCTCTGCCGCTTCTCTGTCGCTAGTGTCCCCTGTCTGTTCTCTGTGTATACGTGTGTGTGTGTGTGTGTGTGTGTGTGTGTGGCATGGCTTCCATCAACCAGCACCTGGGCTCATCTCCAACACCTGTCTTCAATCCTGTTCATCAAACCAGCCCGTGAAATACCCCGGCTTCCTTCGACTAGTCTCCAGATTGTTTCGTCAGCTCAGTGGCAGTGTGACTCTCGGCCTCTGAGTCCTTTTAACGACTAGAAGAGTGTTTTGTAATTTATCTCGTATAGACTTAACCTCTGATCCCTGTGCCCTGGATTCCCGTGCCTGCACTCCGGCCCGGCCACCGGCGCTCACGCTACCACGTCTTTCTGGTCTCCCCATAGTTTGTATGTTAAAGTGTCCTTGAGCAAAAAAAATCAAATGTCACAGATGTGCGCAAATGTGCCCCAATGCAAATTTTTTAGACCTCGCCTGAATTTTCTCCGTACTAAACCCTCTCTTTGTTCTGCTTCACTTTAGTCAAGCTTTGCAGAGAGAATGTTCACATATTGTGCTATGATTTGGGTTAGAGTTGGACTTTACAGCTGCATCACTTATAATTATCCTGAAAGTGATTTTTTTTTTTATAGGCAGACCTGAAACCTTTTCATTTTTTCTGTGTGTCATCTTCATTTACTCTTAACCAGTAACATATAGACTGATATTTACACATCTGGACAACATCTCACATGTGTACCTTTTATTATATCACCAAAAGTATTCAAATAGCCCTAGTGGTTGCAGAGATACACCATTTTTAGTTTGGGTATGACATTTTGCAAGAGGTTTGTCGGCTAGATTCATGGCAGTTGTTCTCCATGAGAGGTCCAGTAACCTCCAGTTTCAGTTACTCTGTTTAATTCCTGAGAATGGATCTCGACTGGAGAATGGTATGGAGAGAACATTGTAATCAGCACGAGTGGAAGCTCTATGTAGTCTTTCTCAACAACCACTGCATATTACATACACTTCATCTGTGTTCAACACGCACTGCAGAGCTAATTGTTCTGAAGACTGAACCAAACCGGGTCCATTCTCCTGGCCCTTCAGGGGACGTGATGTTTTGTTTCCTCTATGATGCAGTTAGTGTTATTTAAAAAAGTGTATTTGCTACATATTTTTTGTGCATTGTTCCTTAATTGGCATGATCAGGTAAGGCAAAGATGGCATTTCTTTCATGGTCTCTTGGAGAGGAAGGACGTTGGACTGGGATTATTGAATGGCAGTCCAACGCTCAGGAAAGATTTACCCTGAAAAGTGACTTTTAGCCCCAGGCAGCTCCTTACTTTTCTGTGCTGGTTCGACCGTACCATTTAGCATTATATGTACCTGCATAGTATACCGTTTTTTTAGTTGCACATCACCACCATCCTGGACTTGTATATGTTCATCAGCCACCAGGAGCTTGAGGGGCAATGGGATCTTCAGAATCAGAGCTGAGCTGAGATTTAACCCGAGCAGGAAAAGAGTTGGAGAGGTGTTTGAAGTCTTTGTTGTCATGGCTCGGCCGTGACTCGTGTCCTTTTTTGTCTTTTCCTTGTGTCTCTGGTGTCCCCTGTTTGTCTCCTGTGTGTGTGTGTGTGTGTGTGTGGGCGTGGCTTCTGGCAACGGGCAATCATCTCCACACCTGCACCTCATCTCCGGCACCTGTCTTCAATCAAATCATCAGATCCTCCCTGTTAAAACACCCCGGCTTCCCTCTTTCCAGTTGCCAGATTATTACACCATCTCCAGTGGTACCTCGACTCTCGGCTTCTGTAGAATAGAATTATAGACGTACTTCACATTGGGTTTTGATTTCACACTAACCCCTGTGCCCAGGATTCCCGTACCTGCACTTCAGCTCAGCCGCTGCCGCTCACGCCACCTCACCACTCCGCCTGCACTCTTCCCTACCATCTCCCCAGTGTTCTGTTAAATAAACCCTTTTCCTTCAAACAACCTTGCCTCCCTGTGTCTGCGCTTGGGTCCAGCCAAACCGAACCCTCACATTTGTGCTAGCAACATGCTGCAATACTGAGCGGGACATGTCCCTACAATCTCCTGGCTGTTAAAAGCAAGGAGAGTGGCTATTGCATGTGGAGTCAAGGCAACCACACAGAGTCCTGGTGGTTGTGGTGAGCAGGAAGAAGCAGGAACGTATACAACCCCTTTCAAGACAACATTACTCCGTAAAGGGTGTAATGGCCACTGGCAGCCAGCATTATAGGATCAAGGTGGTGATGGGCAAAACTCCACTGCAGCACGTTTCAGGGGTTGGCAATATTTGATTTCATCCCCAACCTTTTTTATATATATATTTTTTTTTTTACAGCTGAGGCTTGATGGATAATCCATTATGTCCCCTTTGTCAGAGAAGGAATCCAAGGGATCACTTGCTGTAGGCAAGAAATATGATTATTGCCAGGCAGCCGAACACCAAAGACAAGTGTGAGGCTCCAGACCCTAATCCTGCTGCCAGAGCCTGTTGGATTGGTTGAGGAGGCCTTTGAGCAAAAGGCAATGAGTATGAAGGCGTGTATGTCACTGCTATGGGGCGACTGTGACTCAGTGCTAGAGCCGGGTGATCGTTCAATCAGAGGATCGATTAGCTAGTCCTGATGGGCAGGTGGCACCTTACATAGCAGCCCCTGGGTGTGAATGGATGAATGGAGTGTTACATACATACATAGTGTCAAAATGCATTGAGAAGTCGGAAGTCTAGAAAAACGCTATACGAGTCCAGGCCATTTACAATTTACCATAGATGAGGGGAGTTACTGCTGAGTGCTTACACTGCACTCAGCACCAGATCCTCTACAGGCCGAAAAGAAACAACCTCAGAAGAGCTTGAGGTTGAAATAATCAACACACCCCGATGACCAGAGACATGACAGTTTAGAGAAGGAGACAACTACAGTATCTTAGACGAGGCTTTGTCACCCTTTGCCCCACAATAATTGTTTTACAACGTTCCTTGGTCATTAGATGTTAAGCACAGTTGACAATAATAATACGTTGTATGTGCATTGCATGCATTTAGTTCAATGCATTTGTTTGTAATGTTTAAAAAAAAATAAAGGTACGGGAGCTACACATCGACATGGGCGAGCAGAGCCAGGGATCGAACCGCCGATCCTCTGATTGAAGGACAAGCCTGCTCATCACTGAGCCACAGTCAGCCTTAGTTTGTAGTAGGAAATGTTACCATTAATATACTGTAAATGCATTAGCTCCATTGCTCCTTATAGCTGACTCAGATAAATATAGTTCCTTAGGTTGAGCTTGTGTGTAGTGATGTGTGTGTGCATCTGTTTGTGTCCCGGCCATTGTGGGGTCAACTCTGTCTGACGCCAGCTCTAATTATCTGCTCTCCTGTCTTCACCTGAGGGCAGACCATTACATCTCACGTTAGTCTTTGTCAGGACGAGAAATATCCTCTCAAGATCTCTTTCCCCGTCTCCCACTAACGACATTCCGACTGGGATGCCAGAACCGGCCTCAAAGGATGAGTGAGTGACAGCTCCATCAGATACCAAGGCAATGTGAAGCATGTCAATGTTCTAGAGGTTCTAAATGTGTCGTGTTTCAGCTGTCAACATGACACACCTACAGGTGTGGAGTTTATTTATTTTGGGTTTGATCAGGACAAGTTTGGGATTAATTATTGGCCACAAACCTCAAAAGATTCTTTAAAATGATGAAACTACAGGACTCTTAACACTCATGCCTATAGGCCGCTCTTGTTGGTCATTAAAGCAGTTAGCTTTACGCAGGTTGATCTCATCCCAAATCATTTTGGATGTTATGTACATATTTATGAACAAGGAACTAGTATAAAGGCGGGCAGGAGGAGTCAGCCTGCTTTTCGTTCCTGATATGACATGAGAAGTGAACATTGATGTGTTGCTCATGTAACTTGCATACTTCAGTAACGGCACTTAGTTATGTTAACCCAAACCACAATCTTTACCGAACCTTTTGATTCCTGAACCTAACTTAGTTTATCAAATCTTTTTTCTGAAACCTAATCAAGAAGTTTTGTCTCCTCAACTTAATTGAGATGTTTCCTGTGAAGATGGACATTTGAAAACACTGTATGCATGTTACATGCATAAGTTGATACACATTAATGGCTTTCGCAGGAAAGAGAGGAAAGGTGTAACTTTTTCTAAGATATCACACGAACCGTCATGCAACTATGCATTTTTGAGAAGGTGCACATCAGCTCAATATAATATAAAGGCACCACAAGAGTTTGCAATAGAAACAGTTGCAATGGAGAATGTGGCAGCATTGGCTGACAGGAATCTCAGCCATTCTGTAACGGCAGGTGCAGCAGCAAACATCACCGTCAAAGAAATCTAAAGAGGCTTTAATGTTGACCAGCACATACTGGTGATTATTGGGAGGTAGTTAATGGGATGTGAGAATGTGTGACTGTCCCTGTGTCACTACAAGAAGGGAACACAGCAAATCCACCCGCTGTCCAAAGTGATCTGTAACATTCACACAAATACACTGCTTACAGAATGAGAGCAATAGATGCTGAATGTCATTCCTATTGGTATTACTATCCATCAACTTGGATCTGTGTGTTGCAAATTGTTAAATACATCATCTCTCCAGAGGCATAACAACAAGATGTCATCCTGTCCTCCTTCTTCTTGATGGCAAGAGCGATAGACATCACAAAGTCCAACAGTACGCAGATACAGAAAGTAGCTAACTGATGACGCAAATCTGATTGGCCCCTGAAGAGCCCCAAGACACTTCAATGGCTGAATTTGGAAAGATACACAAACTTGCAAAAAATACAGTGAAACAGGTTCTTTCAGCCCTGTGTGATGCGTATAGACGGAGACAGAGAGCAACAGGTCACTCTGACAAACACGCCTACAAACAAAATGCCTAGTCAGCTTAAAATGTGAGGTTTCAGCATATCAAAGGATTACTCAACCTTCTATATTATTCAAACAAACAGGACTTTCGCTGAAATTAAGACCTGCATTTGTATCAGGCGTGAAATCCTCTTCTTACCATTCGGACAAAAAGCTTGATGCGCATGTAACATTAGTGTGAGCGTCCCACAGCTTCCCGTTCTGCCTGCTGATGCCTCACGTCTCACCGTCTGTATCCTCAGGTGTTTTCTGGTTCTCTACCCGGTTGGTAGTACATCCCACCTCAAAGCAACTTTTAGGCATTTTACTGTTGTTAGTTGACAAGGAGGCTTCGTCACACAATGCAAAATCAGTAATTATAATGTTCAACCTTGTATTTTGTATGGTGTTTAAGTGCCATCGTTACCTGTGAACCTGTATAAAACACAATAGAAACAACAAAGGACCCCAAAAAAACTTCCCTTTTTCATATATGCTATAGGCCTAGGCTGCTGGGAGACATCATAGGATACACTGAGCTCCTCTTCTCTTCCTCTTTCGCTCCTCCTCTCCTCTTCTTCTCTTCTTCTTTCTCTCCTTCTGGATAAACTATTGTCTCTTCAATGCACATTACTAACTCTACTTTCTTTTTCCATGGATTCATGGCTGCCTGGAACCGGTCCTGCCTGCTGCCATGGCCTCCTCTGTTGCTCTCCTGAAGGTTTCTTCCCTTTTTTCCCTCTGAAAGGGTTTTTACTATCTTTATTGGGTGAGTTTTTCATGATCCGAAGTGAGGTCCCGGGACAGGGATGTTATGTGTACAGATTGTAAAGCCCTCTGAGGGAAACTTGTATTTGTGATGTTGGGCTATGTAAAATAAACTGAATTGAATTGAATATATAAAATTATATTTGAAATAAACCTGGCCTGTTAAAGACCTTAATTGTAATTATTAATAATTGTTAACAAGGCACATGAATTGATTGGCAGGTATGGTATTGGTATGTTGTAATATTGTTTGTGTACTCCAATAATAGTTTTAAACAGACGTACATTTCTTATTTTTAGATACTATCATTTGAGAAAAACTATTGATACATAAGAAAGTCAATATTTATGGAATTAAATAAAACTCTTGAACTTTATTTGTGAATATAACAAAAATTCAAACAGTTAAAAAAAGTGGCTTTTAAATACACTAAATACAGAAAGAACGGGAGGTGACAAGAAAAAAGTAGTAGAATGAATTGTATTAGTCCACACCAAAAAAAATTATGTATGTTTTTCCTGTAAAAGATGACTAAAAATATGTGTACGCTATTTGTAATAAACCCTTTCAGTGTGAAGCAGACTATCAGACTGATATACTAAACAGACTCAGTTTCTGTCATGGCCTGAAAGTGAACATTCAAAATGTTTTTGGGGTTTATCTTTTTGGTTATCTTTTGAAATATGGAGCTGACATTCACATCAACACACAACATTAAGGCCGACGTGCTCATGAAGCCAAGACAAGGTTCTGGATCACTCCTCTGTTTCACCTGGAAGAAAGACATCAGCCAGTTTGCACCAGTTTCATGGAACCAGATGGTTTATTCAATTCATCACACTGATTACAGCCCATAATAATAAAGCAGTATCTAGACTCCACCACAACATGGACACTTAATCATCATTGTGACATCATTACATTTACAACCAGAGAGAGCGGGGAGATAGAGATAGATAGAGAGAGAGAGAGAGAGAGAGAGAGAGAGAGAGAGAGAGAGAGAGAGAGAGAGAACTTCACATACACCTTGTCGTTTGGATCAAAGGTCGTAATGTCCGCTGTCAGACATCATAGGCCTGTTTGGGTCCTTCTAACGGCCGCATTGCACATAAATATATTCCGTTAAATAAAGCAGAGAGCACGTCAACACCCCGCACGCGCGCGTGTGTGAGGGTGGTCACGTGGTGGGTGTTTCGAGGAGAGAGGAATGATTCAGCCTGGCTCCGTGTTCACCATCTCGCTGTTGAGCACACATCCGGTGCCAAGACCTCTTGGTTCTGCTGCATCCCATCATGCGCTCGAGAGGGCTGACAGTGTCACGTGGATCTATTCTCACATGCAGATCATTTTAACATGTCATCCCTTAACCCAAACAGACACTGTGAGGTTTTACACACGTTTATCCCAAAGGTTCACCTGCATCAGACAGCCTGTTGAATGATGGGGAAGAATGCCATCAATAATCATAATTGATTGACAATTTCCATCTAGAATATGTCAATTTACTGAATCCATATGTTGATTTCATTTTTGTATAACTGTTTCTCAATTAAATTAAACACTTAAAAGAGACCATTGATCGTGGGATATTTTCATGAAGTCCAATTTAAGGAGGACATCCGGGTTCAGAGTCAAACCAGCACTGAACAGAGCTGCAGAAACACCTTCTGCCGGTGAGAGGTGGTCGTGGTGGTGGGGGGTTATTCATCTGAAGTTATGTTCTGAAGTTATGTTCTAGAGGAGCCATCGCTGCATGAATCAACACAGCGTCAGCCGCTCTGTGGGAAGGGAGCAGCCTCGAGGTCCAGAGAGATCCCGATGACCTCATCATGGCGTCATCATTGTCCATCCCTCTCCTGAGGACAGCGAGGAGGAGGGGCTACTGTTTGAGCTCCAGAGCCCAGACATGTTGAGGCCAACCTGTCCGACCTTTACTCTTCTTATCGCTCGCTGACGAGCCGGATGACGATGAGGAGGATGATGATGATGTTGTCTTCGGGATCTCCACCTGCAGACACATGATGTTCATTTATATTATGCGTATTGACCCTTGTTCAAATCAGAGGCTTTATTGCATATTAAGTAGAACTAGTCCTCTTCACCAATGGAAATGGTTTCACTTTTAGAATTTAATTTAGAAATGAGCTTCTCTAAGGGCTTTGCCGCGTGATACGTTGTTGGTTTTTGTCACACCTCATAACGCATAATGTGTCCGTGTTTGGAATCCAATAATATTGTATTTGGGACAACCCCAATTTGGCTGATGCTCCAGAATATTTACAGTTTACATAGACCGGAGTTTTTTGTAACATTACGATGCTGTAGTTTTTTGGGGAGAATACCCTGGAAGTGTTTACAGCTCCACGCAGCTCTGATTGAATTCAACACCTTTTAATTCCCTTGTTTCAAAATAGTGTTTCCTGTTAACCGTGTGAGAGACATTTAAGGATTTAATGTTGTAAAGAGGTTCAACTAGAGCTTTAACAGGTAGTTGAATTATCAAATAATGAAAATAATAATAATAATAATAATAATAATAATAATAATAATAATAATACATAATACAAATATAATAATAATAATAATAATAATAATAATAATTCATGTTGTTGTATTTATTTATATTGTATTATTTTCTGAGTCTGCTCATTAAGACTTGCGGTTTCCATCAGACACTACGCTATGTGTAGCCTTATCAAATATATATATAATATAATATATGGAGATTAGCATAATAGTAATAATATATGTTTTTGTTTAACGATGTAAGCAGTTTTAAAAGAAGTTGTTTCTTTTCCACAAATAACGCACAAACGTGCGCACGAGAGTTAGATTCTCAGTGAGTATACACGTATAATTATTATAATCCTCCCTTAATAATAATAATAATAATAATAATAATAATAATAATAATAATAATATTGAATAATTACAATTATAATTATGAATCTCCCTGGTTGAAGTGCATTGATGTTTGTGAACAACGCTGGACACGATGAGACATTATTAACTTCAGAAACAGGACCAGGCCGACAGGACATGAGCACATAGTGAATCTAATCATATGTTTAATGGATATATATATATATATATATATATATATATATATATATATATATGTGTGTGTATAGGACGGCGAGTTATATTCCTGATATTGTGCAACCTGGAGAAGCGTCAGTGACTTTGATGTTGTGTTTGGTGACACAGTGACACTAACCTGCTACATTAATTAATGGATGCATCACCCTCATTCGGGCCGCATTCACGCTGAAAGACGGGATGTCCCGGGACGTTCATAAACACGTGACATCGTCATGTCGCGTTGCTTTCAGCAGAGAAGCGGCCACTCTGTTCAGACCGGTAAACACTACAATCCTGAGGCCGACATGTACACTGGGTGCGTCGGCCTCGTTCCTCCCGCAGAGTCTCTCGGTCTAAACACGATCCTCATGAGGAGCCGTGCCGGACAGGACAGATCCACGCAGCCTGCGGCGGACACGTAAACGCATCAATCACGTGTTGCTCTGTAAAGTGGTGCGTTTACTTTCATTCTTGACACGTTTAAATGCTTAACGCCTTACGACTGTAGAATGTAGGATTTTCTATCTGTTTTGTCACTATTATATGTATTTATTTATAATTTGTCAATATGCTGCAATTACTACTTTTCAGTGGTCCAGCAATGCGCCAAAGATATATCGACCCAATTATAGAAAAATAAAGACAGAAACAGATAGGAGTGTAATCAAAAGGAGCTCAACCTTGGGGCTCTGCAGAAGGTCCTATAAATAATAATAATAATAATAATAATAATAATAATAATAATAATAATAATAATAATAATAATAATAATAATAAAAGACCAGACAGTTTAAAGAGAGCCCAACAACTGGCTGATGAAGATAGTTTTTAGACCAGGTGTTAATAAAGCCGCGAGGTCAATACGTGCGAGCAGCAGACATGTCTGTAATTATGAAGCAGACCGAGGCTAAATGAGACGTTCTTTATTGTGTTCTTTATATCATCCTCTCTGGACCGCAGCATGCGTCATCGCCGAAAGAGCGCGCTGTTCTTTTTACGGAACAAACAGTAAAGGTTATATCACATTATAAAAGGGGCAATAACAACAACAACAACAACAACAACAGCAACAAAACTAATAATAAGTGGATAAAAATACTAACTGGATCCGTGAATAAGGAAATGTGGCTTTACACTTGTATGTTATAATGCCAGACATCAGATCATTTTTACATTTCATATAATCATTTGATCAATATGATATAATAATAAAAAGTAGAACACTTATTATCTAATTTAATAAGTCACAACTAGTTTTAACTATTCATTTCAACAGCATGTAATATAAATACATATCATATACCAGTAATGCTCTTTTAATATATATATATATATATATATATATATATATATATATATATATATATATATATATATATATATATATATATAATGGCTCACTTCTTAAGCTTAAACTGCACTAAATACATCAACAAGCTAACAGCCATAGATCTTTTATGTGTGATGTTTATATTAGCCATAAGGGTTTGTCAGTCTATTATTTACACACGCGTAATTGAAGGATTTTTGAAGTTCCTTGTGAGCCCACACAGTCACGTGACACCAGTTTCTAGCAGTTACTTGTCAAGACAGAAGTCCAGGCTGTTAGTCTGCAGGCTACATATCACTGAACGTGATCACTGAACGTGATAACACGTCACTGAACGTGATCACTGCACGTGATATGTATCACGAGCAGAACTTGCATGTACAATTACAGCTCTCTAAATCCAGCACATTTACTCTAAATCACTTAAACGCCACCAAGTATGACACAGAGGAAGAGATGCAAAGTTTGTTCTTCTGAAAAATTGCAACAAAATGCAAAAGGCGTGCCATAACTCACGTGACATGCTGGTCTGAGGATGTTATATTGTTACAAGTCTAAATCTTTCTACCAAATTATAAATCTAAAGTAGATCTAAATGTGCGATCAGTTTGCCGCTGCACTGTAATCAAATTATTATTTGATATAGAAAAAAATATGTTTAAATTGTGCAAATATTGGTTCTCTGCCTTTATGAAGTCGATTTTACACAAACTATAATTTTGTCGTTGCACAATATCCACATTGAGCCGCCTGAACAACGCCATAGCTGCAGTGACGCAGTAGTGTCACTGAAGTAGTCCAAGAAGTAGTCCAAACTAAGTATTACACACACACACACACACACACACACACACACACACACACACACACACACACACACACACACACACACACACACACACACACACACACACACACACACACACAGTGTTTGCTAGCTTTGAGGTCCCTCTCATAAATGCACTTTAAAGTCACTTCTGAACCTCTTCATCAGACTGAGCAGCTAAACTGAGGAGAAACTCACTAAGATCCTCCTCTGATGTTTCATCTTAAGAACAACGTTAAGGATTCCTGTAATATATTTAGCTGAGTCTCAGTTGTAGCAGGGCAGTGTGTTTGAATCCAGAAGGTTTCATCACAGAGCGGATGTATTATTAACAGGACTACGTCCTTCTAGTAGCGATCGCCGTTTGAAATGTGAGGGGAAAAGTCTTTCTGGCTTCAATTATTCGGCCACACTTCCTATAGCAAAGACAGGGAACGATGCTTCTGTTGGAGTCTCTTCTGAGCTGCTCGGTATGATCAGTCTGAAGCGCAATGTCCGGATCAGCATTTCTTATGAGATAAATGTGTCAAGACAACAGCAGCTGTCAAAGCTGTCACATCACGACATGGTGCTTAGCGCTGTTTGCATGTCGTAGTAAATAAAGAGAGCGTAAATTATGACCTCTAGCCAGTGATCATAAAGAGGATATGCAACTCAAATATAAATGAAATAGCAATTTGAAACTTCCTCATCCTGTGTTTGAAATGGGTTTAAATGTCTTGGATGTGCCAAACTATAAATCCTTTGGCATTATTTTATTATTCAAATCTCTGTAGGAATCAATGTTTAATGAGTCAAGAGTCAATTATAAAAATGGGTAAACACACTTACATTTGACTGTTTACTCTTTAGCCGTCTTCATTGGCTTTTTAAATTCCTCCCCCAAATACATTGGGCAGTGAGATGACCCTCATTCTGTGTGCGCAGCTCGGCAAGGAAACGCCTGTGTTGCTGTTTACTTGTTGCCTTTCTATTTATTTATTTATTTGGCTGGGTTTATAGCTCTGTGACCACCTCTACTAAAGATGACAAAACATTGCACGTATTGTTCCCTTAAGCTGGGTTGGGAGGTCTATGTAGTCTTTGCACGGCCTGAGGGGAACATGGTGACGGGTGCAGGTATATATGTTTATAAATAAACACGTTATGATACAAATCTTAGAGAACAAAGTTTCTTCATTTACATTTCCGTGTTGTCTGCATGTTTAATCTGATTGTTTCTGTAAAATACATCAGCGCCAACTGCAGTTTATCTTTAATATACCTTGTTAGTCAAATCAGATCTGCCGAGCTGCTCAAACGTTATGTATTGTGTCATTTTTGTCACGAAGCAGAAATATTTATGAAACATGGATCGTAGATCATAAAAACAAACCAACAAAAACAAATTCAAGCGAAGTGAAATCGGTCCGTCATGACTTCAGCAGCATGAGGCCGCATCATTCTGCTTATAATAAAAACTCATCGTTTTGTTTATAATAAAAACATATCGTTCTGCTTTATAATAAAAACATATCGTTCTGTTTAAAATACAAACTTATCGTTCTGTTTAAAATAAAAACTCATCGTTCTGCTTTATAATAAAAACTCATCGCAAACATCGCAGACGTGAAGACCCTAACCTCCCCGGTCCTATAATACATTTATTTAGTTGACATCCAGCCTGTAATTCATGAAGCAGCATCATATTTGAATAAGATGATCATTTATATATTTTAACAATGTGTGCACGCCACTCTTTATATGCACATAAAGGCAACAGTAGAGTTTTTATTGCATATGTCAAAATGTATATTATCAAATATTCTAAATAGCGATGTTGAATACGTTTAATAAAGCCAATAATGAATGCTGTTATATTCCACAACACGCACGCCGATGTTCTACCAAATTGTCTTTTTTTTTATGGATTTGTATTCTCTTTAATTAGTTCCTATGGCGTGAATGGCAGTGCACAGAAGGGTGTTGTTTCTGTCCCGGTTCCTGTTGCTGCAGGTTTGTACCGGAGGTCCACTGCGACCTCTGTCTCGTTAATCTCCGTGAGATTAAACATCCAAAGAATCTGGAATAGGCCTCATTCAAATTAACAATATACAACGTGCTTTATGCACACACACAGAGGTCATGGCTCACGTCACCTCATTGTTTTCCTTCTTTTTGCTCATTTCTAAAAATAAAAAAGATGACTGCAATGGCCAAAGTTACGAGTACATTTAGTGTACAATCCACTGGTATAAAGAAGAGTTTATCTCTGCAGCACATAGTAATAATAATAAACTGTTTCATCTTTTTTTATTTGACTTTACCGGCCTGCAAAATGAGTCTACTCCATACATGATGTAACATGAAGGCCTTTAATCTCAGACCTAGTGCCGTTAGTGAAGTGATGGTGAACTTTCGACTATTCGGTGTTCCTTTATTGTGCAGTTTAACCCAGAGAATAACGCGTGTATCTAATGGTAGCCTATAAGCAGAGGTTTAGGATCGTCCTCTGTTAACAGCGCGCGCTCTTACCGCCTCTCTCTTCCTCCGCTCCTCCCGGGCCTCTGTTTTCTTCAGCTCGGCCTTAAAAGCCTGCGTGTCCCCGTGCTGTCCGTCCTTGTCCAGGATGTCCATCAGGTAGGAGATGTAGCTCGTGGCCAGCCGCAGCGTCTTGATCTTGGACAGCTTGGTGTCGGCCGGGACGTTGGGGATACACTCCCTCAGCTCCGCAAAGGCCGAGTTGATGCTCTGGGTCCGCCGCCGCTCCTTCCGGTTGGCTGTGGGTCTCCGCTTCACGGGCCGCGGGTGCGCGTGGTGGGGGTGCATCCCGACCGCGGCTCCGTTCACCGAGAGGGCGCCGGCGCCCGGGACCAAGCCGCCGGGTCCGTAATGGTGGTGGTGGGGGTGCGGGTCCAGGCCTCCGGCGGAGCCGCCGCTGGCCCCGTGGTACTCTGGGCTGTAGCCGGGCGCGAGGCTGTACTCGGTGG